>OX456490.1:11914182-12475263 GCA_949748235.1 Platypus cylindrus | reverse complement strand
TAACGCAGATCTACCATATGAATTACTTTTCATATACACTACGTGAGTAAATCTGCATACATTGGAAATTTGCAAAGAAACAATACATCTGCTTTATAGTACAGGCACATAAAATAACACATTTTTACCAGCACATAACACTAAGGTATTCGAAAATACGGTTTACTGCTTATTAACGTGACGTCAGAGGAGTAGCCAAAGAAATCCGTCTTGACTACATATGGCACTTGTTTTGCCGGCGATTTAAATTTCGCTGCTGTATGTTGTTTTGGTTCTGTAATTACTAATAATTTTTTTTGTTACGTAGATTTAAATATGTATTTACTTTTCACACAATTTTTGTTTGTATACAATATTTACGTTAATTACTATGCACTTTTTTATCGTTTCTGAACGATGAACTCTACTTATTTGGATTTTGATTGTATCTTTTTTATTGATTGATATTTTTGTTCAATAGTGATATGTATTATAGAATAAGATTTCCACATTCTGTTCTTATCAAACTTGCATCGAAAATTGTTCAAATTTATTAATTATAAGAATTTTCCAATCGCCACTTCGATTAAATTCACGCTTGAGAGAGGGCCCATCAATATACGTTTAATGGTGGTTCAGTGCTCAGTGCGTCCTATTTATTATGTATATAGGAATGGAACATTCAAGAAGACAGTATACAGTTTTACAGTGACTAATTTAAAGTGTTTCTACACAAGTGTATCTCAACAATCATATCTCACAACCAATCACTCACGTGTCTCAAGCATAAGCTCTCTCTCTCTCGCGACAGTAAAGTTACTTACGTGTCGACAAGTATAATTCTAACTCTCTCGCGACAGTAAAGTTACTTGCATGTCCTCAAGTGATAAAATAAATCACTAGCTCACTCCATCGCGACAGTAAAAGAAATCTACTGATCGGGAACAAGATTAGCACTGTAAAGTTTATATTCACGGCAAAAGACTTTCTCTCACTACATGAATCTGAGGTGGTTGTTTTGTATTTACATCAAAGTTGTATTATTTCAATCATTGTAAATAATCTCAACCAGTGTTGTAAATAAATGTACATAGTTCAAATTAGGTTTTTTTTGTTGGTGAATTCCAATTGAGTCAGCACCTATCTATTTCTCTTGTTCTGGCAAGAGCCATCACTATTAGCCGAGGCTAGAACAGTAATGGAAAAAATTCGAGAAAAACTTACGATAGAAGAAGTAGGTGAAGAAAGTATAAAGCAAATAAAAAAATACAAAAGTTGATTGGTAGTGATGAAGTGCAGAAACGAGCTACAACAGGAGCAAATAGGGAAGAAACTGGAGGAAGTAAAAAGAATAACAGTGAGGAAAATGAAAGAAACAAAGCCGTTATTTATAATAAAAAAAGTTGAGCAAGGGTATACTGAAGAAGAAATCGTTAATGAAATTTACGATTTACGAATAAGGGAAAATGATGAAATAAGAAATATGGTGGGGATTAGAGCGGTGAAGACAGTAATAAGAGCAGTTAAAAAAATGCCTTCAGGAACAGTAAACAATATGTAGAGGACTGGTTAGTAGAAGCTGACAAGGAGATATTCAAGTACGTGGTAAAAAAGGCAAAATTACTGATAGATTTTACTGTAAAACAGGTAGAGGATTATGTAAAGATCGCGATCTGCTACAAATACTGCTGCTATGGGCATGTAGCTAAGTACTGTACAAGAACGGAGGTATGCTACAGATGTGGACAAGAAGGACACGAAGGGAAAGATTGTGAAAAAAATGAGACAAAATGCGCCAACTGTACAAGAATTAAAGATAAAGATGTAGAGCACATGGCCACTAGCAAAAAGTGCCAAATATACAAAAGAAAGGAGGAACAATACAGAAATAGGATAGATTATGGAAGCTGGGAAGAAAAGAAGAAACAAACAAAAAACTGAAAAAGGGGGAAAGGAGCAGAAAACAATGAGAAAAAAAAATGTAGAAATATGGAGATTGGCAACATGGAATATACGAAGCATAAAGGGAAAAGAAATAGAACTAGAAGATGAGTTTCTGGAAAATAAGATAGACATACTTACAATAACGGAAACGAAAAAAAAAGGGAGAGGATTGCAAAAAATGATGAAAGGAAGTGTATTTATATATAGCGGAGTGGAAACAGAGAAAAGAGCAGCTGAGGGAGTCGCATGTATGATAAAAAAGGAATGGGCACACAATGTAGAAGAATGGCAGGCGCGTTCAGAGAGGATATTGACAATAAATATGAAGGACGATAATGAAAGCATTAAAACGATAATAAGTGTGTATGGACCAAATGAAGACGACAAAAAGGAGAACAAAGAGAAATTCTGGGAAATGTTAACAGAGGCGGTAGAAAGAGCAAAAGGCGAAATATACATTGCAGGAGATTTTGATAGTAGAGTGGGAAAGGGAAAACCAGGAGAGAGTAGAATATTGGGCCAGAATGGGGTGACAATACTAAATGATAATGGAAAAAGATTGATAGAGTTTTGCCGAATCAACAATATGTCTATAGCAAATACTTATTATAAGCACAAAGATATACACAAATATACTAGAGAGATGAGCAGCAAAAATGAAAAATCGATAACAGACTACATAGTAGCAGGAAATGAAAATAGAAAGAACATAGTAGATGTAAAAGTGTCAAGAGGACCGGAAGTGGGAAGTCATCATTATATGGTTATATCAAAGATAAAGAAACCACTAAAATCAGACAACAGAGAGAGAAAACAAGATAAGATAGAATATGAGAAAATAAAAGCTTATAAACTAAAAGACGGAGAGGTGGCAAAGCAATATAGAGAAAAAATGAAGAGGATGATTGAAAGCAGAAATGAGAAATGGAAGACATTAAGTTTGGAAGAGAGTTAGGAGAAATTCAAAAGGATGATACTACAAACAAGCTCGGAAGTGTGTGGAAAAATAAAAAGAAATAAGAAAATAAAACAAACGGCATGGTGGACAGAAGAGATCAAGAGAAGAGTGAGACTAAAAAAGAAAAAATGGAAGGAATATCTACATAAAAAAACTAGAGAAACATATCAGTGTTACAAGGAAGAAAGGAAAATAGTGAAACAATTAGTATTAGAGGCGAAAAGAAATGAATGGGCAGAATTCGGCAATAAATTAGAAAACGAAGCTGCAGAGGGAAAAAAAATATTCTATAGTAGACTAAGAACAATAAGAAAAGGAAAGACCAACATATATAAAGGAAAGACATATATAAATAACAAAAAGGAGAAATATTAATGCAGGAAGATGAAATAATGGAAGCAATATAGAGCTGCTGTCAGACAGAGAGGACCGATACAAGAGAGGTAGTCAATTCAGAGAGAAATGAAAGCAAAGACGAAGAAGAGGAATTTAATATGGAGGAACTGGAAAAGACCATAAAACAACTGAAGAATGGAAAAGCACCAGGAAGTGACACAATAACGACCGAAATGATAAAATATATGGGGGAAGAGGGAAGGCAGGTAATGCTGGACATATATAACAAAGTATGGAAAGAGCAAATAATACCTAAAGAATGGCAGCATGCACTGATAGTACCAATCTTTAAGAAAGGGGATAAGAAAGATTGTAACAATTATAGAGGAATTACCTTATTAAATACAAACATGAAAGTGTTGGAAATGATGATAAACGAGAGAATAAAAATTAAAATAGAGAAAACTCTGGACGAATCCCAGTCAGGATTTAGGGAAGGATGAAGCATTCAAGACCATATATTTACGATTAAGCAGATAGTGGAAAAAACAAGTAAAAGAAAAAAAAATGTATACATGGGTTTTCTAGATTTAAAAAAAGCATTTGATAAAGTAAGAAGAGATAGATTGTAGAAGATGATGTCAGAAAAAGAGATAAGAAGGAAAATGATAAGCTTAATAAAAAAAATATATATGAAGAAAACTCAAATAGCGTGATAGTCAAAAACAGACAATCAAAAAAATTTAAAACGAAAAACGGACTAAGACAGGGAGAAGGACTAAGCCCAACATTATTTAATATTTACATGGACAAAATAATAAGGAAAGTGAAAGAAAGAACTAGAGGACTTGACGTGGGATGGAATTATATGGAGAGAGTTGAAGTAAAGATTGGAGCATTTGCGGACGATATAATGGTGATAGCATCTAACGAAAAGGAGTTGCAAACAAGCATAAATAAATGGAATGAAACACTTAGAGAGAACGGAAAGGAGATGTGTAAAGAGAAAACAAAAGTAATGGTAATTGGGGAACAACAGGAGATAAAAATCATAGTAGATAAGGTAAAATTGGAGCAAGTGACGAAATGGAAATATTTGGGAGTAGAAATAACTAGTTCAGGAAAGCAAGAAGAAGAAATTAACAGCCGAATAGGAAAAGCAATGAAAGTGTTTTACAGTATCAGCAATACGATTGTGGGGAAACAAGAAATAACAACAAAAACAAAAATAAATGTCTATAAAACAATAATAAGACCAATACTGACATTTGAATGTGAGAAATGGATAACAGATAAAAAGGAAATAAGTAATGTCCAAGCGGTAGAAATGAAATACATGAGGAGAGTAAAGGGAGTGAGAAAGAGAGAAAGAATTAAGAATGAAGAAATAAGAAAAGAATTAGGAATAGAGGCGATACAGAAATACATAGAGAAGAGGCAGTTGGGATGGTGGAGCCATCTGAAAAGAATGGGACAGGAAAGACAAGTGAGAAGGGTATGGGAAGCTAGACCTGGGCAGAAAAGAAAAAGGGGAAGACCTGAAACTACTTGGAATGACATGATAGAAAAGATATTGCAAAGAAGAGGAATAACGATGAGTGAAGCTAGTAGGATGGCAAACAACAGGAGAGAATGGAGAAAGTTTTGCGACGCAGTGACACGAAGCGAAAACGCGGGGGCCTAGAGGAAGAAGGAAAAAAAAAAGATAAAGACTAACAAGCCTACACCAGGAATGGAAGACAGGCTTTAAGATACATATATATATATATATATATATATATATATATATATATATAAATCTCCATTGAATGATGATTCTATAACACATATGGAATATCGAACATATCTTCCCTATATTAAGTCATTTTCTAACAGTGATGTAATTGAAATAACAATAAATGGAAATGATGTTTGGCCATTAATAAATGGCCGAATCTGCTTTGGTAATTAAAGGAAAATTGAAAAAGACAAAAGGAGATGGAACTGTGCGCCTAATTAATAATGCAGGACCATTTTTATTTGATTCAGTAACGTATGAATTGAATGGTGTAGAAGTGGAGCATGTTAAAGATCCGGGAGTTGTTCGGATACGGTTGTTGAATGCAGATTTTATATCGTCCCAATTTATTCTATCACTTCACTTAGAGGCTCGCCAATTGCCACCAGTGTGAGACTGGTAATTATTATGGTTTAATATAAGACGAAATCTTCTTAAGTGACTTAAATTAGTAGAAAGCTTATTACAAACACTTACTGGTTGCTTCTTGCGCATGATTTTCATGATGTCTCGGATACTTTTGTTGATTTTCCTGATCCATGTGCTCCTTTCTAGACTGGAACCTTCTTGTAACAAAGGTACAGCTTTTGATAGTATATTTACTATATCACTGCTTAAATTAATTGCACTTTCCATGATCACTATATGCACACTTATACAATAGAAAACAATACTAGTAACTTTATAATGTTACAAGCAACCAGAAATTTTATTCTTTGTAGTAGAATACTATAACATTACTATGAACATACGGCTTAAATACCTGATGCAGGTACCACCACCACCAGCAAAAATCATAGTCCCTTTAATAAGAAATCCTTTAAATCTTTAAAAAAAAATCGGTCTGATTTTATATTTTGCTAAATATACAATAGAGTTTATAACATATCTAGAAACATTTTTCATCCTTATAATCCTTTAATACAACTAACATCCTGTTAAACAGTTGGGGTGATTTTATATTAAAAATACAGATTATCATTCCACGCATTCTAAAATTCCTTGAGAGAAATGTGTTTTAAGTGCTGTTCAAATTGATAAACATCGGTTGGTCATGAAGCAAAGCCTTTATTATTATTAAATACTATAAAGAATGATTGATGTTCGGCTAAACATTAGGCTTTTTGTAAAAATAAATATAGCCTTCTTAATTTGAAGCATTTAAATAAGAAAATACTAATATGTATTGGATATACGAGATTTTCTACAATAACTGAATGATTGATGATCAACTAAACATTAGACCTTTTATAAAGTTAAATAATACCCTTGAATTGGAAGAATTTTAATGGCAAACACTGATTTTAAATATGTATTGGATTCGTCATATATATTTTAGTACAATGGAATTAGACTATTTACGTTTTATTTGTTGTAAGAATATAATCATATATATATATATATCGTAAAGCCTGTCTACCATTTCTGGTGTAGGCTTGTTAGTCTTCTTTTTTTCCTTTATTCTTCTTTTTCTTTCTTTCTATAGGCTTATACGTTTTTGCTTCACGTCACTGCGTCGCTAAACTCTCTCCATTCTTTCCTGTTGTTTGCCATCCTACTAGCTTCACGCATCGTTATTCTTCTTCTTTGTAATATCTTTTCTATTATGTCATCCCAGGTAGTTTCAGGTCTTCCCCTTTTTCTTTTCTGCCCAGGTCTAGCTTCCCATACCCTTCTCACTTGTCTTTCCTGTCCAATTCTTTTCACATGGCCCCACCATCCCAACTGCCTCTTCTCTATGTATTCGTGTATCGCCTCCAGTCCTAGTTCTTTTCTTATTTCTTCATTCTTGATTCTTTCTCTCTTTGTCACTCCCTTTACTCTCCTCATGTATTTCATTTCTACCGCTTGGACTTTACTTATTTCCTTTTTATCTGTTATCCATGTCTCACATGCAAATGTCAGTATTGGTCTTATTATTGTTTTATAGACGTTTATTTTTGTTTTCCTTTTTTATAGTGACCCCAATGAATCGTGTCTGTACTGTTTTCAACTAAATAACGTTTATCATCAATTGAATTAAGAGCTAGTTTAATTTCCTCTACACTAAATAAATTATGGTTATAAGAACGTATGGAACGCTGCTTTATAACTTTTTCTTTAGATAGCAATAAACATTCATAATAATCATTATAATCTATTTCATTTTTTACTATGCTGTATTTCACCCGTTTAATTTTTTTTATGCATTTATTCAAACAATCTGTTTTATAAGTGTACATTTTTTATCTTAATCCTATAAAATTGGTAATAATATTGCCAGCTGCCTCGTCCTTAAACAGACCTAAAACTTTTTTGTTTTTTAATGGTATACCGTATTGATTATCTACAGCATAGTTACTTAGCATAGCTACCATGTACATGAATTTGCAATTTTCAGTTGGTGAAATCTCTTTTAATATAAAATTATAATGAAAGTCATAAATAAGAGTTTTGGATATATCTAGAGTACACATTCTTGTATAAACCGGTTTGTTAAACACTATATGTGGTTTGTTTAGCTCTATAGCCACTAAGCTTTCATCAAATATTTTATGGCTATGGAGTAATGGACTCGATTTTAGATTTTAACACAATAACGGGATTCCCATTTTTCACGATTTTCAAATTTCTATGTTTCCTAATGTTTTCCATTGTTTTTCCGAATACGGCATTGTTAATTAATTTGAACAAATTTTTCTCAAAATCTGTTTTAGCTTGTTCTCGGTATTTAGTATTTAAATCTATATATGGATGGAGCCATGGTGCTTGGCTAAATTGTAATATTTTATGAATTTTAATGAAAATCAGACCATTCTGCAAGGCGTGCTTTAAATTTCGATAATGTATAATATATTTTTTTTTTATTGGAAACTGTATTCAGTATTTTAACAGATTTAGAATGTGGTGGTCGTTCATGATCTGCACAGAACGGCAGATCTTTATGTTTTTTATGCGACGACATTGGATATTCTATTAATTCTACTAATTAAGACACCTATCGCAAACAAAAATTTTACGTTTATTAATCTGTTTTGATATGAGCCTAGACATATTTTTTATAAATCAATAGTGATACTTAAGCCTCTCGTCTTCCTTGTTATCATCGGGTAACGGAAAGTAATAATTTGTTTTAGGATAATATTTATTTTGTATGTACAATAAATTCACATGTTTTTCTAATTTCGTTATTCGACAAGACACTGTTATATATTTTTTTCATTTTTCATTGCTTCCATGTAATTCTAACGCATAGACATTTACTGAAAGGTTATTAAGTTTTTCAAATATACTTATTTGACCCAATGAAATTGATAATTGTAAGCCATCTGTTTGTAATAAATTTAAATAATTTGGTTACGATGAAATTCTATCTGAATGACTTGTAGCAGGATACAGTCCTGCAATAACGCTCCAACAAAAACATGAATTATCATAATTTTTTATGTTAAGACACGCCTTTCTATTGGAAATTTCTTTAGGTAATTGAATATAGGATGAAGCAGCAAGACCAAATTCATATTTATTTATATTAATTTGTAAATTAACTATTTCCTTAAAGGCCCAACCACTGTCACGTTCTTGAAATTCACCCATTTTATGTAGTATTTTGTCAATGACGTTATTTTGAAACCAGTTTACTAAATCCGTGCCACTATCAATTTTTTCATTTCTGGTATGAAAATACTTATATTCCAAAATTTCTATATTTCCTTTGATGGTGGTATATTGAGCGCATAAACAGGTGTTTACTTTAAGTACATTCATTGATTTTAATATATTATTTATACGTCTCTTAACAAGTTCAAATGAATCTTTTAAAACTTTTGTGGCATCTGTGTGTCTTATGTTGTAAATGATGCCTGTTCGGATACGGTTGTTGAATGCAGATTTTAGATCGTCCCAAATTATTCTATCACTTCTCTTAGAAGCTCGCAAATTGCCACCTGTGTGAGTCTGGTAATTATTATTTTTTAATATAAGACGAAATCTTCTTAAGTGACTTAAATTAGTAGAAAGCTTATTACAAACACTTACTGGTTGCTTCTTGCGCATGATTTGCATGATGTCTCGGATACTTTTGCTGATTTTCCTGATCCATGTTGTTCTAGCCTCGGCTAATAGAGATGGCTCTTGCCAGAACAAGAGAAATAGATAGGTGCTGACTCAGTTGGACTTCACCAACAAACAAAAACAAATTTGGACTATGTACATTTATTTACAACACTGGTTGAGAGTATTGAAATAATATAACTTTGATGTAAATACAAAACAACCACCTCAGATTTATGTAGTGAGAGAAAGTCTTTTGCCGTGAATATAAACTTTACAGTGCTAATCTTGTTCCCGATCAGTAGATTTCTTTTACTGTCGCGATGGAGTGAGCTAGTGATTTATTTTATCACTTGAGGACAGGTAAGTAACTTTACTGTCACGAGAGAGAGAGGATTATGCTTGTCGACACGTAAGTAACTTTACTGTCGCGAGAGAGAGAGAGCTTATGCTTGAGACACGTGAGTGATTGGTTGTGAGATATGATTCTTGAGATACACTTGTGTAGAAACACTTTAACTTAGTCACTGTAAAATTGTATACTACCAAAAATTGTGTGAAACGTAAATACATACTTAAATCTACATAACAAAAAAAATTATTAGTAATTGCAGAGCCAAAACAACATATAGCAGCGAAATTTAAATCGCCGGCAAAACAAGTGCCATATGTGGTCAAGACGGATTTCTTTGGCTACTCCTCTGACGTCACGTTAATAAGCAGTAAACTGTATTTTCGAATGCCTTAGTGTTATGTGCTGGTAAAAATGTGTTATTTTATGTGCCTTGTACTATAAAGCAGATGTATTGTTTCTTTGCAAATTTCCAATGTATGCAGATTTACTCACGTAGCGTATATGAAAAGTAATTCATATGGTAGATCTGCGTTAAGCAAAAAACTTGAACCGTTATGTTGTTGTTAATAGTTTGCAGTTTGTTTGAGTTCATAATTGAATGGTATTATTTATATGGGTCAAGAGCATTGGTTATATTTAGTCGTTGTATGTTATTTTATTCATTTGAAAACTAGAATTATCATATGAATAAATGGTCAAAAATTGGCCCAATAAATCGTAGATAGAGCAGCAACATGATTTTACGTGTGTTACATATCTATTTCAATTATTAACAGACAATTCATTGTTTGAAATGATTTAGAATAATCAATGTAGTTGACTCTGCATGATAACAGACGCGGGGTGGAGCTTACGATTAGAGACGGGTTGTGCGGCAGAGGAGAGGTAACGAGCATAAAAAGACGACAATACCAGCGAGCGACCGCAGTAGCTGGTCCTGCGTTTGGCGACATCACATCATCACCTAGACGACGGTTACAAACCAATCTGTTCTTTTCAGAACAAATTGAACATTGTTTCGGAAACAACATAAGCAATGGGGCTGAAATTAAAATCGTTCTTTTTCAAGAACACAAGAGAAGAATAGAAATAGAAGATTTGGATCGAAATCTATTGTTCTGCTTTAAATCAAAGAAGAGACATTAGTGTTGTAAACAAATCGTTCTTTTTCAAGAACAAATTCTGGAAAATCGTCCTGAAAGTAAATCGTTCTTTTTCAAGAACCAAATGTAGAAAATCATACTAAAAGTAAATCGTTCTTTTTCAAGAACCAAATGTAGAAAATCATACTAAAAGTAAATCGTTCTTTTTCAAGAACCAAATGTAGAAAATCATACTGAAAGTAAATCGTTCTTTTTCAAGAACCAAATGTAGAAAATCATACTGAAAGTAAATCGTTCTTTTTCAAGAACCAAATTTAGAAAATCATACGGAAATACTAAATGTTCTTTTTCAAGAACCCAAAGAAAAAAAAGAAAATCGTGTTAATGTAGCAGTACTTAGTAGTAGTGTGACGTCACGTCGAAAACAGCACGTTTCTAAGTGAAATACGACCCGCATTTTGTTGTGACGTCGCGTCATTGTTATTATTTTTAAAGAATGCCATAAATTCTCTTGTTGTTTTACAACAAACTCCCCCCTTGTGTGAACGATCTGGGCAATGATGTGTGTCAATGTTTTGAGTGAGTGACTGAAATATGAGTGGCCTTAATGCAATTTGAGAAGCTGAAAAATATTTACAAGTACGTACATATATATACAGCGTGAATGCTGGATAGTAGAATGAACTATTTACAGAGTGGAAGCGGGCATAGGTGCGTAATGTTCCTAACAACCTCTCCCTGTTTTGTTTTAATTCGCGCAACCCTTACCTTCCCATCCTTTCCAGGGAATACTTCCAAAACTCTGGCTAATGGCCACTCGAGTGGTGGGGAATTTTCTCCCTTTAAGAGAACAATATCGTCATTTTTAATATTTGGAGCAGGGGTGATCCATTTGGGCCTATTTTGGAGGAGATTGAGATAATCCTTTGACCACCGAGACCAAAAGGACTGTTGGATTTGAGTGAGTCTTTTCCAACGATTCAACCTGTTTAATGGAATTTCTGTTACATTGTGCTCGGGGTATGCAGTTAGAGGTCCTCCTATTAAAAAATGGCCTGGAGTTAAGCATTGGTTGTCACTGGGGTCACTGGTTAAGGGTTGTAGTGGTCGTGAATTTAATATAGCCTCGATTTGGCAGAGAATAGTGGTGAGTTCTTCAAAAGTACAAGCTTGATTGCCCATTATTCTGTGTAAGTGATATTTTGTACTTTTGATGCCTGCTTCCCATAACCCACCCCAATGAGGTGAAAGCGGAGGAATGAATTTCCAAGAGATTTCTTTGGTGACGAGAAACGACTCCGTGGTAGTGCGTGTGTGTGTGTTATTTACAAAGTTATATAAATCTTTAAGTTGATTTTTTGCTCCTACGAAATTGGTGCCGTTATCACTGTATATGATGCTAGGACAACCCCTACGTGAAATGAAACGTTTTAACGTTGCTAAGAAGGCTTCTGTTGATAGACTTGACACTAATTCCAGATGAATTGCCTTGGTGGCCATACATACAAATAAGGCGATGTATGCTTTTTCGGTTCTTGAACTTCTTAATGTCGATGATTTAATTAAAAATGGGCCTCCAAAGTCCACTCCAACTTTTTCGAAAGGGCGGCAGGGTGTAAGTCTTTCTTTAGGGAGCTGGGCCATTATTTGTTCGAAGTTTTTTGCTTTAAACTTGTAACATGGGTGACACTCTATGATTAATTTTTTGATGTCCTTGAGTCCATTTAAAGGCCAATATCTTGCTCGGATATTGGATAATACTGCTTGCGGACCTGCATGTCCTAGCTTGATATGTTCTCGAGTTAGTATTAGAGTAGTCACGTGATCCTTTGAGGGTAGTAGTATAGGAAACTTTTTATCATACGGTATAGCTGCAGCTGCTAGTCGACCTCCAACCCTTATTAGTTTATTATTATCCAAAAACGGACTTAATTTTTGTAAGTATTGATCAGTGATGCTTGATGAGTTTTCATTAAGTTCCTTGTATAATTTTGGAAATGCATGAGCCTGTGTCAGCTTACAGATTAGTGCTTCAGCTTGTGTCAATTCTGCTACTGTTAACCGTCCTTGGATTTTGTCAACATCAGACTTGCAATTGTTTGTGAATCTTATTATATAAGCCATAGTGTATTGCAATCGTGAAAATGATGAGAATTTTTTGAAAATTTCTTGCCAATATTCAATGGATGTGTGTTGTGTTGCCAGACAAGCTGAAACTATTGGCTTTAATTTTCTTTCTTCACCTATTAGCACGGGGATGGATGGTGATGGTGATCTGCTTTTAGTTGTGATTTCTTCTTGTTGAAGAAAATTAGGGCCGTGAAACCAAAGTGTTGATGTTGACAGTGTAGCAGGCATAAGACCTCGAGACAAACAGTCTGCTGGATTGTCCGTCGAACAGATATAATTCCAAGTGTAATTTTGAGTAATAGTTTGGATTTGAGAAATGCGATTTGATACAAATGTGTTGAATCTTGATGAGTCTGAATTCAACCACGCGAGAACAATTTCCGAATCAGTCCAGCAGTGGATATTAGTGATGGGTAATCTGTTTGTCAAGATAGATGCTACTCTTTTCATTAGAGTAGAAAGCAATAATGCTCCACACAACTCCAGTCTAGGGATGGTGATTTCTTTTATTGGTGCTACCCTGCTTTTTGATGTCAATAACTGTGTCGAAATGTTTTTTGAAGGGAAAATAGCTCGTGCATAAATACAAGCACCATATGCTCGTTTGCTTGCATCACAAAATCCATGGAGCTCTACTATAATTGGGGTGGCATCTTCCATGATGTATCTTGGAATTTTTAATTCCTTCAACTGGCCAATGTTTTCAAAAAAGGTATTCCATTGTTGGAGTAGTGTAGCTGGCAAATTGTCGTCCCAGTCAATTTTTAATTTCCATAGTTCTTGCATAATAAGTTTGGCGATGACAATGACTGGACCAATCAACCCCAATGGATCAAACATTTGAGCAATTTTGGATAGCACCTCTCGTTTTGTTGCTTGTTTATTGACAGTAGAATTTGGCAAAGTTATGGAGAATGTGTCATTATTAGAGTCCCATAATATTCCAAGCACCTTATTAGACTGATTGTTGTCCGTAATCTCGTGAATACCATTGCTGTCAGTATCTATGTCATTGGATAGATTTCTGAGTAGAGGGTGGCAATTTGTGGACCATTTATGAAGTGTGAGTTTAGCTATTCCGCATAAGTCGACCAGCTGCTGGTGTAGGGTAGTTACTGATTCATAGGAGTCATGCCCTGTTAATACATCATCTACGTAACATTGATTGAGGAGAGATTCAGCTGCTATTGGATATTCAGCTGCATGTGTTTCAGCTAATTGTTTTAAACACCTAGTGGCCAAATAAGGTGCACTATTTGTACCATACGTCACTGTGACTAACTCGAGACATTTTAAATCTTCAGATGGACTCTCCCTCCATAAAATATTTTGAAGGTAAGTCTGTGAGGGGTTAATTGAGATTTGACGATACATTTTTTGAATGTCACAAGTTAAAGCAAATTTGAATGTGCGAAATCTTAATAAAATGTCGTACAGTTCTGGTTGTACCGTGTATCCTTTATGCATTATATCATTGAGAGATAATCCAGATGTGCTTTTCATGGATCCATCGAACACTACGCGAAGTTTAGTTGTTTTGTTTTCCTCTCGTATTACACAGTGATGAGGAAGAAAATACTTAGAGGCACCAAGGTCGTTTACTAATGTGAGTGGAACTATTTTTGCGTGATTTAGAGCGACATATTCGTCTATAAATTTTTTGTATTCATCGTGCAGTTGTGGAGAGTTTTGTAGTCGTTTCTCGAGGTTGAGGAATCTCTTTTTGGCGATACAGAATGAATCACCTAATGGAAATTCTTTGGTGGGCTGTTTAAGGGGTAAATCAACTTGAAAAGACCCGTTTTCTAAGATACGTGTAGTGTTTTGAAAGTGTGTTTCAACTAATTGATTTTCTTTTGAAAGGAGACAAGGCGAGAGTGATTCTGGGTTGTCTATTTCCCAGAATTGTTGCATGAGTTGCTCTATTGTAGGGCGTTGGGTCAAAAAACAACTGTGCTTCCTATTCGGTGAGAGAGATTGCTTATTAGAAGCTGTGTCAGGAATTATACCTGATAGTACATATCCAAATTTGGTTTGGATTAGTGTGAGAGAGTGATCATTAATTTTTTGCATATTGGGGAGGAGAATTTGATAGTATACATCCGCACCTAAGAGAATGTCGACCCTGGAAGGAACGTTAAAGTTTGGATCGGCTAGTGGAAGGTGATGTGGCAAAGCTAGCCTTTGCCTACTTATGAATCGTTGTGGTGTGTTGCCAGTGATTTTGTCAAGCACGCAGCAATTGACCTTTATGGAATAGTTAGGGTCAGTTGACGAGTTCACATCTATCGTAACTGAGTTGTTAGATTGCCTAACTATTCCAGATATGCCCGAGATTTGTACGTGTTCTTCATTTGGAACTTGTTTCAATTGCCGCATTAATGACGTAGTGAGTATGGATATGGTACTTCCAGGGTCGAGGATGGCTTTAGCTTGATGTAGCTGTCCATCCACATCAGAAACTAAAACCACACAAGTGGCCAACAGTACCTCATAACTATCAGATCCAAGAACTGATAACGTGGTCTGTGTATTAGCATCATCATCTGTGCTGGACTTCACTACATTGGTGTTTTGTGTGGATTGTTGAGCTTGTGTGTTTCTAGATGTGGTTGCTGATCGATAGGCACGATCAGCTGAGTGATTAGGTGTGAATTGGGTTGTGTTGTGTGTATTCGCTAACCGAACTGATTGCTGAGGGTTGCGAGATGAATCGTGAAGGAGGGAGTGATGCCTTTTTTGGCAAATAGAGCAGAGACGTGGAGATATACATTGTTTAGAACTATGTCTGGACCCTAAACAGTTATAACACAACCCTTTTTGTTGAACAACTTTACTGCGTTCAAGTACCTTTAGAGAGTTAAATGAAGGGCAACTATAAATTTTATGATTTGAGTTAGTACAGTAAGCACATTGTAATGAGGGTAAAGATGGTTTATTGGAAGATATGGTTTGTGCATGATGTGCCACTCTATGCACACTACTTGGATATTTAAAGTTATTCCGTGATTGTGGAATTGGTTCAGACATATCTTCCAATACAATACACCTTTGTTCCAAAAATGATAAAAAATCAGAGATCGTAGGTAATTTTAAAGTTGTACCAGATCTAACGCGACTGCCTCTGTCAGCGATATATGCCCTTTTAGTGGAGAAATCTAATTTATTAGAGAGTAAATAAATTAGTATTAAATCCCAATGATCAGTTGGAATGTTTTGAAGTTTTAGAGACGCGATATTTTGTTTGATTTTTACGATAAAGTCTCTAAGAGTGTGAGCAGTAACTTTAGTGAGCGCGGGGATATCAACTAATAATTTGATATGAGCAAAGATAATCGAAAGTTGATTATCATATCTGTTTTTGAGGGTCTCTAGTGAAATTTTAAAATTGTCATTAACTAATGGTAGTGTTTCTATCAAGTGCAGTGGTTCTTTTTCTAAGTAAGAGCGTAAATATACTAGCTTCTGTACGTCCGTTAAAGTGTGGTTGTTCGATATTAACGCTTCAAACAGCTCGATGAATGCGTTCCATTTTGTGATATCTCCACTAAACTGTGGAATATTAAGTTGTGGCAAATTCACTGGTTGAATTGAATTACAAGCTATCGCACTGGTATTTTGTGAGATTTCAGAAGTAGAAGTATGTAGTTTCAATGCTGCTAATTCTGATATTTTTGTACTATATTTCGTTAAACAATCGAAATACCTTTTTTCCACATCCTCTGAATCTTCATTCAGAGGATCTATAAGCTCAATTTGAAGTTGGATATCTGAATACTTGTGATAAAATTGACTCAGTGAATTTCGCCTACTTTCGTACATGAAGCATTCAGTTTCGACCTCATGGTTTTTTTCATACCATGAGTTAAGAGAAGTGATTTTACCCTTATAGGCACCGCGTGATTTGATAAGAGATTCTAGTGTCGCCATGATAAATGTCAAGAGGAGTACGACAAAGAAACGGCGTTATATAATCAAATACCAAAAAAAATGTAAATAGAGAATTGTTGATTATTCGTATAATTAATTAGAGCAGCTATTTTGTAAAATAATTAAGGAGTGATTAAATGTGTAGTGTGTAGACAATTATTTATTTGCTTAAACAATCATTCATTGATTAACGAATAATCAAAATTCAAAACAAAAAATTAAAATTTAGCCAAATTTGTTGAATACTCGTCAAATAAATTACAAAGTGTACTATATCGTGATATAGATACAAGCAAAAAAGATAGTCACTATTTAATTAGTTAACAATTAATTGTAAGATTTATTTAAAAGAAATTAACTCTGACTTGACGAATACTCAAATTACAATAACTTAACGGTACCTATGTGATGCGATGCGGTTGTCTGCTGCGTACCAATCCAATTCCGTTGATTTATGTCGATGAAGATCCGGCTCGAAGGACCAATTTGTTCTAGCCTCGGCTAATAGAGATGGCTCTTGCCAGAACAAGAGAAATAGATAGGTGCTGACTCAGTTGGACTTCACCAACAAACAAAAACAAATTTGGACTATGTACATTTATTTACAACACTGGTTGAGAGTATTGAAATAATATAACTTTGATGTAAATACAAAACAACCACCTCAGATTTATGTAGTGAGAGAAAGTCTTTTGCCGTGAATATAAACTTTACAGTGCTAATCTTGTTCCCGATCAGTAGATTTCTTTTACTGTCGCGATGGAGTGAGCTAGTGATTTATTTTATCACTTGAGGACAGGTAAGTAACTTTACTGTCACGAGAGGGAGAGGATTATGCTTGTCGACACGTAAGTAACTTTACTGTCGCGAGAGAGAGAGAGCTTATGCTTGAGACACGTGAGTGATTGGTTGTGAGATATGATTCTTGAGATACACTTGTGTAGAAACACTTTAACTTAGTCACTGTAAAATTGTATACTACCAAAAATTGTGTGAAACGTAAATACATACTTAAATCTACATAACAAAAAAAATTATTAGTAATTGCAGAGCCAAAACAACATATAGCAGCGAAATTTAAATCGCCGGCAAAACAAGTGCCATATGTGGTCAAGACGGATTTCTTTGGCTACTCCTCTGACGTCACGTTAATAAGCAGTAAACTGTATTTTCGAATGCCTTAGTGTTATGTGCTGGTAAAAATGTGTTATTTTATGTGCCTTGTACTATAAAGCAGATGTATTGTTTCTTTGCAAATTTCCAATGTATGCAGATTTACTCACGTAGCGTATATGAAAAGTAATTCATATGGTAGATCTGCGTTAAGCAAAAAACTTGAACCGTTATGTTGTTGTTAATAGTTTGCAGTTTGTTTGAGTTCATAATTGAATGGTATTATTTATATGGGTCAAGAGCATTGGTTATATTTAGTCGTTGTATGTTATTTTATTCATTTGAAAACTAGAATTATCATATGAATAAATGGTCAAAAATTGGCCCAATAAATCGTAGATAGAGCAGCAACATGATTTTACGTGTGTTACATATCTATTTCAATTATTAACAGACAATTCATTGTTTGAAATGATTTAGAATAATCAATGTAGTTGACTCTGCATGATAACAGACGCGGGGTGGAGCTTACGATTAGAGACGGGTTGTGCGGCAGAGGAGAGGTAACGAGCATAAAAAGACGACAATACCAGCGAGCGACCGCAGTAGCTGGTCCTGCGTTTGGCGACATCACATCATCACCTAGACGACGGTTACAAACCAATCTGTTCTTTTCAGAACAAATTGAACATTGTTTCGGAAACAACATAAGCAATGGGGCTGAAATTAAAATCGTTCTTTTTCAAGAACACAAGAGAAGAATAGAAATAGAAGATTTGGATCGAAATCTATTGTTCTGCTTTAAATCAAAGAAGAGACATTAGTGTTGTAAACAAATCGTTCTTTTTCAAGAACAAATTCTGGAAAATCGTCCTGAAAGTAAATCGTTCTTTTTCAAGAACCAAATGTAGAAAATCATACTAAAAGTAAATCGTTCTTTTTCAAGAACCAAATGTAGAAAATCATACTAAAAGTAAATCGTTCTTTTTCAAGAACCAAATGTAGAAAATCATACTGAAAGTAAATCGTTCTTTTTCAAGAACCAAATGTAGAAAATCATACTGAAAGTAAATCGTTCTTTTTCAAGAACCAAATTTAGAAAATCATACGGAAATACTAAATGTTCTTTTTCAAGAACCCAAAGAAAAAAAAGAAAATCGTGTTAATGTAGCAGTACTTAGTAGTAGTGTGACGTCACGTCGAAAACAGCACGTTTCTAAGTGAAATACGACCCGCATTTTGTTGTGACGTCGCGTCATTGTTATTATTTTTAAAGAATGCCATAAATTCTCTTGTTGTTTTACAACACATGTGCTCCTTTCTAGACTGGAACTTTCTTGTAACAAAGGTACAGCTTGGAAAGTATATTTACTATATCACTGCTTAAATTAATTGCACTTTCCATAATCACTATATGCACACTTATGCAATTGAAAACAATACTAGTAACGTTATAATATTACAAGCAATTATAAATTTAATTTTTGCAGTAGAATACTTCAACAATACTATGAGCATAGGGTAGCATTAAATACCTTTAATACCCCCAGCAAAATCATAATCCCTTTAATAAGAAATCCTTTTAATCTTTAAATCTTTAAAAAGAAAATATAAAAGATTTTATATTTTGCTAAATAAACACTACAGATTATATCATTTCTATAAACATTTTTCACCCTTATAATCCCTTATTAAAACTAACATCCTGTTAAAGAAATGGGGTGATTTTATATTTTATATTAAAAATACCGATTATTATTTCACGCATTCTAAAATTCCTTAAGAGAAATGTGCTTTAAGTGCCGATCAAATCGATAAACATCTGTTCGTAGGTTTGTCATGACGCAAAACCATTATTATTATTAAATACAATAAAGAATGATTGATGTTCGGCTAAACATTAGGCATTTTGTAAAATTAAATAGTGTCCTCTAATTTTAAGCATCTGAATAGGAAGCACTAATATGTATTGGATATACGAGATTTTCTACAATAACGGAATGATTGATGTTCGACTAAACATTAGATCTTTTATAAAATTAAACAATGTCCTCCAATTGGAAGAATTTGAATGGGAAACACTGATTTTAAACATGTATTGGATTCGTCATACAGGGTGTGTCGCTACTAGTATTTTTAATTTCAATGGTGGATAGGGGATGAAAAACTGAACGGAAAATGTCTAAACAAGGGGGAGTCTATCTTCAATAGTTGCCGAGATAATCAGCATTTTCTGTTTTCTGCAAAAACGTTCGTGAACTGCAGCGCAACTGACCTACTGAGTCCTGAAAAGTAGAATAAACATTGAAGTCATTAACGAGTTCAATGTCACACGTCGTATAAAATTTCTCTACTTCTTGTGAGAGACAGCGGCGGCGTTTTAATAATTTTTAATTTTAATAAATTTTAATAATTTTAAAGCGAATTTTAAAGTTAAAATTTTTACAGATTTTCAATCTATTAATATTAAAATTTGGTCATTAATCAATTTTGGAGTTTAAAATTAATTTGGAATTTGGAATCTAGAACCTTTTAGAGGGCATTGAAGGATTAGCTTTCTTAGTTATTAAACTAATTCATTATTTAATATGGCATTTGAGTATTGAAAATTAGTGTTAATTAATCGTATTGCGAAACATTCCCTAAGATAAAAGTTCAGTCTAATAACATAATTTAATTTCTTTTTCTAACGAAACAAAAAGAAAATCATAATTGCTATGGCACTGTCTCACTAGCTAATCGGCGACTCGACTCGCCGATAATGCTAGCGTATTAATTTTCCAATACAAAATGTAATTACCCATTTAATGTTTACTCTTACAAAAAAAACAACTATGCATTTTCTTTTAAAATGTTGACCTCATTCTTATAGCAATAATTTAGAGATAATGCGTTTGTTTTGAGTATGAAATTTAGTGAACATTTAGATTTAATTATCATCGAAAAAATATCTCCATGAAAAAAAACATTTTTTACATTTTAATAGACCGTACAAATAGAATATAATAATTTAATTTCGAAATGCAATTGTACATCGTATCATAGGTACAACATTATGTGTCAGCTAATAAAAAAGCACGTAGCATGAAACAGTTCTACAATTTTACACTTGGTGCTAGGTTTTGTTACTATGCTGTATTCAGCAATGTCAATTTGTTTAATAACATTGCATTAATTCCGCTTTAGTCATTCTTTAAAAGTAAAAACAGGAAACATAAAAAATTCTAGTAGCAGGTTATTGATAAATTTCTTAAGATTGTTATGTTAAAGTGAGAATCGAAAATAAGAAAGAAAGAGAGAACAACAAATTAGTCTAGTGGAAACGTAAAATTAGATTAGTTAAATGTTGAATTTGGAGCGAGTAACTTTGATTAGATTTGAAATTTTTAAGAAGTGTTTTGAAATATTTTCTAAACAATTATGGCAAATTATACTACAGCAGAATGGTGTGATATGCCGATGATTTATGGAGAAACGTGTGGAAATGCAGCTGCTGCAATAAGATTATATCGAGAACGATTTCCAAAGAGACAAAATCCTTGTGAACGGACATTTGTTAATTTAGTGCAAAGGGCAAGAGATACTGGTTCGTTAATTCCCCAACTCGGTTTACCAGGAAGGCAAGCTAGCTAGATCTCTTGATGTAAATCCCTTAGATTTTTATTTATGGGGCTACATGAAATATCTAGTGTACAAAGAGCCCTTGGACACTAAAGATCTACTTTAGGCACGAATTTTTGAAGTTGCAAGAATAATTCGTGAAAAAGCTGCAGAACAATTCCCAAGAGTTCACAATTCTTTTATAAATCGGGCTCAGCATGCGATTGAAGAAAATGGTGGTCATATTGAACACAATCTGTGAATAACTAATAAATTTCTAGTGAATTGATAGTGATGTTTTAGTGAATCATTAATGTGGATTAATTGTACTTTTAGTGTAAAGTTGACATAGTATTCATGGTCTAGTGTTGTGGACATCTGTTTATGTAATGATAGCTGATTAATTGCGGGCGGCAGCGGGGTGGTAAGCCATACCACCTCGCCTGGTAAGTTGAAGTTTTTTACTAATTTGCTGCTGTAATTACACCAAATAATTAGTGGTGTGCAAGTATTGCCTTAATCTGCATTACCCTAATGAAAGTAACATTAAAGTACTGTTTGTGTAATTGATAACTTGCTATCTAATTTGGTAGCATGGAGATTGCACAAAATACATTTTCTTAAAACTAGACATGACTAAAGTCAAATAGTGTTTGTTGGTTTTAAAAACAATTTGATAGAAAGTACTATGAAATAAAAGATTTTACATACTCTGCTCTGATTAAAATTAGAAGAAAATTGAAATTCCAATTAAGAAATTAAATGTAAAGAAATAACTTTAAAACAGATTTTGCATTTTTTTAAACAAAAAGCTGTAATTTTTTTTATTTTACATTACATAACTTACAATTTTTTTTTAAATTTTTTTTTAAAAGGTGTTCTTATGACTAAATAAACATGTTCAATTTTTCTTATTAATTTTTTTTAATTCTAATTTCAAGACATAAGCAAAAAAATTAAACTAAACAAGTCTGACCTTCAACTATTTTCTTTGTTCACAAATCATTCAACGTTCTTTCCATCACGTCTCTGACGGCTATTTCTGTGACATTGCAAAAAATCAAAGTAATCGATAGTTTATTTTTTTAAATATTTTGCATAAATTTAGATATCATGAATTTTAATTGATTTTTTTCCGACAAAACTACTGTTCACTTCTGAATTCTATTAATTAATTCTATTCTACTGAATCACTTGAAATTTGCACAGTAACTAAAGAGAATCTGTCTGTGTATGAGATTATATTATTAAGTCAAAATATTTATTAGTTAATGAGTTATAGAGCATAAAAGCGCTCTTTGATATCTCACTTAATCTGCAATATATCAAGAAGATATTTTTAAACACAGTAGCTGATGCATAAAACATAACATTTATAGAAAATCACTATAATAAATCAATTACAAAATCGCTTTTTGTTCAATAATGGTCGATGCATCGACCAAAAATGCAACCACATCTAAACTGTATTCAGGTCGATGGATGCGTCGATGCTCCCGCCCTACCAGAATTCACATGCACTGTCATTTTCTCACAGAGTACGACAGCACAATTCTTCTTTTTATCGGCATGACTTTAGATTTGACAGTTTTCTAACACAACCTGAAGTTGCCAAGGACCGGGCCAACAACAGTGGAAAAATCATCACGGCGAAGTCAGTGATAGTTCTCGAACAGTTCGTTCTCCTGTCGTACTTTGCCTACAGTCCACGTACATTCTCTGGTTGATATATATTCATGATTTAATTTGTTGAAACTTACACCTATTTCTTATCATTTCTCTCTTGTGTCGTAATACTATTACGCATTCTAAGCCATTATTTTGTCGTGTAAATAATAAACAAATTTTTCTTCGAATTTTTTGGTGTTTCACTTTAACTATCTTATAAGTTGACAATTCAATCAACGGATTAGCGCTGGCGAAAATCTATTTTGTAAATGGATTGATTCCAATCATCAACATAATATTTGGCGACCGAGTAGGGACCCATTCCAAGGTTCCTGTGAAATTTACGTACTGAACTTTATATCAAAATTTTGAAAAGAAACTGTAAAACCACGTGCGGTCTAATTCCAGTGTGTGATTTCAGCTAATTCCTTAAAGATCAGTGAGCTATCAATTTCCAGTTTAAGTGCATTTTTTTGTGTGATTTCTTGACCACGTGGTCAAAAAAACTTCCATTATACCAATAAAATGCTGTTATAATCTCTACATCGTGATCCAGCCAATTGGAGCGTTTATTATGTCGTCTCTGCGAATTTGCAAAAGACAATTTGTGAAACACTGTGAAAGAATCGAGGCGATTTCCACACCCGAAGTTGCCAGTGTAATCGCTTTACACAAAAGTTGCCTGCAACAAGAATTCGAACGTTATCGTCAGCTATTGACGAACCTGCTTGATGAGCAGGATGACGAAGAATTCATCCAAGAATTTGATAGACTCGAAGAAAGAGTGACTGAGTGCCTTTACAAACTTGCAATATTGGATTCGTTGTCTCAAGATTCTATTGTCGAAAATGTCGCCAGCGTGCTTTCTCGTGACCAGCAGTCAACACGGCCTGAAAATGCTTCAAATGCGCCGTCTAGTGCTCAGCAATCAGCTCAACCTGAAGACACCCTCAGCGCACCATCGAGTGTTCAGCAGCCGACGCAACTTGAAATCGCCTCCAGCCCGCCATTCATCGCCCAGCCTTCGACTCAATTCATCGCCGCTTCAGTGACTAGTACATTTACAACGAGATCTACCATCACGCCATCTCTGCCGGAATTAGAGGTACCACGGTTCAGCGGTCATCGAGATCAGTGGGTCCCGTTTCGAGATTTATTCGTCTCACTAGTGCACTCGAATGAACAACTTGACGGTATCCAACTGTTCCATTATCTTTGTGCATCAGTCGCCGCCGAAGCCGAATCTTTAATACGTACACTACCAGTGACAGCAACGAATTATCAAGCTGCATGGAACACGTTAAAAGAAACTTATGACAAGCCGATCCTCATTGTGGAATCAATCCTGAAAAAATTTCTATCCTGCAGGCCGGTAAGTACTGATTATAATAACTTCCGCACCACATATCACTTTTTTCGAGAAACAGTCGAATTATTATCATACCAAGGCGAGTACGCTCATTCTCGCGACCCCATAGCTATTATTCTGATGCTCCAGAAATTGGATCTGCAAACGGATCCTGCATGGGCTACTTTTTCCCGAACAATTCCAGAGCCATTTCTCACAACTTTCTTAAATTTTCTTCGAGACCAGTGTCATATTCATGGAAGGCGTCGGCAAATCACGACCTTATCGGAGTCTAACGTCGCTACGCGCAAGACAATTAAACCTAATACCGTAGAATATCATACATGTTTTTATTGCAAAGATTCGCATATTTGTTATATGCGTTACAGCCAGAGAAAAATTCATTATGGGTGGAAATCGTTTTAATTTCTTCGCGAAAGGCCATTCCTTAAAATCATGTAGTTCACCACGAAATTGTTTAACATGTAACCAATGCCACCATACGTTGCTGCATAAATTAAAGTCGACCAATCGCAGCGGTTCATCGACAGCGGTACCTACCAACCTGTCCACCAGTACTGGTAGTTTAACCCTCCGTGACGTACCGCCCTCGCAAAGTAATCGCTCCACCCCGTCTCTCTCTATCAAATCAATTAATGTCGATCGGGGGCGTCAACTATAATTCCAACAGCATTAGTTGACGTAATGACCAATGATGTAAATTTTCTACCAATCAGAGCACTTATTGACAGCGGGGCTCGATGTTCATTTATTGCAAGTGCTTTGATTAATAAAATTAACGCCAAACGGGATCACGTATTCCAGTGTCATGTGTTCTTGATGATAAAGTAATCTATTTATGTGGAAAGACAAATTGGGCAATTAAATCGCGTCTTTCTAACCACTCATTTTCCATCGTAGTTCACATTCTACCAAAATTGATTGGTGTCCTTCCCGAAAAACCTATTCGCATAAAAAGTCGTTGGGAAATCGATGGAAATTTGGGTGATCCGGAATTCAATACGCGGCAAGCAATTGACGTCATCCTTTGTGGCTCGTTTCTTTTCGAAATTTTAAAATCCAAACGATTCTACCATACCCTAAATAATTTATTTATCCAAGAGACGGTTCTCGGGTATGTAACCTGCAATGGAAACGCCGACTTTTAACTTCTTTAAATTCCTCTACCATAACCGTGCCAAGCATTAATGATGCTCAATTGCTAGAGCGATTCTGGACAGTTGAAGAGCCTCCGGCAACAACTCCCTATTTATCTCCAGGCGATCAAGCGTGTGAAGAGCTTTTTCAGGCAAATACCAGTCGATCATCGACCGGAAGATTTTGCGTTCGACTTCCATTTCGAATTGATCCATCAAATCTTGGTAAATCGTTACAGCGCTACACCGTTTCCAATCACTAGAAGGTAAATTCAGCCGTGATGACAACTTTCGTCAAGAATATATTCGCTTTATGGAAAAATATGAATCATTGGGACACATGAAAAGGACCAACTGGCCAATCGATATCCTTCCTGAACAGCATTATGTGATTCCACATCACGGGGTTTTTCAATTGGGCCCTCGGGGTCGTAAACTGCGAGTTGTCTTTGATTCTTCGGCTCGTACATCAAGCGGGCATTCTTTAAACGACATTTTACACACTGGTCCCCGATTACAATCCGACCTACTACAAATTATCACCCGCTTCCGCCAGTATAAATATGTTATAATGGCAGATATCGAAAAAATGTACCGGCAAATACAATTACATGACGCCAATCAACCATTTCAGCTCATTATGTGAAGGACAAGCGTCCGAGACCCCATCACAATTCTTAGTTTGACAACATATGGTGAAAGTTGCTCGTCTTATTTGGCACTTCGCGCGCTATTCGAACTCGTTGAACGAGATGGTTCAACGTATCTAAGAGCAGCTGAAGTTCTCCGCCGCGGAAGTTATGTGGACGACTTGTTCTTCGGCGATGACCATTTGCAAAATCCCCTTTCCATTAAATCTGAGCTCATTGAACTTTTAAAAAAAGCTTGTTTTCCTTTAAGAAAGTGGGCAGCTAATCATTCTGCCTTACTAGATTCAGTAGCGGAGATTGATCTGGCGGTGCCCCGACTTTTCCAAAGCAATGATGTTGCAACCCTGCGAACTCTTGGTATCATATGGAATCCAAGAACGGATACCTTCTCGTTCCAACTTCCTCACAATGATATTTCTGTTTGGACTAAGAGAACACTCCTGTCTAAATCAGCGCGTTTATTCGACCCACTCGATTGGATTTCACCTATTACCCTAAGACTAAAATTCTTATTCCAAGAAAGCTGGGTCCGAAAGTTAGACTGGGATTCATCTCTTCCTGACGCTATGAAGTCACTTTGGCAATCTATTCACTTACAATATCCAGTTTTAAATTAAATTGTAATTCCCAGACATATTGGCACTGGATCGCGCCACCTACATGGATTTGCTGATTCTTCCCACTTAGTCTATGCAGCCGTTATCTACGTTTGCACTCGATTGTCAGACAAAACTATTAAATCTAGCTTCGTAATATCCAAAACTAAACTGGCACCTCTTCGGCAGTTATCCATTCCACGCCTAGAACTATGCGCGGTGCATCTCCTCTCGAAATTGATTAATTCCACCAGACATGAGTTTCCAGGAGTGTCAATTATCTTATAGTCTGATTCCACATTTGTTTTAGCATGGATTCACTCTATCCCACGCCGCTGGTCCACATGCGTGGCCAATCGAATAGGACATATTCAAACAGTATGTCCAGTCATCCAATGTCAATATGTCAAATCTAAAAACAATCCTGCTGATTCAAGAGGATCAACACCAGGAGAACTTTTAGAATCCACAATGTCGTGGGAAGGCCCGATGTTCCTTCGTAATCCATCTTGCCCCACGTCACCAATCACAGAATTTTCGACAACTGAGGAAGAAGTCCCAAACCTTATTCGGATCAATTTCCTGCAGACTCCCAATCCATTTTGGCTGTCTTTCATCCAGAAATTCTCCTCGTTCAATCGTTTGCTACATAAATTGTCCTATGTCCTCCGTGTTGCTGATAAAGGAAAATGTTTCTACACTTGAATAGAATTGAGCTCGGCCGAGACTCAACGAGCCCTCACTGTTCTTATTCGTCATGTGCAAGCCTAATCATTTTCAGACGAAGTCAATCGCCCCATGGCTGGCAAATCGTTGCCAAAATCCAGTCCACTAAATTCATTGCATCCTTTTGTCGATTCACTTGGGCTGTTACGTGTCGGGGAGATTACGAAATCAACAAATGTCACGCTGTCACACCCATTGTGCTACCGAAAAGTCAATTCAGTAACCTAATGATTCGTCACACTCACTTGACTTCATTCCATGGCGGATTCAACTTCATTTGTACAGGCAGAAATTCTGGTTGGTAGCCAAAATATTCTCAAGCAGTGACGGAATCACTCGGGTCGTAGATGTTCAAACCAAAACCGCCGCCCGTCGCGAAGCTGTACGTAATCTAGTACCAATACATATACCTGTTCCCACCCCGGTTGATGCGCATACGTCCTCCATCAATAATCCACCCCCTCATAACGTAGCTCAGCACGATCTCATAAGTCAAAACCAAAACATGCAATTGAAAACTGATGTGCGCGCGGAAAATTGGTTAATCAGTAATACCGCTAGTGCATAGTAGAATCAAACATCGTAAGAACAGTTGTGACAAGATTTCTACCAATGTATTTCTGCATATAATGCATTTATATGCAAATATGTGTCTTGCAAACATGCATCTAATACTAATAAATATTTAATTGCAATTTGAAAAGTCGCGGGAAAAGAATTTTTACTATTAATCCAATACTGCATCGGATTAGTCGGTTTTCCAACTATGGGTTGATTCAGATATAACTTAAGTTATATGGAAGCTGCTTCCATGGAAGCAGCAGGGAATCCAACAGCTTCATTCTGTTGGGCTAATTTTTCATGAATTTGCCACATATCGTCTAGTTCTTCTAAATTAGTATAGTTTTTATTCGATGGACTTATAGCCATTTGACCCCGAAGCTTTAACTCATTATTTATCTCTTTTTTAACATGGATGATAACATTGCTAACATTAATAGCTTCCATGAAATGAATTTTTTTGAAACGGGGATCCAAAATGATTGATGCAGACAATAACAAATTTTTATCCATATTACCTAAGCATTTTCATATTTGTTTATCCAATTCATTATTTAATTTCAATGCTAGATTATTTACACAAGAAATTCTATCTAAAGCGTTTTAGTGCAATTGATTAGAGGTATCACTAAGCTGCCTGATACATAAGTATCCCCAGAAATGTCTCTGGTGGCATATTCGAATGGCCTTAACAACATAAGACAATCTGCTACAATTTCTAATTCCTGGCCAGTCAACATCGGAGGAGCTTTTTTATGTGCTGCTATTAGTAGAATTTTACCAAAATGTCCAGATAACTGAACGAATCGTTCTAGACAATAAAAAGTTGAGTTGCAACGTGTGGGCACTTCTTGCTTTAAATACAAAAATGTGCCTTTGGTTTTACCCTCTTTTCGCTGCTCATCTCTAAGATTATCTTGGGCAACGTTATTATATTTGAAATATGCTATAATATTTTTAACTTTTTCTATTATATTGATGATCCCTGGTATAGCTCCAATGGCTTTAGACGCCACTAAATTTATATTATGAGCAAAACATGGTATGTGATGTGTCTCATTTAACAATAGTCTTATTGCAGCCACAATATTAGCTCCGTTATCTGTAGTAGCAGAAACAATCTGAGTTTTCTAAATTGTCCAAGAATTCAACATCATCGCTAAGTCATCTTTAATATGTTCGGCACTGTGATGGGTTGTTAATTGTTTAGCGCCCAGGCAGAAATATCTAAATGTACCTTTTGTTTCATCTGAAACGTAATTATTGTTAATATTAAGTACTGCTATATGAATAAGTAAAAAAACACGAGAATTAAAATTACGAGCATATTAGTATATAACTGATTATTTTAAAATAAAACAATATTAATATTATCTTACCAATATAATGTACTGTCAGCACAATAAAACTACGTGTAGATCCCATTAATGTTGTAATAGATAAATGTTCAGACTGAGATAATATTTGGATAACAATGTTTTGTGAAGCATATTTATTGTCAATTAATGAAGTTACCTAAAATATAATGTAGTAAAATATTAACAAAATTAACACAATAATCTGTGAGTAAAAAAAAAAACTACTTTTTTCCGGCTTGGTATTTTGTAAAGTGCTACTTTATTTAAAAAATTCTTCATGCCTACTATTTCAGTACAACTTAACTTCATATTATCTTTACATATCATAAATAGTATGGCTTGAGTCGCAGATATATCTTTAGTAAGTTATGATATTTATGGTACCACCCCTCCAGACAAGTGTACAGATGAATCATCGTGTTTTCCAGCGAACGATAACGACGAAGTACCTGACACGCGATCTTGCAAGAAAACAGCCCTCAGCTGCATTCCTAACTATTGTATACTTTTATCATTGTGTATTTGTGTTATTCTATCTTTTTCTATCTTGGTATTTATCGAGCATTGTATTTCTTTCATCTCAAGAAAAATAAAGATTCACAAAAAATTACTGATAATCGATAGTTTCAATTATCATAACTGGTACCACCCACTAAAAATCTGATATATATATAATATAATATTCAAAATTACAAATAACACTTTAAATTGCACCCAGTTATGTTTTCTCATCCAGATACTTTACTTTTCTGTAAAATATACATACTTACATTCATACTTTCGTCGATCTTCAAAAATACTTTTCAGTTTGTTGAAAATTTTGCGACGTTGGTGTGGATGTCCTAGAACCTCTGGAGTAACATAGATCGTCAATATGTGTATCATCCGTTACGGAAAAACTTAGATTATCATCTATCTCTGCGTCTGCCAGTACACGTGCATGTCTACTGGAAGGTTCTGGATCATTAAAGTTTATTTCATCGAATGTTGTAGTTGTAGAACTTGAAGTTGTTAGAGTAATAATATATAATAATATAATAATAATATTATAAATAGTAGGAATATCATAGTTTATAAAAGACGATGGCGTTCAAAAGTTAAAAACTGAAATCTGTATATCTGAAGTAACCTATTAGTTATTATTGACATAAATAACATTAGATTACTCCGATTCCTATAAATTTCACGACATGAAATATAAGAAATAATTAACATACATGTATTTTGGTTAAAGATTTTGATATTCAAGGGATGCCTATGTGCTAAATGATTTTTTAAATTTGTAGTACCACTACTTGATTTACACATTTCACCACACAAGTTACAATTGCACAACCCATTACCTTTTTTGATAAAATATTTCCACACTTCACTTTTTTCACCTTTAATTTTGGGCATATTAATTAATCTAGAAATTAATAGAAGCTGTATCTTAATATAAAGTCTAAGTAATAGTAGAGTATGAATTCTTACTTTACGTTATTTCAATTTTCAACCAGGTTTGTGTTAATAAGGGAAGATATATTCCACTGTTTTGTATTCACACACGATCCGATCGCCCATTGAAATCTTAAACTAATTTCTTCATTAATTGAGAACAGAAAAGTTTATCAGAGAGAAATATAAAATAACAAATAATGGCTGTTGTAAGAATAATGTTCTTTATTCCAGAACTTTTTACACATGTCGGTTATTGGAAAAAAATAATCGGCTATCGGTTAACCTGAGATGGGAAAAACTAAGTTATTAACCGTTTTTTTAATTAAAAATAATCGGTTATAGAATAACCACCTTATTTTTTCCCATCGTTAGTTTAGTTGTAAATCGAAAACCGAACAGAATGGACCGCGCTCTGAAACTTGCAAACAATCAATCTAATTTTAGTCAAAGATTGTAAAATTCGCTTATGATTAGTGGCAATTAGATGAGAAGTTATGAGTTTAAAGACGAGAAATTTAGCGACGTTGCCAATTTTCTATTTTTTGGTATTATACGCTAAAATTGTAAAATTTACTTATGATTACCGGCAATTAGATAAGAAATTATGAATTTGGAAACGAGAAATTCTGCGACGTTGCCAATTTCCAATTTTTTGGTATTTTACGATAAAATTGTAAAATTCACGTATGACTAGTGGCAATTAGATAAGAAATTATGAATTTAGAGACGAGAAATATTGCGACGTGACCAATATTCAATTTTTCTAACTTTCCATTAAAACTGTGGAATTCACTTATGATTAGTGGCAATTAGATAAAAAATTATGAATTTAAAGGAGAAATTTTGCGATGTTGCTAATTTTCTATTTTTTTGTATTTTACCCTAAAATTGTAAAATTCATTTATGATTAGTGGCAATTAGATAAGAAATTATGAATTTAGAGACTAGAAATTTGGCGAGGTTGCCAATATTCAATTTTTCTAATTTCATGTTAAAATTGTGTAATTCACTTATAATTAGTGGCAATTAAATATAAAAATATGAATTTGAAGAAGTGAAATTCTGCGACGTGGTTAATTTTCCATTTTTCTAATTTTGCATTAAAATAGTAAAATTCACTTATGGTAATTAATGGTAATTATGATTTGGTGATGAGTTCTGCCTTATAGAGAACTCCAATTTATAACTCGGGTCAGGTTCTTCGACTATGCTTTGCAATTGCCATTACCTATGGGAACCTATTGCAGAGTATTAGACGGAAGTACAGTCCTTGATATACGAAACCTTTGATTCATTACATGTAGTCAATTAATTAAAACATTTATATTTACGGCTATTTTAGCGGTGCTGATGCGGAATAAGTCCGAGTACTCATAATTTTTAGCCCGGGAAGTAACTCCCGGACGAAGTCGGGTTTATGCACTAGCATAAGAATCATAATTAATTTAACATTAATTGGTATCATGACAATATTAGGGATCAGCTGTATATAAGAGGCGAGATTACTGATTGATTATTTATTATAAATGAAAGATAAATATCAAAATACCCATGTTTGGGTATGGTTACCAAAATGGTTTGGTAACCATACCAAACCATTTTTTGTATCGTTACCGAAATTTGTAGAATTCTTTATTGGATGAAAATGCGAATATTATGGTGGGTTTATACAGAAGAATAACGGATAGGAAATAATGGATAGCGCCTAACGGATAACATCGTTTATACAAGCGCTTAATATAAGAATAGTAATTAATAATTAATTTAATATTAATTGGTATTATGACAATATTAGAGATCAACTGTATATAAGAGGCGGGAATACTGATTATTTATTATAAATGAAATATAAATATTAAAATATCCATGTTTCTTTGCGTGTAAGAAGGTAATGCGCTTGCGTCAACAGAATAATGTATCAGAATAAGAATAAAGATAACAGTTGGTCAACCTTAGGCGCTATTCCGTATTCTAATACGATGTATAAACGTTTCCATTGAGTCTTTAACCTTAATAACGTCGGTCATCTTTAACCATAAACGTTATTCTTATCCCTTATTCTTCTGTATAAATAAACCCAACGTAAAATCAGGTAGTGTAAAAGGCTTTTTAAACATTTAGTTTCTGCTAATCGTAGCGCCCCCTAACGGCAGCCGTTTTTTTTTCTTGTGATCACTCTCATAGTGAACCATATTTCTCCTTATGGAGAAATATGGCATTCTCCATATCATATATATATAACAGTTTCATCATTAACTATTGTTTTGACAACATTAAATACCAAGTGATAAAGGTTACTTCCATAGATAAGTGATTAATATTGTATATAATACTAGTCTATTGAGATCTATAATTAAGAGCCCAAGTAGCACAGATACGTCATATTCAGGTCATGCAATTACTAGATATGACGTCTATAATGACGACAAAATCACGTCTTAATGACCTCCTAACCTAAGTCCTAATGTCTCCGCCACATTAACAATAACGTTTAAATGACATTATCTACGTGAAATTGACGAAATTTTTACGATAAATGATAACACATATAGGTTTAATAACAAACTAGAATCTCAATTTAACAAAATATACATTTAACATAAATAAAAAAACAAATTAAAAAACAATATGATGAAAAACTTACTGTAGTATAGAAAAAAAAATGTTAATCGTTATCTTATTTATACATGAATCCTTAAATTGTTAAACGAGCATTGGCTTTTGTTCTTTGAGAAGCACGTTTAAAACGATTTTTAATGGCATTTACTGCCATTAAAAACTCACTTTGAATTCTTCCAGGAATTCGGATCTGAACAGCGCCCAAAACACAAAACTCAGCCTTGGTTACTCAACCAGCTAAATGGTAATTGTTAATTAAATATTACGGATACTGACGGAATCTAACTGAATTTTCCCAGATGGAGCTTTTCAAATTTCGCTGTCTCGCAAAAACGTATTGTGCGATATTGCTGACCAATCATATTGTTGGTCAACTAAAACCTTTACATTTTATTCGGTTGATTGGTAGTTTAGGTGATTCTTAGACATGAAAGATATGCTGCCTAAAATAAATTTAAAAGATAAAGAATAGCACATTTAATCATGTCATGTACTTCATTTCTTACTAATTGCAATCACCTCTCGTCTTCATTAAAGTATAATTCCAATAATTGCAGATCTTCAGTTGTATTTATCGGGAATTTCACTGAAATATTTATAGATATGAGTGTCGATACAATTGCAGTTTTGGACTGTTTAATCAAATATTTTAATTCTTTAATTTCTTCTCTCTCTTTTTTAATATCGTGGAAGATTTTTTGAAGCTCTAAAATGATAGAAACATTATATGAAAAACCAACTTATAATTACTATATACAATTAGCATCCGATAACGTGCAGTACTTTATACTAAAATAGTATAATACGTAGTTAGGCGTAGGCCTAGGCCTACGTACATACGTGTTTATATTTTATCTTACCTGATAAATTGTAGTTTTTTGAAAAATACGACAAAATGTAAAAACATACATACAATCTTACTTCCATCAGCAACGTAAATTATTAAAAAATCTTAAATAATAAAAAAGAATAGAAAAAAGCAGACAAATGTGAATTTAAAACAATTATGGTACTATAACCTCCTAAACATTCAACATTTTCTGCCTGTGATTCGATCTCTATAGATCACGTGCGCGATACGACAAAGGATCGTCCGAATCGAACCGAATTGAAACGAACATTTACTAATAGTCACATAGTAGAACTAGAACGCACAGCGAAAATTATACTAATAAAAATAATATATAAAATTAAATATTATTTTGTAATATATATTTTATATATAAGTATGTACGTACTAACGTATCGCTAAATTTTCTACGTTAAATAAGGTTAAATGTAAATTCATAATAATAAAAAAAAATTGAATTGTAGACAACACTCTGTCACATATAAAATCAAAGATTTTAAAATAAATTGTTTTTTTTTTACTTTAAAATGCTTGAAAAACTACTTATAAACGTCAAAATAAAGTGAGAAACTCCCGTCTTTTTAGCGACACATATTACACCTGATTTTCATCTCGAGAACTGGTTAGAGGACGTCCATTGACGACTTATTACCAATTATTCACGTCATTATGACCAGTCTGTGCTATTTGGGAGTAGATTCAACCTAACAAAAATCAAAATATTTGTGGGTCAGAAAATTTTTTGTCCATCAGAGGGATTTACGCATTTTGCGATAGTTGCAGGTAATGGTCAAATCAGTGACATTATACTCGTTGAAAATCATTTTCTGAATCTCGCAAATATTACTACTGTTTCTAACTGTTCCTTCGATTGCAGAAAATGCTAACTTCGTCAGTCGTGTAATAATATGCTATGAGTTACCCGAATTTTTTAGTAAACCTATAGAGACTTATAATACGGAGAAGACTCCACCTAACAAAACTCGAAATATTTCTGGGGCAGAAAATTTTTTTTACACCAAGGCGATTCGTGTATTTTGTGATAATTGGAGGTGATTGTCAGATTAGTGACGTGCCTTGTTATTGTTTCGTTTTCAAATCATTTTCATATTTTACATTAATTTTGACATTTAAAATAATCCATAGTATTCCAAAGATAACTGTCCATATAACTATTAAATAATTGTTAATAAAAATATCAAAATAAATTTGATATAGCAAATTAACAATTATTTTTAAAATATATTTTTATCCCACCCTATAGCACGCCACTGATCATAAAATTAATAAAATGGGGAAAAAAAATTATGCCCATTTTTTAAATAAAAATTATTGTATTATATTGTATTTATTTTTACAATCATAGTTTTAATTTGGCGTTTTTTTTTTAGTTAAATTTAAGTTTAAATTAATTTAAATTGGCATGCAGTAAAATTGAGGTTTGGCAACACCCCGAATTCTGTTAGCGGTTCTCGCATCATTCGCAATTCACAACCCTGTGTTGTGAATGAAGTTTATCCCTTCTGGCAGCACTGAGGGTCATACATCGTACAACTACTTGTCAAATTTCAAATTTACATCAATTACAACCAAAATACTTACATGTTTTGAAGTTTTGAAAACCAGTTAATATAATAGAAAATATCAGTCGAGAGAAGAAAGACAATTCTCTCTAAATGTAAATAAGTTCCTAATCAAACCATTTTTAAACTAATTAAGGTGACGACAAAATGGCTCGTGATTATGATCATTTATTCAAATTGTTGATAATTGGAGACAGTGGTGAGTGAAATGAAAGCCCTTTTGGGGCGGGGTTATTTATTAATTTTATCATAAAATAAAAGTATAAAATTATTTTATCTTTATGTGAATACGCTTTAGAGATTGCTGAAGGCATTTTTTAACCGATGACTCAATTAAAAAATCCAAGTCTTCTTTTATATAACTTTTATCCGCTTTTACATGTGTAATTTGCTTCAAATTTATTTTATTTACTTTTTTACAGGTGTAGGCAAAAGTTCATTACTTTTACGTTTTTCTGATAATACATTTACTGGCAGTTATATAACAACAATTGGAGTCGATTTTAAAATCAAAACAGTAAATATAAATGGTCAGAAAGTAAAATTGCAAATATGGGATACCGCAGGACAGGAAAGATTTCGAACGATAACAAGCACGTAAGAATAAATTAATTTGTTTCAGTTTTACTTTAAATTTAAAAATTAATATTGTCCTTAGATACTACCGTGGAACACACGGTGTAATTATAGTATATGATGTTACTAATGGTGAAACTTTTGCAAATGTTAAGCGATGGTTACTTGAAATTGATCAAAATTGTGATGTTGTTAATAGAGTTTTAGGTAAGATACGACCTATATTACGTTGTGTTCTTCAAGTGTTTTTATACTATTTTGCTTATTTAATTAAAAAATTGTAACTATTACTATGGCCGGCCATTTTTTGTATAAAATTGACAAAAATTTAAATGGAATTTCAATCTAAATAGAAGCAATAGAAAATCAGTATGTTACACAATAGGTAGATAGAAATAATCTATCTGAAGATGCCCTAAAGGCGAAATATGTTATAGACTAAGTAAAATTAAAAGAATAAGGACAATAAATTGGAGCTAGATTTTGAGGTTTTGGTTCATTTAGTTAAATAGTAAGCTTCCTTTGAGAGATCATGCTAGACCACCAATTATATCTAAAAAATTGTTGTCGAATTCTGTTCATAATTTTTAATCATGATGATAATGTACTTTTTAATTCCCTATCATTTATTTCAGTTGGTAATAAAAACGACACACCAGATCGAAAAGTAGTTTTAACAGAAGATGCTCAACGATTTGCTGATACAATGAATATACAACTTTTTGAAACATCCGCAAAAGACAATATAAATGTAGAAGAAATGTTCATGGCAATAACAAGACTTGTGTTAAGGTATACAATTTTTCATTATAATTATTTTATTCATTAACAAATTACAAAATAATTTATGCTGTTAACGTATTTCACTTTTAGATCGAAATTAGAAATGAGAGAATTACATAATGCTCAGAGTGATGTAGTTAATTTAAGAGAAAAGAAAAAATCTGGGAAGAAAAACAAATGTTGTTAGCAAATGATGTAACAAAATAGTGTTGTGTGAAAGAGTCATATCTGTGAGAATGTTTGTCTATTTGCGCGTAGTGCATCGTTTATTTGAAAAAAAAATATGTATAAAATCACAATTCAAGTGCATTATATGATAAAACATTTTTTGTATTACATATTTGAGATAAATATTTTCTTTTTTTTTTTCATATTTTTTAATGTCCAATTTGTAAATATTTGTAAAGTCAACTTTTTCGGGTTATAGGCACCAGGGTAGAAAAATAGTGTAACTATTTAACTAAAAATAGTATACACAGCTAGTGTGTATCAAATTCCCGACGTTTCGGTACTTTTTTCGGACATTCCTCAAAGCTTTAATAATTCGAGCACTAGAACTCTATATCTATGTATGTATTAATTTTATTCCACATTCGGGGTGATTCAGATTGGCCTTAACAAACATCTCAGGAAATGAGCATCTTTCCTGCAATGGCCCAGTGCAATGAGCACTTGGGCCTCAAAGGTTGGAAATACGACAAAAAACCACTAGTTTTATTTGGTCATTTTGGTGTCCATAAACCGCAAAGTTCGATTGACATCCATTTTTTGGTATTTTCTTCTATTTGCTAATGAATAATTTAGATGTGTCAATTTTGCTTTTAAACCTTATTATTTCAGCAAAAATTCATGCAATTTAAAAACAACATTCAGAGAACTTATATGTTTACTTTGTTACATTGTTGAAGCTGTAAATAAGAAACTATTCGTAAAATATGTAATGCAGGGAAAGATGTATATATACTAGACCAACAGTGCTTTTTGATTAATTAATAATCAGAGTAACAATGGTACAATATTATGTATTTTTATATTTATCAATGAAATCCATTAATTAATTAGTTTAGTTCTATATGGAAGTGATGTTGTATACATTTATATCATTAATTAATTTGCTGCTGTTAATCCTCAATAGGATAACCGCATATTGCTAAAATTCAATTTTGTATCTTTGTTATGCCATTATTGAGTATACATGCTGTTATACATACATTCGTTTTTCGGTAGTACCTATTTTACGTTAGAAAATTGAAATTTAGATTCCATAAATGCATTGCTAAAGATATATGACAATTATTTTTTTATTTTTAATCTAAATATATATATAGTATGTGTAATTTATTTTTCTTTTATATTAAAAATATTTAAATAGCATTAAGTAGCAATGTCATTTATCATTGTAAGACAACTAGGCACATTTTTTTATTACTACTTACATTAGCACTTGTATGGAGAACCATGATACTAAGACTACAAGATGAACCAACCTGAGATCCAATTTTTAAAATTTCGGCGCATGGTGGCGTCACTGCGAGACCCTTTTGTTTTTTTTCCGTCGAGAAATCATTGCCATATTTAAATAACATTTCTTTTTTATATATTTATTAAACATATATATAAATATATATTACTGAAATAATGAATAAATTAAACAAAATATTAATTAATTAAATGTACACTATATACTTATAGTATCTATACTTAATCTAAGTATAGATATCTATCAATTTATTAAAAGATAAATATTTCAAAAAACATAAGTAAAATATTACAATAGATCAACAAAACAAATGATACACATATGTACAATAATTAATTTGATACCACTTTGTCATTGACTTCCGTTAGAATTCTTAGCGTAATCAGTAACTGATTCACAGATGATACAGAGAATTATCCCTAGAAATATCAAATGCCCGTATCAAAATTACGACGAATTAATTATAATTAATAATAAAGAAACTTACATGTCACATGGATATTCCAATTTAGTTTCAATAATATTTAAAATATGCAATACACATTGCTTCTGCTCCTATTCGGCAATTTGCCAGTACCTTCAATTTGACGTTTGATTAATTGCTCTTGAAATACCGAATTCAAGAAATTCAATTATTTCCAGGTCATCGTCAAATGCATTATCAAAAAATCCAACAATATCCATTGTAAGAATAAAAAATATGATTTAGTTTATATAATCACAGTAGGTATTATCGACAAAAATTAAAATACTACGCGAAACTTCGAAAGTAGTATAAAAAATAACCAATTTCCGGTTACAATCCGTTGATTAATTGCTAATTGCCACTATACTATTTCTTTTCTACTGATTAAGATAACGCCAGTTAAAACGCATTTAACCGTCGGTTAGAAAACGGTGCAAAGACGCACCGTTTTAATTGACGGTTAAAGTATTCGTTCAGAATAATTACATATCCTCAGATGAGGATATGTCATTATTCTTGTTAGACAAAATAAAAATTCCTAAAATAGACAATTACATGAATGTTATAGATAATTATTCAGATGAACAAGTAAATAATTACAAAATATTTTCTTATTCCAAAAGTTTATAATAATTTATAAATTTACTAGTTCAGTAAACATTTTTGATTGCTGAAAACAACAGCATATGAACTTTTAAGTGCATATGAATTATGGTCAGTGGAGCATACAACTCGACATTTTTGCGTTTTTACGAATGATAAGTTAATATTTTCACCAAGGGTTTCTAAAGCAGTAATTACTTACTATTATCCATTTCATCTAACTTAGCACCTACTACTATTAATTCGGTAATAAGATCTTCAAATATTGTAATAATGGGGCATCTTTCAGTTTTAAACTTAATAATTGCTTTTTTAAAGATAATTGATTCGCTAAGCTCTTTCTCTCGTATATGTCATCCAGACTTTGTAGTATTATTTCTGCTTTATCTTGGTTTTTAGTAAATCCAAGAAAAGAATCGCTTAGATATTCAACTATTGTAATTCTAGCAGTATTATTATTCTTAATCCAAATCTCACCTGGTTCCGTCGGAATGTCATCTTCAACTACATATAATATATATTATATATATACATCGTAAAGCTTGTCTACCATTTCTGGTGTAGGCTTGTTAGTCTTTATCTTTTTTTCCTTTTTTCTTTCTATAGGCTTATACGTTTTTGCTTCACGTCACTGCGTCGCTCAACTTTCTCCATTCTTTCCTGTTGTTTGCCATCCTACTAGCTTCACGCATCGTTATTCTTCTTCTTTGTAATATCTTTTCTATTATGTCATCCCAGGTAGTTTCAGGTCTTCCCCTTTTTCTTTTCTGCCCAGGTCTAGCTTCCCATACCCTTCTCACTTGTCTTTCCTGTCCCATTCTTTTCAGATGGCCCCACCATCTGAAATTTATTATTTGCTATTTCCATATTTTGTTATATATGTCCAGCATTACCTGCCTTCCCTCTTCTCCCATATATTTTATCATTTTAGTCGTTATTGTGTCACTTCCTGGTGCTTTTCCATTCTTCGGTTGTTTTATGGTCTTTTCCAATTCTTCCATATTAAATTCCTCTTCTTCGTCTTTGCATTCCTTTCTCTCTGTATTGTTTGCTTCTCTTGTATCGTTCCTCTCTATATTGTCTGACAGCAGCTCTTCAAAGTATTGCTTCCATCTTTCTATTATTTCATCTTCCTGCTTTAATATTTTTCCTTCTTTGTTATTTATATATGTAGCACTGTTGGTATTTCCTTTTCTTATTGTTCTTAGTCTACTATAGAATATTTTTTTCCCCTCTGCAGCTTCGTTTTCTAATTTATTGCTGAATTCTGCCCATTCATTTCTTTTCGCCTCTAATACTAATTGCTTCACTATTTTCCTTTCCTCCTTGTAACACTGATACGTTTTTCTACTTTTTTTTTGTAAATATTCCTTCCATTTTTTCTTTTTTAATCTCACTCTTCTCTTGATCTCTTCTGTCCACCATGCCGTTTGTTTTATTTTCTTATTTATTTTTATTTTTCCACACACTTCCGAGCTTATTTGTAGTATCATCTTTTTGAATTCCTCCCAACTCTCTTCCAAACTTAATGCCTTCCATTTCTCATTGCTGCTCTCGATCATCCTCTTCATTTTTTCTCTATATTGCTTTGCCACCTCTCCGTCTTTTAGCCTATACGCTTTTATTTTCTCATATTCTAGCTTATCTTCTTTTCTCTCTCTGTTGTCTGATTTTAGTGGTTTCTTTATTTTTGATATAACCATATAATGATCACTTCCCACTTCCGGCCCTCTTGATACTTTTACATCTACTATGTTCTTTCTATTTTCATTTCCTGCTACTATGTAGTCTATTATTGATTTTTCATTTTTGCTGCTCATCTCTCTAGTATACTTGTGTATATCCTTGTGCTTATAATAAGTAATTGCTATAAACACATTGTTGATTCGGCAAAACTCTATCAATCTTTTTCCGTTATCATTTAGCATTGTTTCCCCATTCTGGCCCAATATTCTACTCTCTTCCGGTTTTCCCTTTCCCAATCTACTATTAAAATCTCCTGCAATGTATATTTCGCTTGCTCTTTCTACCGTCTCTGTTAACATTTCCCAGAATTTCTCTTTGTTCTCCTTTTTGTCGTCTTCATTTGGTCCATACACACTTATTATCGTTTTAATGCTCTCATTATCGTCCTTCATATTTATTGTCAATATCCTCTCTGAACGCGCCTGCCATTCTTCTACATTGTGTGCCCATTCCTTTTTTATCATACATGCGACTCCCTCAGCTGCTCTTTTCTCTGTTTCCACTCCGCTATATATAAATACACTTCCTTTCATCATTTTTTGCAATCCTCTCCCTTTTTTTTTCGTTTCCGTTATTGTAAGTATGTCTATCTTATTTTCCAGAAACTCATCTTCTAGTTCTATTTCTTTTCCCTTTATGCTTCGTATATTCCATGTTGCCAATCTCCATATTTCTACATTTTTTTTTCTCATTGTTTTCTGCTCCTTTCCCCCTTTTTCAGTTTTTTGTTTGTTTCTTCTTTTCTTCCCAGCTTCCATAATCTATCCTATTTCTGTATTGTTCCTCCTTTCTTTTGTATATTTGGCACTTTTTGCTAGTGGCCATGTGCTCTACATCTTTATCTTTAATTCTTGTACAGTTGGCGCATTTTATCTCATTTTTCTCACAATCTTTCCCTTTATGTCCTTCCTGTCCACATCTGTAGCATACCTCCGTTCTTGTACGGTACTTGGCTACTTACATAGCAGCAGCATTTATAGCAGATCGCGATCTTTACATATTCCTCTACCTGTTTTACAGTAAAATCTATTAATAATTTTCCTTTTTTTACCACGTACTTGAATATCTCCTTGTCAGTTTCTACTACCCAGTCCTCCACATAATGTTTACTGTTCCTAAAGGCATTTTTTTTTAACTGCTCTCATTACTGTCTTCACCTCTCTAATCCCCACCATTTTCCTTATTTCTTCATTTTCTCTTAATATTTCGTTTACTATTTCTTCTTCAGTATATCCTTGCTCAATTTTTTTTATTATAAACAACGGCTTTGTTTTTTTCATTTTCCTCGCTGTCATTCGTTTTACTTCCTCCAGTTTCTTCCCTATTTGCTCCTGTTGTAGCTCGTTTCTGCACTTCATCATTACCAATCCACTTTTAAATTTTTTTATTTCCTTTATACCTTCTTCTCCTACTTCTTCTATCGTAAGGTTTTACTTATTTTGTCCATTACATTCTCACCTTCTGCCGCTTTCACTGTTATTTCTCTTATTTTTTCTTTTCTATATTATTATATATAATATATAATAATATATCCCAGAACCTGTTGGGTTTTAGGGAATATATGTGTGAAATAAAAGAAAAATTGTGTAATTATTTTATTAAGAACACACTTGTTTACAGTTCAAGTAATTGAGAGAAAAGTGAGAGAGAAATCTTAAGTATTTATATAAAAATAATGAGCCCTATTTTTTATTACTATGTTCGGAAAGAGTTTTAAATTCAACAAAAAATGTAGACGAATAATTGATTATTAAGTCAGTGACTTTTACGCATTTGTATATTAGATGCGTATATAGTTCTTTGTATTAATTTTTGTTACATCCAACACACATGTTTTTTTTTCTTTTAAACTTTTTGAACGGATCAATAAGTTTATGATTCTCATGAAATAACTGTGATAAATATTTAGTTTCTTAAGAAGAAAGCTACTTAATATATATAAGTAGTTTCTTCTACTGTCCACAATTATCACATTACTATCCATTAATCATAATTGAAACTCAAAAAATGATGTACTACTGAAAAATAATCTATGTAAAAACAATTGTTTAAGATGTACATTCTTTTTGTTATGTGTAGTAAAAGATGCTTAAGTAAACTTATGTTTTTGTCATCAGCAACAGTTTCAGATGTAGATGGAATAAAGTTGAGCAACGGATCGACAGAGTGGAAATCTTCCAAATTATATTCGTCTTCTAGTATCGGGTTCTATAAATCAACATGTTCTTTTTCTTTATAATTATCGTCTGCAGTATATATTACAAATTCACAGCAACAAAATAAGATGGTGAAAAACTATTATAACCAAATTGATAAATAATGGACTCTTAACACAACTATTATTAAGTAAATAATTATTTTAATTAACTTCAATTAAATGATCAATAAATCTACTGTTCTTAATAACGAATTTATATGTATTTGGCATTTGCACATAAATGAAAATTCACCCTTCCTTGGTTATACGTCTAATATTATAATTCCTTGGCTGTGCCATTTTAATGATGCCTCGTTCTATTAAGTCACTTATATATTGAAACACAAATTTTTTATCAGCTAAAGTTATGCACGTTATAAAATTGGCATTATAAAAAAATAAGTAATAAAGACGTTAGCTTAATATAAAAATTTAAATCATTGTTTATTTGGATTTCAATTTCTTCTTCGTTTATTTTAAATATTACACTTGCTATTATTAATTAAATAGCAAAAAGCTCTTAAAAAGAATGTAAAGCAAAGCACAACCATCCGAATTATTATATTATTAGTAAAACCAGTAACTAACCTCAAATCAAATTTTAAATTATAGCGAGTACAAACTTTGCACGTCAATTCAAATTCAATTGACTCTGCACTTGCGCTGCACTTTTGGTGGCAGGCAGAATGCATTTACACTACACAAATGTCGTCAATTGAAAACGCTATAAGTGTACGTTCATGTATCATAGTATAGTATTACGATCACGCCAACATCCTCTAAGCATATATGGAGTCGGTGGTGATCATGCAGCTTCTCGTAAATAATGGCCATCACACTCTTACTAGCCTCTGGGAATAGCCAAAGCAGCTTTGCGCATGGCGAATCACGATGCGATGGCTTACTATGGCGCATAGTATACTATCATATTCAAACTTGTTTTATTCTATTTGTGTATAACGGTTTTTACATAGTTTAATTCATTTGTTCTAAGGTTTTATTAGTGTAATATTGTTTATTAATTTAAGGTAAATGGATTCTCAAAATACGTGTAGTGAATGCCAAAACAACTATACAAGTTTATATAATATAAAAAGACATAAAAATTTCATCCATGTAAACCAAAACAATAAGCAATAAAATTATTATGGTTTTAATCATATGTATGTGTAATATATATGGTTATATATACATATATAGTTTTAATTATTATTATATAGATGTCAGGTATTTTTTTTCTTGTTATTTATTTTTTAGAGAAAGCAAATATTCCCATATCAAAAAAAGTTTATAAGTTTAAATGCCAAATTTGTAATAAAAATTTTATAAATTTGAGGTCAATAAAATTCCATCAAAAACAACATCAAGTAGTCTCACGAAATGTTTCCAAAAATTTAAAAAAATGTCCTATTTGCAGTTTTAAAGATTCAGAAAGAAAAAAATTAATAAAACATTTTGAAGTGACTCACGATATTATAATTAAATCCTGAAATTATGAATTTACAACGATGGACGAATATATAGATTGGAAGCAGAATATTGAAAAAGACACCAATAGCCTATTTATCAAAGAAAGAGGACAATTCTCCTCCAAAAATCATACAACAGTAAAATATATTTGTCATAGATCTGGTAACTTTATTTCAAGAGGTAAATCTGTATGACATGTAAAAGTGCAAGGCTCTAATAAATTTAACGGATTTTGTCCTGGACTAATGAAAGTTGTAATTAACGGTTCAAAATGCAATGTTAGTTTTCTAGAAACCCATATAGGCCATAAAACTGAATTGAGTCATTTATCTTTGAGTGCTGTTGAAGGCAAAGCATTAGCTGTTAAAATTTCGTTAAAAATACCATTTAACGAAATTCTAAATGAAGTGTTGGATTCATTAGGTGACTCGCAATTAGAAAGAATACATCTACTAACAAAAAGTGATCCATATAATATAGAAACAAGTTATAATCTACAATCAACATCGGTACGACACCAAAATGATGCTATAAGTGTAGAAGCTTGGATAAAAGAAATGGACAATTCCGGTTGTATTTTATTATACAAAGCTCAAGAAACAATTTCTGACAAACATCCCTCCCTAAAATAATTAAAATAAAGTAATTTCCTTATTACTACAATTGATAATTAGTATATTTATTCATTTGTTACTAGGTCATCATCTACAAAAATCTCAGAGCACTGTTGCAGGAAAGAGAAACTTCTACATTCCTTCCAATGTTAAACAAATTTTCTAAAGATACGGTAAGTGATCATCAAAGGATAGAATTCGGTACTTATCTTCAAGAATATTATTTAAATCGTGTAGAATCATGGGCACCCTGTTTTCGAACAGTGGACTGAATACCAATATACATTTGGAAAGAATGCACCAAACAATTAAGTATTTTTATTTGAATGGGCGACAAGTGAAAAGATTAGATAAAGAACTTTTTTTATAGCAAAAACATCCTTTTCTATTAGCCACCAAATATTTTTTTAACATTATTTCAGAATAAGTAAGGTCCGTAAATTTTTTATAAGAATAGGTGATGGTATATATACATTTGTGGTAATAGTATTTTTCTCTTGGGAAAAAGATAACGGTTACTACCTATTTGTACTTATACGTTTGAAATGGCAATATTTAATATTTTTTCATAAAATTCTGCCTTTTTCTGTTGCTGTGGTAAATCGTTTGCAGTGTTTTTTACAAAGATTTAAATAGTTTCTTCAAAATGTACAACACACATCATCAGACGTGGATATGAAATTTATTGAAGAAACTACTTTTATGGTTTCATCTTTTACAGTTTGATTAGCTTTTTTATTTTTTTAAGAATCAAGTGAAATAGTATATACATCAATCTAACAGGTTATTTGTAGATGATGAAGATAATTTGTTCATAACTGACACTATAGATAATTTGGAGGAAACTAAAATTTTAATAGAGTTAAGCAATGCAACTGTAGAACATTACATGATTTTTCCATGTTAACTAAAGAAAAAGAAAATTTAAAGCATAAACTTGTAAATATTATCGATAATATAACCACCAATGCACAAATGGCAGTGTTCGAAAAATTGACCACCAATAGAACATACATTGAAAGCTATAGAAGATAAGCCAAAAATCAAATTACTGAAAGAAAATGTGCCACACAACAAAAAAATTGCTAAATACAGGCGCTTATTTTTGACAAAAAAAAAAAAAAAGAAACCAATCACCGAAGAAGTAGAAGATCTGCAATTTTTTAAACTAACTTTTTAATACACTTTAATAAATTACATATTTTGCAATTACCAAATATAACTGTTTTATAAAATTATATTAGAATTAGAAATGCTTCGGCTATTCCCAGAGACTAGTCACACTCTTTACGGTGGTTGGTGCAGTTACACCGCTCACAGACAAACCTTTTCTCTTCCACAGATACTGCTGTGCGTGCTTCAGCTATTTTTTTTTATTACGAGTGTCTCGATACAGGATTTTTTTTACGTCACAGGCCGTGACGTCATGAAAATGTATTGCTGGTGGTATAGAAGTGTGACTTCAATTCGTGACTTTATCATGAACGTGTAACTGCCCACTCGCCTCACTTCAGCACTTATTCTTTGAATCACTGAAAGTAATGAGTGGATTCATTTAGGGCGCTGAATCAGTTATTCTTTTCAAAAATAAAGAATATAGGTATCACGAAGAAATGATACAGAAAGTTTTTAAAATGGTTTCGGTACCGAACCAATTCGGTATCGGTGAATTTGGCATTTACATTTAAAACAAAATTTAAAGATTCAGGTACGGTGTATTACATACGTATTTATGTTATGGAATTAATGAATTGAGATAATTCAGATACGAAACTATAGAATATCGAATTTAATGGATTCATGAAACATTGTATTGGGATACGAAATTACGTAATAAACAACTACTAAATTGTTTCTTTTATATATGTTTTTTGAACAACGACCGGGTTTTATAATAAAACCGCTATCAGGCGCTTTACAAGGCGTAACTCTCATCAAATAATATGTACTGCTAAGCGAACTGGCGATGGGGGTGAGTTACTTGTAGGGTGCCAATTGGTGTTGAAATATTAAAGACATTAGCTTGTTTCTGCTTATTGGTACTTTAACAACCGCTTAAAGATTAATTGACACAATATCGTACAAAAGTAATTTAACACATTATTGATGGCAACAACACTTAAAACTTAAGCTTCTTTTATTTATACATTTCTTACATCTCTTACTCTTATTACAGCGTACATGCCATCCTACATTACCTCGGTAACGCATGTACCCTAACTCAGTTATGGCCAGTACCCTTGTTCTAATTTCGTGCTGAAGGGTGCATTCCCAGTTACTTTGTATTATTATTCTTACTGCACGTCTTTCGTTTGGTTTAGCTACATATTGTAGGATTTGCCTATACCAACGTGCTTGTACTATAAAGAACGGCACGCGTTGTGGTCTATAATAGTTAATAATAAATATTTAAATGCTTTGGAACTCAGTTCATATTTATTATAATAAAATTTTCTCCAATCTACGTCTCAAAAAGTTATATAATATATATTTAAATCACCATACATATAAAAATCATAATATAATACGTGTTTCGGTATAAACCATCATCAAATATTATGATAATATAATGAAAAGTAATTCAAATTGACAATTTAGAAAATTATGGCAATAGATGAATTTAACGACTTTTGCGAACCAGTCTAAAATTTTTAATTATTGAAATTCAAGTTATTGAAAATTAAATAGGTTTCAAAATTGGAAATTATATTAATGCAACTATAGTTGGTATCTTTTTTGAATTTAGTAGTCTCTGATTTTTCCAGCAAATCTAGTTTTGTACTTTTTTTACATTGATGTAACAAGTGCACATCCTCATGAATAGAAAATGTATAGTTGTTCGTAAAAATATGATGTGCAAAAATCGTAATATTATCTAACGATAAATTTCGATTACCAGTTTTTTTATATTTGTTAATATAATATTGATGTTCTTTCAATCTCTTTTCAATTTGTCTGCCAGTTTGTCCTACATAAATAGTCATACAATCGTGGCATTTTAAACTATATACTCCAGATTTAGATAAAAAATGTATTTTGTCTTTGATTTTTATCAAATTTTTAGCTAAAGTGTTATCTGTTTTAAAATTTATTCGAAAATCATAATGTTCAAAAATTTGAACTGATACTCTCACTACTGCCGCTAATATAACCCCGACTATAATGGTGGTGGACCATCTGGCATGTTGGCTCATATGCTGTTAGATTCGGGCATCTAGATCTTGTTCGAGCTTTTGCTATGAGTGCATAAACCTATTTAGATGGTCTGCCGCACTTAGAACCGTCTCGTTCATGGGTGTTACTTCTCCCTGCCATCGTATTTGTCACGTTCGTGCCCTGGGGAACATGTCTATTGAAACCATGGCTAACGATTACGCTGTCGTGACGTTGTGGCGTTAGGAGTTTCTAGATGCTTTGATGATGCATCCCGAGTTCAGTTTGACCAATTCTGATGTTCTCAGTATGGTCGGTATGGACACCGGTACTGGACACGGACTCCGACGTGAGTATATGAGAAGACAACTCTTCTTGTATTCCGGCTACCCTTTCTGCTACTTGTGCTGGTGTTAGGAGTTCCAGGAACTTTTCCTTTTCTAATGGTTCAGTAAGTCGGCTTTCATGGGAGTGTATAATTTCATTCATGAAATTACTTACCACCTCCGACGCTGTCAGCATTTGAGTAATTATCGGCTTTCCTTTATCACCTTCCCACAATTTACGTCGTTCAGGCAGCGCCACTTTCTACGATTCTAAACAGAATTTCTGTTGTTCCGCATGAAGTACTTCTTTCCTTAATAATTGAATATCATTGTGTTGGTCATTAGTTTGAATCTGAAGCGTTGATTTCTCATTTCCCATGATTTTTAAATCATCTTGAAGCTTCTTTTTATCAATCGCAAGATCAGTAATAATTGTTTCTTGTCGGACCAGCACATCTTGACCACTTGACGGTTCTTCTTCAAACCCATCTTATAAAGACTGTTTTTCCTCTCCTATTGTTTGTAGTTTTAATAGCAGTAAATCACTTTCAGTTGTTTCTAATGTAACGGTTTCTTCTTGTTCTTCATGTAGGCGCAGTTTTTCCAACATTTCAGCATTACTGTTGTCTAGTTCTAGAATTTCCTCTGCCAATTGCAAATTACAATTTTGCTTTTCTAAACATACTTCCTGGCACTGATCTAGTTGTTGTTTCAAATCTTCAATGTTCAATTGCAACTCTACAATTGTTTTTTCATGGTTTGTCCTATTGACTAATTATATTTTCAAAGAGGAAGTGCTCCGTTTCAATTCATAATTTTCCTGAATTAAATCCAAGTAACTATTCTCCAATTTCTTGTATTCATTTTCTTTTGCTTTCAATTGTATTAGAATATTTTCTTCTGTTTCGGCACTTCCTGCATGGGCTTTTTCCGAACTTTTCTTCTTTACGCTAAGTAGGCTTTGTCCCGCACTTTCTCGTACATCTTTAATTTGTGTTTCGTAACTTTTTTTTTGTTCTGCGATTTTTGAAATTACGCTTGAGTTTGCTGCTGACAATTTGTCGCATTTTCCTTGAACTTGTGATAAATCGTAATTTAAAGTGTTAATAATAACCTCCAATTGTTTATTTTCATTTCTTAATTTTTCCGCATCCTTTTTCCAAGTTTTTTCTCTTTCTGCTGCATTATGATTCAACGATACTATTTCTTTATATAGACTGTTTATTTTTACTTCATATTGATCAATTCGAAGCAACTCAGCTTCCTTTGTATTGGATTTTTGTTTTAAATTTTTAAAGTTTAAATACTAAACTTTTTACTTCAATTTTGTCGTTTTTAATTTTCGTATTTCCGGATAATATCCACCCCAGTTTCGTATGCTGTCCTAGCAGTTCATTCCCTGTTTTTCTTATACCATCCAAAATTATATGGCCGTATTCACGTGCTCCTAGAATTATGTCAATCGGCACTGATCTATTGTACGTTGGGTTTACTAATACGTAACTATGCCTATCAGATATATTCAACTCAAAACCTACTTGCGGCAAAGGACCCGTTAATTTTAATAATATCAACACTTCTACTGGCAAAGTGTAAGTGCTGGGAAATTGTGGCGCAATTACAATACTTGTTTTTGACGTTGATATTTTCGGTGTACCGAGTGGACTCGGTCGGTGGCCTAGTCCTAATATTTTGGCTTGTATTCTTTGCTTGGGAGACATTAGTTGTTGAGCCGCATCTGCCGTTATTAATGATGCTTGGGAGCCAGGGTCTATGAGCACTCTCAACATTGTTTTTTCACCTGCGGCATTTATTACATTGGCCAATGCTGTTGCTAATAGTGTTGGATCTTCTAGTCTGTTTATAGTGGCTGAAGACACTCTTGTTTGCTGTCGTTGTTGCTGCAGTGTTGTTGGGGCCTGTTACGATGTAGTAAGTTGTGATGAGCATCATTGCATATGCTGCATCGCCTTGATTCTGTGCATCGTATGTTTTTTTTGTGTTTAAGACACGAGGCACAGATATTCTTATGTCTTACTATATTACTTCTTTGTGAGGGTTCTTCTCTTAAAAATTCTCTGCAGCTGCTTAGCTCGTGCGGCAAGTTACAATTGTATCATGTTGCTTGTCGATCTTTATATCTCGACATGTTGTCGATGCCTCTAAGGTTCTAAATCGGGACTCCATATATTCTAGCATGGTTTCTAGTTCTTCTATCTCTTTCGAGTCTTTTCGCTGTTGCTCGTATATCTTTTTCGATTCCATATCTCATTTTTTTGACACTATTCTTATCATCGGTCCCCAGTCGATTGGGTCCACAATTGTTAATGGCCTTTATACACTCTCTTGGAATGTCAAAAACATTACTTGTAAGGCTACAAGAGAAAAAAATGTTTAATGGAAGCGAAACAACTTTAAGAATTGTTTTGAAGAAAATCGGCTTCCAATACAAAAAAGATGATCCACGTCGATGATTATGCGAGCTGCCTAGAATAGTCTTGCCAAGAACAATTTTTTTGAAAAACTACGTGGCAAATGTTAACAGTTCCAATCCTTCATAATTGGTGTTTCAGGATGAAACCTGGATATTCTAGCACGGAACTGCAGCCGTATCTTGGCAGGACAAAGACCCCAGAAGCGTACGGAAAATTAAATCTGATGGCAAAAGCTAAAATTATTGAATTAGTCTACTAATAACTAGTTTAAGTGACTAGATTTAAGATTCACATCAAAATTTTTACTTTTAGACTTATAAAGTCATGAACTTATATGTTCATGCAGTACATGCAGGAACAAAAAATGGTTTTGTTCCTGGTAGTGATTTAATATTCGCTTCAAAAACGTCCACGGTCAATTCAGACTATCATGGAGGCATGAATGAAGTAGTGTTTCTCAAGTGGTTCGATGATATGTTGCAAAAATTGGTAAAATCCTCAATCATCGTAATGGACAATGCCAGCTACCATTCCATTTTAGAATCGAAACATTCAAATGGTAACTGGCGCAAATCGGAAATTTTGGATTGGCTCAACAAAAACAAAATAGAATATTCTGCCAATCTACTAAAAGTGGCATTACTTGATATTGCGAGAAAATAAATTATGAATAACTACAAAATACAGTTCCTATATGTAGTATGTTTCTTTTTTAGGATAATGCCACCAAAAAAATTCAAAACCGATGAACTCGGGTTCATTCTTTATGACTTGTGGACATAAAGTTTTGCGTCTACCTCCATATCATTGCCAATTTAATCCAATAAAACATATATAGAGCATAGCTAGAACGTATTACAATAGACATGTAGGACAAGATGGCGATTCTGGGTATTGTGTCCTACGAATGTGGAAAGAAGCACTTGACCATATTACGCCAGAAATGTGGTTTAATACGGTAAAACATACCGAGTAGCTGATCAAAAAATCGATGGGTATTTATGCTTAAATATAAGTTGTTTTTAAAATATCAAATTTTAAGCAATTTTAACTAAGTTAGTTTAGTTTGGTTATTTATTTCAGTTAAAGAGTATTTTTTTTATTTGAAATTCTTTAATTTTGTATTATTTTTAGGATATACTGAATAGAAAATTTCAAAGTAAAATCCGCCTGTGGCGGTTTAAGCATTATGCAAAAGCTTTTAGTACTACCAGTTAAAAGTTCGAATGAAGGCAGAGAGAAAATGAATATTATAAGTAAATCTAAAACATGAAGAGTCTTGTATTATCTTAATTCTAGTTTTAGTTATTTAGTTAGAAAAGTTAAACCAATATTCATTGTAAAATAAGAATAAAATAAACTAGAAATGTTTGTAAGTGTTGATTAATATAATTATATATTCTATCAGTTTGATACCGGGATATTAATAAAATAATTGTTTCTTACCTCTAACTATTAAAATTTAAATAAAATTCAGAAATCTGAAATTAATCTAGAAATAGACTTCAGCAAATATTATTATAGATTCATTCTTTAGTTATCACCTTTATAGGTTACAGCATGCAGATATAAGAGAAGTTATTTTTGCTTATTTCAATACTTTAATATCCATTTTTGTGTTCCCTGTAGATATACAACAGCAGAACTGGACTACGGTTTCAAAATATCGCCACTAGATGCCGCTACAATCGCGGGCCCATTTTTATGTCATTGAGTTTCATGTGTTGTCCGCTAGATGGCGCTGTGTGTAATTTTCATTTTTCAATTTTTATGTTAGATGCCGCTGTATGTGTCAATTGTCTTCGTCATATTTTAGAATTTTGGGTGTCCATTATCAGTGTCATATTTTTTGTCAATGAAATGTCATATTTATTTTTGGAATGTGACGCCAAGTTTTAATATGGTTTCCAAGGTATCTTTTGATGTAATGTTTGAAGTTTCATGTTGTCTGGATAGATGTCGGTAGCATCGGATATTGTCAAGAATTCGAAAAAAGGTGTAGGCTTTTTGCTTGCTTACAACATGGATAAGTATAAAGACGCCGTCGGGGCGCAGTCATAATAGGCCCCCTTACACCTATCCGCAATGTGATAAGCATCCGCGTGATTGCAGCAGTAAAGCAGAGGAGTAAAGGAAAAGGAGAGAGAGACAGATGATAGAGAAGATCTTTAAAATAAAATTTATAGATGTGAATAGGAATCGAACCTATAAACTTTTATGTGGGGTATAAGGACCTTACCACTGCACCACAAAACCCAACCGACATCCATTATTTTGGGTTGAGTATATACATTGAATTTTGGGTTGTGCCGAACAATAATCTGCATTTTTAATATAAAATATAAAATCGCCCGAAATCTTTAACAGGATGTTATTTGAAAGGATTATAAGGGTGAAAATTTTTTCTATAAATGTTATAATCTGTATTAAATCTAAATTAACATATTTAGCCATATGCAAATGGCTATAAAATCAGCTTTCATAAAATTATTATAAAATGTGATTAAAGTTAATTAAATTTAGCCTATTAATTAAGGGAACCACAAGATATGTATTGATGAATATTATGTTAACCAAATCAGATTGTGTTAAGCATATAGTCTTTTCCGGTCTAGTAATTAGAATCATTTTTAATCTCTCATTATTATTACCTGTTATGATTATATTCTTACAACAAATAAAACGTAAATAGTCCAATTCCATTGTACTAAAATATATACAGGGTGTTCGCGAAAAGTTGTCAGAAAATTTAACCACATACTCCTGTATGTGGTTACACATACAAAACAACTTTTTTTCGAAAAATCACTATTTCACAATGTGGCGCAACATTTAAAAACGACTAGAAAACGTTTGATATCCGCTGTACTTTGCGGCGGCTCGCCGCAGTCTACCGGGAAACGGTAGACAATCGCTATCGAAACACCCGTGAGAGACGTGATGGAAAAAAGTTGAGTGACTTGTGAACAAAGCAAATGATTGAAGGTCAGGCTTGTTTAGTTTAATTTTATTGCTTATGTCTTGAAATTATAATTAAAAAAAATTAATAAGAAAAATTGAACATGTTTATTTAGTCATAAGAACACCTTTTAAAAACACTTCAAAATTTAAAAAAAAATTGTAAGTTATGTAATGTAAAATAAAAAAAATTAAAGCTTTTTGTTTAAAAAAATGCAAAATCTGTTTTAAAGTTATTTCTTTACATTTAATTTCTTAATTCGAATTTCAATTTTCTTCTTCTAATTTTAATCAGAGCAGAGTATGTAAAATCTTTTATTTCATAATACTTTCTATCAAATTGTTTTTAAAGCCAACAAACACTATTTGACTTTAGTCACGTCTAGTTTTAAGAAAATGTATTTTGTGCAATCTCCATGCTACCAAACTAGATAGCAAGTTATCAATTACACAAACAGTACTTTAATGTTACCTTTATTAGGTTAATGCAGATTAAGGCAATACCTGCACACCACTAATTATTTGGTGTAATTACAGCAGGAAATTAGTAAAAAACTTCAACTTATCAGGCGAGGTGGTATGGCTTACCACTCCGCTGCCGCCCGCAATTAATCAGCTATCATTACATAAACAGATGTCCACAACACTAGACAATGAATACTATGTCAACTTTACACTAAAAGTACAATTAATCCACATTAATGATTCACTAATACATCACTATGAATTCACTAGAAATTTATTAGTTATTCATAGATTGTGTTCAATATGAACACAATTTTCTTCAATCGCATGCTGACCCCGATTTATAAAAGAATTGTGAACTCTTGGGAATTTTTCTGCAGCTTTTTCACGAATTATTCTTGCAAATTTAAAAATTCGTGCATGAAGTTGATCTTCATTGTCAAAGGGCTCTTCGTACACTAGATATTTCATGTAGCTCCATAAATAAAAATCTAAGGGATTTAAATCAGGAGATCTAGCTGGCCACGCAATAGGTCCTCCACGGCCAATCCACCTATTTGGAAATTTTTCATTCAAAAAAGATCTAACATTAGAATTAAAATGAGGTGGAGCTCCACACCACAACCACATATCATGACGTAATTGGTATGAGACATCATCCAATAGTTCCCATAAATTGTTTCTCAAAAAATCCAAATACCTTTCTCTAGTTAAACGTTAAGGTAAAACGAAGGGACCAATCAAATAATTTCCTACAATGCCAGCCCATACATTAATTCGTAACAGTCTTTGGAAACTACTAGGACGATAAGCATGCGGGTTTTCTCCGCTCCAGATGTGGCTATTTCTGCTATTAAAAACTCCAAATCGTGAAAAGCATGCTTCGTTCGTAAATAAAACTTGTGACGCAAACCCAGATTGTCTTAAATTCTGATTAATCACCCGTTGACAAAATTGTAGTCGATTTAAATAATCTTGCGGTTCCAAAGAATGGATACGTTGTATATGATACGGATAGTGTCCATTTTCCCGTAATGCACGCCACACTGTGGAATTGGAAATTTCGACATGTCGCGTAATTTCACGAGTACTGGCCGACGGCTCATTTTCAATCATGCTTAAAATGTCTTCTTCTGTTAGAACACTTAATTGCCTTCCTGGTAAACCGGGTTGGGGAATTAACGAACCAGTATCTCTTGCCCTTTGCACTAAATTATCAAATGTCCGTCCACAAGGATTTTGTCTTTCTGGAAATCGTTTTCGATATAATCTTATTGCAGCAGCTGCATTTCCACGCGTTTCTCCATAAATCATCAGCATATTTTCTTCTAATTCTTAGAAGTTTAGTTTCTTTCTAATTTGTTGTTCTCTTTTTCTTTCTTATTTTCGATTCTCACTTTAACATAACAATCCCAAGAAATTTATCAATAACCTGCTAGTAGAATTTTTTATGTTTCCTGTTTTTACTTTTAAAGAATGACTAAAGCGAAATTAATGCAATGTTATTAAACAAATTGACATTGCTGAATACAGCATAGTAACAAAACCTACTACCAAGTGTAAAATTGTAGAACTGTTTCATGCTACGTGCTTTTTTATTAGCTGACACATAATGTTGTACCTATGATACGATGTACAATTGCATTTCGAAATTAAATTATTACATTCTATTTGTACGGTCTATTAAAATGTAAAAAATGTTTTTTTTCATGGAGATATTTTTTCGATGATAATTAAATCTAAATGTTCACTAAATTTCATACTCAAAACAAACGCATTATCTCTAAATTATTGCTATAAGAATGAGGTCAATATTTTAAAAGAAAATGCATAGTTGTTTTTTTTGTAAGAGTAAACATTAAATGGGTAATTACATTTTGTATTGGAAAATGAATACGCTAGCATTATCGGCGAGTCGAGTCGCCGACTAGCTAGTGAGACAGTGCCATAGCAATTATGATTTTCTTTTTGTTTCGTTAGAAAAAGAAATTAAATTATGTTATTAGACTGAACTTTTATCTTAGGGAATGTTTCGCAATACGATTAATTAACACTAATTTTCAATACTTAAATGCCATATTAAATAATGAATTAGTTTAATAACTAAGAAAGCTTATCCTTCAATGCGCTCTAAAAGGTTCTAGATTCCAAATTCCAAATTAATTTTAAACTCCAAAATTGATTAATGACCAAATTTTAATATTAATAGATTGAAAATCTGTAAAAATTTTAAATTTAAAATTAAATTATTAAAATGACGCCACTGTCTCTCACAAGAAATAGAGAAATTTTATACGTGTGACATTGAACTCGTTAATGAGTTCAATGTTTATTCTACTTTTCAGGACTCAGTATTGCGTAGGTCAGTTGCGCTGCAGTTCACGAACGTTTTTGAAGAAAACAGAAAATGCTGATTATCTCGGCAACTATTGAAGCTGGACCCCTCATTGTTTAGACATTTTCCGTTCAGTTTTTTATCCCCTATCCACTATTGAAATTGAAAATACTAGTAGCGACACACCCTGTATATTCGATTTCTGTATGTACACTATCAGAGCTTGTTTCTCTAACCATACTAAACAATTGGAAATTTTTCGAATGCTTTATCGAATGAAGAATCGAATATAAAATCAGTTCACGTAAAAGGCTTTTTATATTTCTCTATAGTTATGACACTGATCGGTGAATTGATGAATTGGTTCAGTGAAATACAACGTTGATTGACTGTTGCAACAATTAAAAATTTCCACTTTCTTTAAGAAGCCTTTTAATTTAAAACATGCTAAATTGAGCGAAAGAAAACAATGACGTCTAAAATGTACCATATTTCTGAAAATGTATCAAGATAATTCTTGTACTTTTTTACCAAGCAGGTCTAAATGCATCAAGAAAATACAAATGAACCACCTCTGACAATCCTGATGATCAAACTTATGAGTAAAAGGAAAAAGTAAACATCAGTTCAGACAACAGACTTATGTTTTGTTGGGACTAACCAAACCACAGGTATAACCAACGTTTTGACGTTGGTTATACATATTTTAAACATAAGGGTGCATACGCATTGCTGCTGATTGATCTGGTGATTGTAGCAGTTTTTTAATAGTTGACCGCAATCAAATGTATACCATGTCAATTTGTGAATTTCATAGGATTAGAAATTATGGTAATATTAGTTGATTTTTAATTATAAATGATCCACATAGTGTATGCTTTACAACATGTTATAATTTATAGACAAAAATGTGATATGGAACTAGTGTGCGTCGAACTTAAAATGCTTATAAATCTGTCTAGTATATACAGGGTGTTTCGCCACTAGTATTTTTAATTTCAATAGTGGATAGGGGATGAAAAACTGAACGGAAAATGTCTAAACAATGGGGGGTTCAGCTTCAATAGAAGTTTAGTGAACATTTAGATTTAATTATCATAAAAGAAATATCTCTATGAAAAAAAAACATTTTTTACATTTTAATAGAATGTACTAATTTAATTTCGAAATCAAATTGTACATCGTATCATAGGTACATTATGTGTCGTCTAATAAAAAAGCACGTGGTATGAAACAGTTCTACAATTTTACACTTGGTAGTAGGTTTTGTTACTATGCTGTATTTAGCAATGTCAAGTTGATTAATAACATTGAATTAACTTCGATTTAGTCATTCTTTAAAAGTAAAAAGAGGAAACAAAAAAATTCTACTAGCAGGTTATTGATAAATTTCTTGGGATTGTTATGTCAAAACCAGAATTGAAAATAAGAAAGAAAGGGAGAAAATCAAATATTTTCTAAACAATTATGACAAATTATACTACAGCAGAATGGTGCGATATGCTGATGATTTATGGAGAAACTCGTGGAAATATAGCTGCTGCAAAAAGATTATATCGAGAACGATTTCCAGAGAGAAAGTCCTTGTGAACGGACATTTGTTAATTTAGTGCAAAGCGCAAGAGATACTGGTTCATTAATTTTCCAATCCAGTTTACCAGGGAGCCAATTAAGTGTTCAAACAGAAGAAGAGATTGTAAGCATGATTGAAAATGAGCTGTCGGCCAGTACTCGTGAAATTGCGCGGCATGTCGAAGTTTCTAATTCCACAGTGTGGCGTGTATTACGAGAAAATTGAAAATATCCGTATCACATAAAACGTGTCCATTCTTTGGACCACAAGATTATTTAAATCGACTACAATTTTGTCAACGGGTAATTAATCAGAATTTAAGACAATCTGGATTTGCGTCACAAGTTTTATTTACGAACGAAGCATGCTTTTCACGATTCTAATCTTAGATCTTTTTTGAATGAAAAATTTCCAAATAGGTGGATTGGCCGTGGAGGACCTATTCCGTGGCCAGCTAGATCTCTTGATTTAAATCCCTTAGATTTTTATTTATGGGGCTAAATGAAATATCTAGTATACAAAGAGCCCTTGGACACTAAAGATCTACTTCAGGCTCGAATTTTTGAAGTTGCAAGAATAATTCGTGAAAAAGCTGCGGAACAATTCCCAAGAGTTCACAATTCCTTTATAAATCAGGCTCAGCATGCGATTGAAGAAAGCTGTTGTCATATTGAACACAATCTGTGAATAACTAATAACTTTCTAGTGAATTGATAGTGATGTTTTAGTGAATCATTAATGTGAATATTGTACTTTTAGTGTATAGTTGAATGTAATTTGTATTGTTTGACATAGTATTCATTGTCCAGTGTTGTGGACATTTATTTATGTAATGATAGCTGATTAATTGAGGGCTGCAGTGGGGTGGTAAGCCATATCACCTTACCTGGTAAGTGGAAGTCCATTACTAATTTGCTGCAGTAATTTCACCAAATAATTAGTGGTATGCAGGTATTGCCTTAATCTGCATTAACCTAATAAAGGTAACATTAAAGTACTGTTTGTGTTACTGATAACTTGCTATCTAATTTGGTAGCATACTTTATATGAATCATTTATAATTAAAATTCAACTAATATTACCATAATTTCTAATCCTATGAAATTCACAAATTAACATGGTATATATTTGATTGCGGTCAACTATTAAAAAACTGCTACCATCTGGTGATAATTCGGTTAATAGCAAATAAGTATATCAGTTTTTTTTCTTTTTGTTAGCCAAACGAAAGTTTCTTTTGTTCCTTTATCAGCGTGGGTGGCGGTTATTGTTAATTTAATTCTACATACGTAATTATTAACTACTTTCACTACATAATACTTAATTATTATATACTATATACAAACTACATACAAACTATCATAATTTTAATTATTCGCTAAACTAAAACTAATTTGTTACAATTTACTTATATATATTTTTATTACTTAATACTAATACAACAGAATAAATTATAGAACTAAGAAGTAGTTTCGTTTGGTTCCTCTTGTTCGTAAGTTAGGTTAGGTTAACATCTATTGTTTTAAATATTATATTTTCTAAATAATCTTTTTTATCATTTAAAAGTATTTACTTATAAGTTTCTTTTTTTTAATTTCATTTCATTTTCTTGTACTAATTGTGTGTAATAATACAATAACTATTGGTTATTTTATTATTAATACACTTTTCTTATTTTTCTATTCACTACGGAAGGAAAAAGTGAAAGATATCACTCTAGTTAGATCACCCCACATACATAAATTTGAAAACAATATACATGTCGGTTTCTATGTAACCTTTGAAGAAATAAATATAGCCGCCATTATTTTCCCCGCCTTAGCGGGGAAGTATATTACTTGCCTCTTCTTTTTCTTAAGTAAAGAATAGCCTATTTTCAAACTTTTTAAATATCAATAATAAATGCATTACATATGCGATTTGGAATAAAATTTAAAACCGATTTCAGAACATATATGTAATCACCGATTACTTGGTGATTACATATAATTATATATATATATATGTCTAGATGCCTTATACCATCAACTGGTGTCGGCTTGAGCTCTTCTCGTTATCCTCCTATACCTCACTTACTATGCATCTCTCCCACTCCTTCCTGTTGCAAGCAATTCTTCTTGCGTCATTCATCCTCATTCCTCTTTCTCTTATTACTTTTTCAATTCCCTCATCCCATGTAATTTCTGGTCTTCACCGTTTCGCTCTTCTTCCCTCCCTTGCCTGCCAGACTCTCTTTACTTGCCTCTCTTCACTCATTCTTACCAGATGTCCCCACCATCCCAACTGCCTTCTGTGTATAAACTCCACCACTGGTTCTATCTCCAACTCCTCTCTTATTGCACTGCTTCTTATTTTGTCTCTTTTTGTTACCCCTTTTACTCTTCTCAAGACTTTCATTTCCACAGCTTGTACCCTACTTATGTCTTTTTGCTCCATTTTCCACGTTTCACATCCGAATGTTAAAATCGGTCTTATTATGGTCTTATACACATTTATTTTTGTTTTCCTTGTGATTTCCTTGTTCTCCACTATTACTCTATTTATTCTATAATATGCATTCATTGCTTTATTCACCCGCTCCGTAATTTCATTTTCCTGTTTACCACCGCTACTGATCTTCACTCCTAGGTACTTACAACAATCGACCTGTTCTATCCTCATCCCTTCTATCTTAATTTCCAACTTCTGTTTCTCTCCTATTACCATTACCTTTGTCTTTTCCTTACACATCTCCATCTCGTATTTTTTAAGCACTTCATTCCATTTGTTCAATTTTCTCTGCAAACTCTTTTTATTCTCCGCAACTAACATCACATCATCTGCAAATGCTCCAGTCGTTATAACCACCCTTTGCATGTTTTTATATCCAACGACTAGCCCTCTTTCCTCTTTATCATTTTCTCTCATTATCTCATCCATATATATGTTAAATAATGTTGGACTCAGTCCTCCTCCCTGTCTTAGTCCGTCCATTGTTTTAAATGCTTCAGATTCTTTATTATTTACTATTATACTGTTTACATTCTCCTCATATATCTTCCTTATTAACCTGATCATTTTCTTTTCTATACCCCTCTCTCTCATTATATTCCATAATCTGCTTCTATTTATTTTATCGAATGCCTTCTTTAAATCTAGAAAACCTACATATATATTTTTTTTACTATTCCCTGCCTTTTCCACCATTTGCTTTATAGTAAATATATGGTCCTGTATGCTTCTACCTTTTCTGAATCCACATTGTGGCTCTTCCAAGGTCTGCTCCACTTTATAATTTATCTTATTTTTTATTATTTTCTCTAATATCTTCATCCCTGTATTTATTATGTTTATTCCCCTGTAGTTCTTACAGTCAGCTCTGTCTCCTTTTTTATGTATTGGTACTATCTGTGCTCTTTTCCATTCCTCTGGGATGCGTTCTTCCCTCCATATTTTGTTGTAAATATATACCAGTTTTTCCATTCCCTTTTCTCCAATACTCTTAATCATTTCTGATGTTATTCCTTCACTCCCTGGAGACTTCCCATTCTTAAGCTCTCTAATAGTCTTTTCCAATTCTTCCCTTTCTATTTCTTCGCCGCCTTCCTCTTCATTATCAACTTCTTGTGATTTATCTTCACCTACTCTCTTTTTTTCGCTATTTCTATTGGGTTTCCCACTTACACTTCCCGCCAATAGCTCTTCGAAATATTCTTTCCATCTGTTTATCACCTTTTCGTCATCTTTTATTACCTTTCCATTCTTGTCTTTCATGAGCACTCTGTTTTCCTCTTTATCTTTTCTGCACCTTCTTAGGACACTGTAGAAAACTTTCTTATTTTCCTTACTATTTCTTTCCATTTTCTCACCAAATTCTTGCCATTGTTTCCTTTTTTCGTCTCTCACTAATTTCTTCACCTTATTCCTCTCCCTCTTGTATTTTTCATAGTTGGCTTTATTGGTCACCTTCAAGTATTCCCTCCATCTAGCTTTTTTTTCGTTAATTTTCGATTTTATTTCCTCCGTCCACCACGACGTTTGTTTTGCTTTGGTGCATTTTCTTGTTGTTCCACATGCTAGTTCGCTGGCCTCTAATATTAATTGTTTTAACATATTCCACTCCATATTTACATCTCCATCTTGCCACGCTCCTTCTTTAGCTGTTATTTTTTGCGTTAATATGTCTCTATACGCTTTTGCAACTTCGTCCTCTCTTAACTTATACGTTCTTATTTTTCTATATGTAATACCCTTCTCAGCTCTACTATTCCGCACTACTCTCCTATTCTCTTTTATTACTGCTATCACCATAAAATGATCTGTTCCTAATTCTGGACCCCTATAAACTTTAACGTCTTTTATGTTTCTTCTATTACCCTGCTCGTTCAAAATATAGTCAATTATTGACCTTTCTCCTCTAGTTTCAACTTGTCTCGTGAATTTATGTACGTCCTTATGCTGATACCAACCATTAGCAACGTACATATTATTCATCCTACAGTAGTCAATCAATCTTTTCCCATTATTATTGACTTTCTCTTCCCCATATTTCCCTACAATTCTTTTATTGCCCCCATCCCCCTTACCAACTCTCCCATTAAAATCCCCCACTACAATTTTTCTTCCTTTCAGTCTATCCGTCACCATCCTCAACTCCTCCCAAAATCTGTCCTTTTTCTCTGCTGCTTCATCGTCATTCGGCCCATATACGTTTATAATATTCACCTCCTCCCCTTCTATTCTCAGCGTAATCCACATTATTCTCTCTGTATACGCCTCCCATCTTTCAATTTTATCTTCAAAGGTCTTATGCACAATACATCCTACCCCTGCTGCCGCTCTGCTGCAACTATCTACTCCACTGTACATTAGTATGTGCCCATTCTTTAGCCTTTCAGTCCCTTTACCCTTCTTTTTGGTTTCGGAAATTGCTAATACTTCCATGCCTACTTTTTCGAATTCCTCCTCTAATTCATATTCCTTACCCCTTATACTTCTTATATTCCACGTACCTATTTTCCAAATTTTCTCCTTGTACTCCGCTTCTCTATATTCCCTATTATCATGATTCCTCCATTTTATCCCTCGTTTTTTGAATCCTCCTTTATTCCCCGCTCTACCCCATACTCGATATTTGCAATGCATTGCTGTCTCTTCCTCCTATACACTGAGCACTCCCTATCTGTCGCCCAGTGCTCATACTCCCTTCTTCCCATTCTCACACAATTGATACACGATTTCTTTTCCTCTTCGCATCCTCTGCCATCATGTCCTCTCCCGCCGCATTTATAACACTCCTTTTCTTCCTTGCAGTATTTTACTACGTGTCCATATTTGCATTAATTCATACATACCACTACATTTATGTATTCTTCCACCTTTTTGTACGTAAAATCCATCACTATCTTTCCTTTTTTTACTAGCCATTTAAAGATATTCACCTCTGTCTCTATTATTAAGTCCTCTACATAACTATTTCCTTTTCCCCATGCCTTTCTTGCTACTATCTTCATTACCTCCCCCATTTTCTTTTCCCCCAATATACTCTTAATTTCCATATTCTGCATCTCTATTTGTTTCAATACTTCCTCTTCCGTGTACCCCTTTTCTATTCTTTTTATCACTACGTATGGTTTTGTCAATTTATTTCTTTTGGTTATCAATCCCTCAACTTCCCTAATTTTCTCCTCTACATTCCTTTGTTGCTCTTCCGTTCTACACTTTATCACCACTGCTCCGCTTTTGTACTTCTTTAACTTTTCAAATCCGTTGACCCCCACTTCCTCGATCTTCAATTTCTCATTTAATTTTTTCATTATATTTTCCCCTTTGTTCGCCCTTACTACTAGCTCCCATAATATTATAATATAATTATAATATTATAACACATATAATTATAATTATTATTATACATTTATTTTAATAACCATTATTATAATATTATATAAATTAAGTATTTTTAGAATTGATTATTTTGCGGAATAGCATTTCCCACAATAGATTATTTCAGTTAAAGCAGGATATTCCAAATCTTAATGAACCCCAATGAGTTCATTAGCTTGACGAATAATTCGTACGGTTTCGGATATAACCGGCAATAACCCATAATCGATCGTCGATCAAAAGTAGGAAATGAATATTCAATAGAAAGGGTAACAACCATTTTTGGACTATTAATAGCTGATAAAAATTCTAGTCAAGAAATAGTTTATTCTAATTAAGTTTTGCTAAAAAAGTAAATTAAATAAATGTCTTGTTCTACAATCAAATTTTTATTACTAATAAAAATCGTGAGAATGTTTATTAACAATTATTTAACATGTTTTACTTGTTTTGAATTTTCGGGATTCGGTCAGGTTTTTTTTTATTAAAATAAAACGGTAATAATAATAAATTTCCTGTCAAATAAAGAGGGTCGAAAATATTTAGTAGGCCAAACTATACAAAGACATTCTTTTTCTATGGTAAAATATCTAGATTCGCTGTCATTAAGTGTACGCAATGCGTATGCTAACGGTAGGTCATTACCTATAGGACCTTGACTTAAGTTGGATTGTCATGCATCCGACATCGGAATCAATAATGATCAGTCAGTATCTCTATTGGTCAGAACCTTTTGGCGCCAATATTTCTTTAATGGGGTTTTTGAATCGTACGATGATGGACAAAGTTAAAGTAATTTTAACTTTTCTCCGTCATCGGATGAATATCAGACATTTTTTGACCTGAGATAATAAACCGATGTCGGATTAATGAAAATTGACAAATACGATATACAAATTCAAAATTTCAACCAATTACCTTCCAACAATGTGACCAATGGAATTTCTGCCTTATCGTCATAATATACGAGTAGATATACAACAGCAGAACTAGACCACGGGTTCAAAATTTCGCCATCAGAGGGCGACAGAATCGCGACACCCCTATTATTTGTCATTGAGTTTCATGTGTTGCCCGTGTGTAAATTTTTACTTTTCAATTTTTATGTTAGATGGCGCTCTATGTGTCAGTTTTCATGGTCATATTTTTGCATTTTGTGTGTCAATTATGTGTGTCATATTTTTTTGCGTCAATGAAATGTCATATTTATTTTTGAAATGTGGCGTCAAGTTTCAATGCGTTTTCCAAGGTATCTTTTGATGTAATGTTTGAAGTTTGATGTTGTGTGGATAGATGTCGGTAGCATCGGATATTGTCAAGAAATTGAAAAAAGGTGAAGGCTTGTGAGGCGTGCTTACCACATGGATAAGTATAAAGATGCCGTCGGGGCGCTGTCATAATAGGCGTCTTTACAACTATCTTGAATGTGGTAAGCACACCTCTTGATTGCAACAGTAAAGCAGAGGAGTAAGGGAAAAGCAGAGAGAGAGAGAGAGAGGCACAAGATCTTTAAAATAAAATTTTTAGATGTGAATAGGAATCGAACCTATAAACTTTTATGGCGGTATAAGGACCTTACCACTGCACCACAAAGCCAACCGACATCGATTATGTTGGGTTGAGTATATAAATTGAATTTTGGGTTGTGCCGAACCATAATCTGTATTTTTAATATAAAATATAAAATCGCCGGAGATCTTTAACAGGATGTTATTTGAACACTTATCCTACTACTTCACTAGCTAAACTAATATAATATTTATAATATAATATTATAATATAATATTTTAATGTGTATGTGATGTTAGGTATAGTATAGTTTAGCTAGTTAAGTAGTAGGATAAGTTAAAGTCATGTCTAACGTATCATTTGTGTCTTGGTTTTAGTAATTTATTTGTCTGATGATGCTCAAAAGTGGGCAAAACATGTCACAACATTACCAATAAAGAAAAAATTTAACAGGAGCTAGATTTTGGGTATCTTTATTATATATATATATATAAAAAAAAATCAGATTCTGTTAAGCATATAGTCTTTTCCTGCCTAGTAATGTGAATCATTTTTAATTCCTCATTATTATTACCTGTTATGATTATATTCTTACAACAAATAAAACGTAAATAGTCTAATTCCATTGTACTAAATTATATATGACGAATCCAATACATATTAGTGTTTTCTTATTTAAATGCTTCAAATTAAGAGGGCATTATTTAATTTTACAAAAGGCCTAATGTTTAGCCGAACATCAATCATTCTTTATTGTATTTAATACTAATAAAGGTTTTGCTTCATGACAAACTGACGTTTATCAATTTGAACAGCACTTAAAACACATTTCTCTCAAGGAATTTTAGAATGTGTGGAATGATAATCTGTAATTTTAATATAAAATCGCACCAACTATTTAACAGGATGTTAGTTGTATTAAAGGATTATAAGGATGAAAAATGTTTCTAGAAATGTTATAATCTCTATTGTATAATTAGCAAAATATAAAATCAGACCGATTTTCTTTTAAAGTTTCAAAGGATTTCTTATTAAAGGGACTATGATTTTTGCTGGTAGTGGTTGTGGTGGTGGTGGTACCTGCATCAGGTATTTAAGCCGTATGCTCATAGTAATGTTATAGTATTTTACTACAAAGAATAAAATTTCTGGTTGCTTGTAATATTATAAAGTTACTAGTATTTTTTTCACTTGTATAAGTGTGCATATAGTGATCATGGAAAGTACAATTAATTTAAGCAGTGTTATAGTAAATATACTGTCAAAAGCTGTACCATTGTTACAAGAAAGTTCCAGTCTAGAAAGGAGCACATGGATCAGGAAAATCAATAAAAGTATCCGAGACACCATGAAAATCATGCGCAAGAAGCTACCAGTAAGTGTTTGTAATAAGCTTTCTAGTAATCTAAGTCACTTAAGAAGATTTCGTCTTATACTAAAAAATAATAATTACAAGACTCACACTGATGGCAATTTGCGAGCTTCTAAGAGAAGTGATAGAATAATTTGGGTCGATCTAAAATCTGCATTCAACAACCGTATCCGAACAGGCATCATTTATAACATAAGACACACAGATGTCACAGAACTTTTAACAGATTCATTTAAACTTATTAAGAGACGTGTAAATAATATATTAAAGTCAATGAATGTACTTAAAGTAAACACCTGTTTATGCGTTCAATATATCACCATCAAAGAAAATATAGAAATTTTGAAAATAAGTATTTTCATACCAGAAATGAAAAAATGGATAGTGGCACGGATTTAGTAAACTGGTTTCAAATTAACGTCATTGACCGAATACTACATAAAATGGGTGAATTTCAAGAACGTGATAGTGGCTGGTTAAAGAAATATGTACAATGGGAACCATTTCTTTATTACCAATAATTAAAGAAAAATTCATTTCATTTACTCAGCATTATCCTAATAGTTCTGTTCGATATTGTTTCATAAATTCTTACAGGTTTTTAAACACTTCACTGTCTGAATTATTATCCAACCACATGAATTAAATATTCTAAAACATGAATTCCGTAATTTAGATGCGGAATCTTTTAAACTGCTGTCTAAAAAAGGAATTTTGACATTACAAACCCATCTAAATATTTATTGTATTTAGATGCCAATAACCTATATGGTTGAGCCATGTCTCAGTATCGATAATTTTGCTTGGCTGAATAATGTAAATGAGGTAGATATTATGAATGTTCCTGATGATTCCGATAGTGGTTATATTCTCGAGGTAGACTTAGAATATCCAATGTCGCTGCATGACAAACATAAAGGTCTGCCGTTCTGTGCAGATCATGAACGACCACCAAGTTCTTAATCTGTTACATTACTGAATACAGTTACTAATAAAAAAAATTATATTATACATAACCGAAATTTAAAACAAGCCTTGCAGAACGGTCTGGTCTTGACTAAAATTCATAAAATATTACAATTTAGCCAAGCACCATGGCTCCAACCATATATAGATTTGAATACTAAATACCGAGAACAAGCTAAAACAGACTTTGAGAAAAATTTGTTCAAATTAATGAACAATGCCGTCTTCGGAAAAACAATGGAAAATATTAGGAAACATAAACATATCAAAATCGTGAAAAAAAATGGGAAGGCCGTTATGGTGCTAAAAATCTAATATCGAGCCCATTATTCCATAACCATAAAATATTTGATGAAAGTTTAGTGGCTATAGAGCTAAACAAACCACATATAGTGTTTAACAAACCGGTTTATATAGCAATGTGTGTTCTAGACATATTTAAAACTCTTATGTATGAATTTCATTATAATTTTATATTAAAAGAGATTTAACCCAATTGCAATTTAATGTATGGATACAGATAGCTTCATTTATGAAATCATATCTGATCATGCATATTTAGATATTATTAAAACGCATATACAGAAATTCGATACAAGTAACTATGCTGTAAATAATCAATACGGTATACCATTAAAAGACAAAAAAGTTATAGGTCTGTTTTAGGATGAGGCAACTAGCAATATTATTACCAATTTTATAGGATTAAGATTAAAAATGTACACTTATAGAATAGATTGTTTTAATAAATAATTTATATATTTATTATTATATTAAAAATTATTTTAAAAAATTTAGGGGGTGAAATACAATATAGTGAAAAATGAAATAGATTATAATGATTATTATGAATGTTTAATGCTATCTAAAGAAAAAGTTATAAAGCAGCGTTCCATACGTTCTTATAACCATAATTTATTTAGTGTAGAGGAAATTAAACTAGCTCTGAATTCATTTGATGATAAACGTTATTTGATTGAAAACAGTACAGACACGCTTCATTGGGGTCACTATAAAATTCAATCTAATTAACGACAATAGTAATGAAATGTATATAATTTGTATCTTAAATGTATGGCAGTATTACTAAACATCTATAAATTTATTCATTTGTAGTACAATACTTTGAAATAGATAATTAGAAATATATTTCAGGAATAGGTATATAATATGTATGTATGGACTTCCTCATTTTTTATATTTAAAATTACTTATGTGTAAAATTACTTTTACTTAAACCTTGTGTGTTTTAAATAAATGAGAATTACGATAGGTCTGTGTCGTTTGTTATACTTAACATTACTATACAATGTACGCTACCAACTAAGCTGACACTTTTCAAGTTCAAACAAGTTCAGATCTGTTGATAGACGAAGGTAAGAAAGCAGGTAAACTTATAGTTATTAATAGGCAAGTAATAAATTAAAATAACTAATTCCGTAATAAATTTATTATTTTCTGTTATAAACTGATATAAAAATATAATAAATACAAAAACATTCACATATATCGATTTAAAATAATTTCTTCACATATGGAAAGTTAATCCTATATGTATGTAGAGGTACATCAATTACATTGCAATCATCATCATCATCTTCATTTGTACGATGTCCCCAACAAGGCTTCAAATATTCTGATACCATTTCTTCTGGTAGCTCTACTTGATTACTCAATATCTTTATAAAATAATCATGGAATTTGAGTGGATACTCAATATTGTTAATCATATCTTTTGATTCTAAAATTTGATTAGTCGTTACCATGATTTCTTCTTTTAACAATAAATTTAAAAGCACACATTAAAAATAATGTTGTCGTTACTGCTACCGTACAATAGAGTATCGACAAGATTGAATCGAGTTTCTGTATGATGAAACAGATGAAATAAATATTGGGGCGAGGAATCTGTCTAAACTCTCCCACTCACTATCTTTAAACTCAGCATTTTTGCTTATAATTCGAATTTTGAACTTTGTTGAATTATTTGGAATGGTTGTAAACAAAACTGAGTCTGTAGCTTTGTCCATCTTACTCCAATTAGAAGGTCAACTATTGTTCTAGCCTCGGCTAATAGAGATGGCTGTTGCCAGAACAAGAGAAATAGATAGGTGCTGACTCAGTTGGACTTCACCAACAAACAAAAACAAATTTGGACTATGTACATTTATTTACAACACTGGTTGAGAGTATTGAAATAATATAACTTTGATGTAAATACAAAACAACCACCTCAGATTTATGTAGTGAGAGAAAGTCTTTTGCCGTGAATATAAACTTTACAGTGCTAATCTTGTTCCCGATCAGTAGATTTCTTTTACTGTCGCGATGGAGTGAGCTAGTGATTTATTTTATCACTTGAGGACAGGTAAGTAACTTTACTGTCACGAGAGAGAGAGGATTATGCTTGTCGACACGTAAGTAACTTTACTGTCGCGAGAGAGAGAGAGCTTATGCTTGAGACACGTGAGTGATTGGTTGTGAGATATGATTCTTGAGATACACTTGTGTAGAAACACTTTAACTTAGTCACTGTAAAATTGTATACTGTCTTCTTGAATGCTCCATTCCCATATACATAATAAATAGGACGCACTGAGCACTGAACTACCATTAAACGTATAATGATGGGCCCTCTCTCAAGCGTGAATTTAATCTGAGTGGTGATTGGAAAATTCTTATAATTACTAAATTTGAACAATTTTCGATGCAAGTTTGATAAGAACAGAATGTGGAAATCTTATTCTATAATGCATATCACTACTGAACAAAAATATCAATCAATAAAAAAGATACAATCAAAATCATATAAAAATTAGTAGAGTTCATCGTTCAGAAACGATAAAAAAGTGCATAGTAATTAACGTAAATATTGTATACAACCAAAAATTGTGTGAAACGTAAATACATACTTAAATCTACATAACAAAAAAAATTATTAGTAATTACAGAGCCAAAACAACATATAGCAGCGAAATTTAAATCGCCGGCAAAACAAGTGCCATATGTGGTCAAGACGGATTTCTTTGGCTACTCCTCTGACGTCACGTTAATAAGCAGTAAACTGTATTTTCGAATGCCTTAGTGTTATGTGCTGGTAAAAATGTGTTATTTTGTGTGCCTTGTACTATAAAGCAGATGTATTGTTTCTTTGCAAATTTCCAATGTATGCAGATTTACTCACGTAGCGTATATGAAAAGTAATTCATATGGTAGATCTGCGTTAAGTAAAAAACTTGAACCGTTATGTTGTTGTTAATAGTTTGCAGTTTGTTTGAGTTCATAATTGAATGGTATTATTTATATGGGTCAAGAGCATTGGTTATATTTAGTCGTTGTATGTTATTTTATTCATTTGAAAACTAGAATTATCATATGAATAAATGGTCAAAAATTGGCCCAATAAATCGTAGATAGAGCAGCAACATGATTTTACGTGTGTTACATATCTGTTTCAATTATTAACAGACAATTCATTGTTTGAAATGATTTAGAATAATCAATGTAGTTGACTCTGCATGATAACAGACGCGGGGTGGAGCTTACGATTAGAGACGGGTTGTGCGGCAGAGGAGAAGTAACGAGCATAAAAGGACGACAACACCAGCGAGCGAACGCAGTAGCTGGTCCTGCGTTTGGCGACATCACATCATCACCTAGACGACGGTTACAAACCAATCTGTTCTTTTCAGAACAAATTGAACATTGTTTCGGAAACAACATAAGCAATGGGGCTAAAATTAAAATCGTTCTTTTTCAAGAACACAATAGAAGAATAGAAATAGAAGATTTGGATCGAAATCTATTGTTCTGCTTTAAATCAAAGAAGAGATATTAGTGTTGTAAACAAATCGTTCTTTTTCAAGAACAAATTCTGGAAAATCGTCCTGAAAGTAAATCGTTCTTTTTCAAGAACCAAATGTAGAAAATCATACTAAAAGTAAATCGTTCTTTTTCAAGAACCAAATGTAGAAAATCATACTAAAAGTAAATCGTTCTTTTTCAAGAACCAAATGTAGAAAATCATACTGAAAGTAAATCGTTCTTTTTCAAGAACCAAATGTAGAAAATCATACTGAAAGTAAATCGTTCTTTTTCAAGAACCAAATGTAGAAAATCATACTGAAAGTAAATCGTTCTTTTTCAAGAACCAAATGTAGAAAATCATACTGAAAGTAAATCGTTCTTTTTCAAGAACCCAATGTAGAAAATCATAATAAAATACTAAATGTTCGTTTTCAAGAACCCAAAGAAAAAAAGAAAATCGTGTTAATGTAGCAGTACTTAGTAGTAGTGTGACGTCACGTCGAAAACAGCACGTTTCTAAGTGAAATACGACCCGCATTTTGTTGTGACGTCGCGTCATTGTTATTATTTTTAAAGAATGCCGTAAATTCTCTTGTTGTTTTACAACAACTATCATTAGTTGAATTGAAACAAATATAAAATTGTTCTGCATTTTTCGGATTATTTATATATATTACATTATTAAAAATTGTAACTAAAAAAAAGGAAAGTAAATTCAATGATCATCTGCTTTAGACTACTTGAATAAATCGAAAATCAACTGTTTCCTATGCATATATATATTTATTTTTATTGAGGCAAAAACTTATACATCCAACTACTAAGTATAAAACAATTTCTTAAACTACACATATACAACTTATAATTTAGATGTTCCATACATTTTGAATATCACGATTAAATTTAGATACACAATTAGAATTACTTGAAGTTTCAATATTTATAATTTTGGGTAGAAGTGATGGTGATGATGATCCGAACATACACTATATCAAATCCATATAATTTCTTTATTATCAAATGTAGATCATTGTATCTTATATGTCCTGATTCATACAATAGTCCATGAATATTATGAATTGCATAATTTACATCTTTCTTTTCAGAAATGGTTAATGTTGAGCAAGGTTTAGGCTCTTGAAATACATAATGACTATACTGCGATCCGCGCATAATAGTCATTTCTTTAACATGGAATGCTCGTTCACCTTCATAATTATTTAAGACAAAGCCTTGCATGTCAACAATAGCAATTTTCATGGCTAATTAATAGCCATAGTAGACCTGATAAGCAGGAACGGTGTTACTGAGATAAGAAATAAAAACAACTTTTATTTGTATTTTATACTGAGATAAATATTTAATATTATTATATATTTATAAATAGAAGTAGGATTGATCTCGCAAGAATGGAGGCTAAAAGCCCATTCAAAGTGGCGACTAAAATCAAAAGAACTCCACCAGTGGAAAAAGTGGAGAATAGAAAAAGAAAAACATCAACGGAGGAAGAGGAGGAATATGAGGAGCAAGAAAAAGCAAACAAATCGTATAGAGGAGTAGTGATGAGCGAGGTTGAAGATAGCATGGAAAAAAGAATAAAATTAAGACAGAAAGATATGTCTCAGCGGAAAGAAGAAAGTGAAGATAGTCAGAAAAAATTAAGTGGAGTATCAGATGAATTAATGATTCAAATCAAACTGGTAGAAAGAGAAATTAGGATATATAAAGAGGGGAATAAAAGAGAAGAAGGACAAACTCGAGAAGAAATGGAAAAAAGTATAGAGAATTAGAAAAAATATTAGTTAAAATGACAGCCACAGTATATGAAAACATGGAGAATGCAGAGAAAAAACAAAAACCAGAAAAAACAGATAAAGTAGAGCGAAGGCTGGAACAAATAGAGAAACAATTCGAAAAAAGAATGGACAAATTGGAAGCAAAAATAACGGAATTGATAGGGGGAGGTACAATAACACAAAATATGAGCAAAAAGACATATGCGGCTATCATAGAAAAGAAAAAAGAAAATGATACAAAAAAGATAAAGGGATGGAAAACACCTGAAAAAATAAGAGAAATAACAGTGAAAGCGGTAGAAGGTGAGAAGGTAATGGAAAAAATATGAGAAAAACTTACGATAGAAGAAGTAGGTGAAGAAGGTATAAAGGAAATAAAAAAATACAAAAGTGGATTGGTAGTGATGAAGTGTAGAAACGAGCTACAACAGGAGCAAATAGGGAAGAAACTGGAGGAAGTAAAAGGAATAACAGTGAGGAAAATGAAAGAAACAAAGCCGTTGTTTATAATAAAAAAAGTTGAGCAAGGGTATACTGAAAAAGAAATCGTAAATGAAATAATAAGGGAAAATGAAGAAATAAGAAAAATGGTGGGGACTAGAGAGGTGAAAACAGTAATAAGAGCAGTTAAAAAAAATGCTTTCAGGAACAGTAAACAATATGTAGAGGACTGGGTAGTAGAAGCTGACAATGAGATATTCAAGTACGTGGTAAAAAAGGGAAAATTATTGATAGATTTTACTGTAAAACAGGTAGAGGAATATATAAGGATCGCGATCTGCTACAAATGCTGCTGCTATGGGCATGTAGCTAAGTACTGTACAAGAACAGAGGTATGCTACAGATGTGGACAAGAACGACACGAAGGGAAAGATTGTGAAAAAAATGATATGCGCCAACTGTACAAGAATTAAAGATAAAGACGTAGAGCACATGACAACTAGCAAAAAGTGCCAAATATACAAAAGAAAGGAGGAACAATATAGAAATAGGATAGATTATGGAAGCTGGGAAGAAAAGAAGAAACAAACAAAAAACTGAAGAAGAAGTGGGGAAAGGAGCAGAAAACAATGAGAAGGAAAAAGGTAGAAATATGGAGATTGGCAACATGGAATATACGAAGTATAAAGGAAAAAGAAATAGAACTAGAAGATGAGTTTCTTGAAAATAAAATAGACATACTTACAATAACGGAAACGAAAAAAAAGGGCGAGGATTACAAAAAATGATGAAAGGAAGTGTATTTGTTTATAGCGGAGTGGAAACAGAGAAAAGAGCAACTGAGGGAGTCGCATGTATGATAAAAAAAATGGACCCAAAATATAGAAGAATGGGAGGCGTGTTCAGAGAGGATATTGACAATAAATATGAAGGACGATAACGAGAGCATTAAAACAATAATAAGTGTGTATGGACCAAATGAAGACGGCAAAAAGGAGAACAAAGAGAAATTCTGGGAAATGTTAACAGAGGCGGTAGAAAGAGCAAAAAGCGAAATATACATTGCAGGAGATTTTAATAGTAGAGTGGGAAAGGGAAAACCAGGAGAGAGTAGAATATTGGGCCAGAATGGGGAAACAATGCTAAATGATAATGGAAAAAGATTGATAGAGTTTTGCCGAATCAATAATATGTTTATAGCAAATATTTATTATAAGCACAAAGATATACACAAATATAGTAGAGAGATGAGCAGCAAAAATGAAAAATCGATAATAGACTACATAGTAGCAGGAAATGAAAATAGAAAGAACATAGTAGATGTAAAAGTGTCAAGAGGACCGGAAATGGGAAGTGATCGTTATATGGTTATATTAAAGATAAAGAAACCATTAAAATCAGACAACAGACAGAGAAAAGAAGATAAGATAGAATATGAGAAAATAAAAGCGTATAGACAAAAAGACGGAGAGGTGGCTAAGCAATATATAGAAAAAATGAAGAGGATGATTGAGAGCAGAAATGGGAAATGGAAGACATTAAGTTTGGAAGAGAGTTGGGAGGAATTCAAAAAGATAATACTACAAGCAAGCTCGGAAGTGTGTGAAAGAATAAAAAGAAATAAGAAAATAAAACAAACGGCATGGTTGACAGAAGAGATCAAGAGAAGAGTGAGACTAAAAAAGAAAAAATGGAAGGAATATTTACAAAAAAAAACTAGAGAAACGTATCAGTGCTATAAGGAAGAAAGAAAAATAGTGAAGCAATTAGTATTAGAGGCGAAAAGAAATGAATGGGCAGAATTCGGCAATAAATTAGAAAACGAAGCGACAGAGGGGAAAAAAATATTCTATAGTAGAGTTTCAAAGAAGGAGAACTATTAAAGCAGGAAAATGAAATAATGGAAAGATGGAAGCAATACTTTGAAGAGCTGCTGGCAGATAAGAGGACCGATACAAGAGAGGTAGTCAATTCAGAGAGAAATGAAAGCAAAGACGATGAAGAGGAATTTAATATGGAGGAACTGGAAAAGGCCATAAAACAACTAAAGAATGGAAAAGCACCAGGAAGTGACACAATAACGACCGAAATGGTAAAATATATGGGGGAAGAAGGAAGGCAGGTAATGCTGGATATATATATAGAAAAGTATGGACAGAGCAAAAAATACCAAAAGAATGGCAGCATGCGCTGATAGTACCAATCTTCAAGAAAGGAGACAAGAAAGACTGTAATAATTACAGGGGAATTACACTACTAAATACAAATATGAAAGTGCTGGAAATGATTATAAACGAGTAAAAAGTAAAATCGAGAAAACACTGGACGAATCCCAGTCAGGATTTAGGGAAGGAAGAAGCATTCAAGACCATATATTTACGATTAAACAGATAGTGGAAAAAACAAGTAAAAGAAAAAAATATATATACATGGGTTTTTTAGATTTAAAAAAAGCATTTGACAAAGTAGGAAGAGATAGATTGCGGAGGATGATGTCAGAGAAAGAGATAAGCAGGAAAATGATTAGATTAATAAAAAAAATATATGAAGAAAACACAAATAGCGTGATAGGCAAAAACAGACATTCAAAAAAATTTAAAAGAAAGACGGACTAAGACAGGGAGGAGGACTAAGTCCAACATTATTTAATATTTACATGGACCAAATAATAAGGAAAGCGAAAGATAGAACTAGAGGACTTGACGTGCGATGGAATTATATGGAGAGAGTTGAAGTAAAGAGTGGAGCATTCGCAGACGATATAATGGTGGTAGCATCTAACGAAAAAGAGCTGCAGGCAAACATAAATATATGGAATGAAACACTTAGAGAGAACGGAATGGAAATGTGTAAAGAGAAAACAAAAGTAATGGTAATTGGGGAACAACAGGAGATAAAAATCATGTTAGATAAGGTAAAATTGGAGCATGTGACGAAATGGAAATATCTAGGAGTAGAAATATCTAGTTCAGGAAAGCAAGAAGAAGAAATTAACAGTCGGGTAGAAAAAGCAATGAAAGTGTTTTACAGTATCAGCAATATGATACTGGGGAAAAAAGAAATATCAAGGAAAACAAAAATAAACGTATATAAAACAATAATAAGACCAATACTGACATTTGGATGTGAGACATGGATAACAGATAAAAAGGAAATAAGTAAAGTTCAAGCGGTAGAAATGAAATACATGAGGAGAGTAAAGGGAGTGACAAGAGAGAAAGAATCAGGAATAAAGAAATAAGAAAAGAACTGGGAATGGAGGCGATACACGAATACATAGAGAAGAGACAGTTGGGATGGTGGGGTCACTTGAAAAGAATGGGACAAGAAAGACAAGTGAAAAGAGTATGGGAAGCTAGACCTGGACAGAAAAGAAAAAGGGGAAGACCTGAAACTACTTTGAATGACATGATAGAAAAGATATTGCAAGGAAGAGAAATAACGATGAGTGAAGCTAGTAGGATGGCAAACAACAGGAGAGAATGGAGAAAGTTTTGCGATGCAGTGACGCGAAGCGAAAACGTGGGGGCCTAGAGGAAGAAGGAAAAAAAGATAAAGATTAACAAGCCTACACCAGGAATGGTAGACAGGCTTTAAGATACATATATATATATTAATACCTGTAATCTCATATACTCCAGCAGGTAGATTAATTGAATTGACTTGTTTATTTTTATCTATATAGTGAAATTTAGTATTATCTTCAACGTTCGATATAGTGTTGTATGAATAGAAACCAATCAACGCCAATCCGTATTAAAAAATTTGTATCTAGCTGTATCAGATTGGGAAAATCTATGGAAAGTGTTGATTTATGATTTTTAATGTGAATATTATAGACATAACTAACACTAGACTGTACTATGGCTTGCTGTTATATAGAAACTCAATACATAAATGATCACAATTATTAGAATTAAATTTTTGGAATCGACTTCTATTGTAGATTATATTACTTGATTCACCGAAATATTTTACAAGTTCTATTGATGGTTTCAAATTACCGAAACTATCGAAATATATATATATGTATCTTGAAGCCTTTCTACCCTCGAATGGTGTAGGCTTGTTAGTCTTTATCTTTTTTTTTCCTTTTTTTTTTTTTTTTTTGTCTATGCTTCTACGTTTTCGCTTCCCGTCCCTGCGTCGCAAAACTTTCTCCATTCCTTCCTGTTGTTTGCCATCCTGTTAGCTTCACTCATCGTTATTCCTCTTCTTTGCAAAATCTTTCCTATCATTTCATTCCAAGTAGTTTCAGGTCTTCCCCTTTTTCTTTTCTGTCCAGGTCTAGCTTCCCATACCCTTCTCACTTGTCTTTCTTGTCCCATTCTTTTCAGATGGCCCCACCATCCCAACTGCCTCTTCTCTATGTATTCGTGTATCGCCTCCATTCCCAGTTCTTTTCTTATTTCTTCGTTCCTCATTCTTTCTCTCTTTGTCACTCCCTTTACTCTCCTCATGTATTTCATTTCTACCGCTTGGACATTACTTATTTCCTTTTTATCTGTTATCCATGTCTCACATCCAAATGTCAGTATTGGTGTTATTATTGTTTTATATACGTTTATTTTTGTTTTCCTTGTTATTTCTTTTTTTCCCACAATCATATTGCTGATACTGTAAAACACTCTCATTGCTTTTTCTACCCGACTGTTAATTTGTTCTTCTTGTTTTCCTGAACTAGATATTTCTACTCCTAGATATTTCCATTTCGTCACTTGCTCCAATTTTACCTTATCTACCATGATTTTTATCTCCTGTTGTTCCCCAATTACCATTACTTTTGTTTTCTCTTTACACATTTCCATTCCATTCTCTCTAAGTGTTTCATTCCATATATTTATGTTTGCCTGCAGCTCTTTTTCATTAGATGCTACCACCATTATATCATCTGCAAATGCTCCACTCTTTACTTCAACTCTCTCCATATAATTCCATCCCACTTCAAGTCCTCTAGTTCTTTCTTTCGCTTTTCTTATTATTCTGTCCATGTAGATATTAAATAATGTTGGACTTAGTCCTCCTCCCTGCCTTAGTCCGTCTTTCGTTTTAAATTTTTCCGATTGTTTGTTATTGACTATTACGCTATTTGAGTTTTCTTCATATATTTTTTTTATTAATCTTATCATTCTCGTGCTTATCTCTTTCTCTGTCATCATCCTCCACAATCTATCTCTTCCTACTTTGTCGAAAGCTTTTTTCAGATCTAAAAATCCCATATATACTTTTTCCTTCTTTCTGCCTGCTTTTTCGATTATCTGTTTTATCGTGAATATATTGTCTTGAATGCTCCTTCCTTCCCTAAATCCTGACTGTGATTCATCCAGTGTTTTGTCGATTTTATTTCTTAATCTCTCATTGATCATTATTTCCAGCACTTTCATATTGGTGTTTATTAGTGTAATCCCTCTATAGTTATTACAGTCCTTCCTGTCCCCTTTCTTGTATATTGGCACTATCATTGCATGCTGCCATTCTCTTGGTATTCTTTCTTCTTTCCATATTTTTTTATACACCTCAATCATTATTTTCCTTCCCTCTTCCCCCATATATTTTACCATTTCTGTTGTTACTGTGTCGCTTCCTGGCGCTTTCCCATTCTTTAATAGCTTTATGGCCTTTCTAATTCTTCCATATTAAACTCTTCCTCATCGTCCCTGCCTTCAGCTCTGCCTACATCGGCTACCTCTCCTATATCAGTCCTCTCTCTCTTTTCTGACAGCAGCTCTTCAAAATATTGCTTCCATCTTTCCATTATTTCCTTTTCCTGCTTTAATAGTTCTCCTCCTTTATTCTTTATATATGTCGCGCAGTTGGCCTTTCCTTTTCTTACTGTTTTCAGTCTGCTGTAGAATATTTTTTTCCCCTCTGCCGCTTCGTTTTCTAATTTCTTGCCAAATTCTGCCCATTCATTTCTTTTCGCCTCTAATACTAATGTCTTCACTATTTTCCTTTCTTCCTTGTAGCACTGATACGTTTCTCTAGTTTTTTTTTGTAGATATTCTTTCCATTTTTCTTTTTTTATTCTCACTCTTCTCTTGATCTCTTCTGTCCACCATGCCGTTTGTTTTATTTTCTTATTTCTTTTTATTCTTCCACACACTTCCGAGCTTGCTTGTAGTATTATCTTTTTGAGTTCCTCCCAGCTCTCTTCCAAACTTAATGTCTTCCATTTCTCATTTCTACTCTCAATCATCCTCTTCATTATTTCTCTATATTTCTTTGCCACCTCTCCGTCTTTTAGTCTATACGCTTTTATTTTCTCATATTCTGTCTTATATTCTTTTCTCTCTCTGTTGTCTGCTTTTAATGGTTTCTTTATCTTTGATATTACCATATAATGATCACTTCCCACTTCCGGTCCTCTTGACACTTTTACATCTACTATTTTCTTTCTATTTTCATTTCTTGTTACTATGTAGTCTATTATCGATTTTTCCTTTCTGCTGCTCATCTCTCTAGTATACTTGTGTATATCGTAAGTATTTATTTAGTAAGTATTTGCTATAAACATATTATTGATTCGGCAAAACTCTATCAATCTTTTTCCATTATCATTTCGTATTGTCTCCCCATTCTGGCCCAATATTCTACTCTCTCCTGATTTTCCCTTTCCCACTCTACTATTGAAATCTCCTGCAATGTATATTTCGCCTTTTGCTCTTTCTACCGCCTCTGTTAACATTTCCCAGAATTTCTCTTTGTTCTCCTTTTTGTCATCTTCATTTGGTCCATACACACTTATTATTGTTATAATGCTCTCGTTATCGTCCTTCATATTTATTGTCAATATCCTCTCTGAACATGCCTCCCATTTTTCTATATTGTGTGCCCATTCTTTTTTTATCATACATGCGACTCCCTCAGCTGCTCTTTTCTCTGTTTCCAATCCGCTATATATAAATACACTTCCTTTCATCATTTTTTGCAGTCCTTTTCCTTTTTTTTTTCGTTTCCGTTATTGTAATTATGTCTATCTTATTTTCCAGGAACTCATCTTCCAGTTCTATTTCTTTTCCCTTTATGCTTCGTATATTCCATGTTGCCAATCTCCATATTTCTACCTTTTTCCTTCTCATTGTTTTCTGCTCCTTTCCCCACTTCTTCTTCAGTTTTTTGTTTGTTTCTGCTTTTCTTCCCAGCTTCCATAATCTATCCTATTTCTATATTGTTCCTCCTTTCTTTTGTATATTTGGCACTTTTTGCTAGTTGCCATGTGCTCTAGGTCTTTATCTTTAATTATTGTACAGTTGGCGCATTTTATTTCATTTTTCCCACAATCTTTCCCTTCGTGTCCTTCTTGTCCACATCTGTAGCATACCTCCGTTCTTGTACAGTACTTGGCTACATGCCCATAGCAGCAGCATTTGTAGCATATCGCGATCCTTATATATTCCTCTACCTGTTTTACAGTAAAATCTATCAGTACTTTTCCTTTTTTAACCACGTACTTGAATATCTCATTGTCAGCTTCTACTACCCAGTCCTCTACATATTGTTTACTGTTCCCGAAGGCCTTTTTTTTAACTGCTCTCAATACTGTCTTCACCTCTCTAGTCCTCACCATTTTTCTTATTTCTTCATTTTCCCTTATTATTTCATTTATTATTTCTTCTTCAGTATACCCTTGCTCAACTTTTTTTATTATAAACATCGGCTTTGTTTCTTTCATTTTCCTCACTGTTATTCCTTGTACTTCCTCCAGTTTCTTCCCTATCTGCTCCTGTTGTAGCTCGTTTCTACACTTCATCACTACCAATCCACTTTTGTATTTTTTTATTTCCTTTATACCTTCTTCCCCTACTTCTTCTATCGTAAGTTTTTCACGTATTTTTTCCATTACCTTCTCACCTTCTACCGCTTTCACTGTTATTTCTCTTATTTTTTCCGGTGTTTTCCATTCCTTTATATTTTTTGTATCATTTTCTTTTTTCTTTTCTGTGATAGCCGCATATGTCTTTTTGCTCATATCTGGTGTTCTTGTAGCTCCCCCTATCAATTCCGTTAATTTTGCTTCCAATTTGTCCATTCTGGTTTCAAATTGTTTCTCTATTTTTTCCAGCCTTTGCTCTACCTTATCGGTTTTCTCTGTTTTTTGTTTTTCTTCTGCATTCTCCATGCTTTCATATACAGTAGCAGTCATTTTACCTAATATTTTTTCCATGTTTTGTATTCCTTTTTCGATTTCTTTCCGTGTTATTCCTTCTTGTCTTTTATACCCCTCTTTAAATATCCAAACCTCCCTTTGCATCAATGTGATCTGTTTCAATATTTCTTCAGACACTCCGCCTGTCTTTCCTCCAGTATCTTCTCCTATCTTCATTCTTTTTTTTCCTTTTATCCTCCACCTCACTCATCACCATTCCTCTGTACGATGTATTTACACCCTCCTCATCTTCCTCCTCCGTTGAGGTTCTCCTTTTTCTGTCCTCCACCTTTCCCACTGGTGGCGTTCTTTTCACTTTCGTCGCCCTTTTAAAGGGATTTTTATCCTCCATAATACAATTCCTATTATTATTTTTTTAATAAAAAAAAAAAAAAAAAAAAGACAATAAAAAAATAAAAAATAAAACTTTATTGTTCTCCGAACCGAACCACTTTTCACAAACAATCAATACTTTGCTTATCTACGTATCGACTTTCGATTTAAGCATAAATAAGCATCCGACCACTTTCACTGTCCGAACTAGACTCGAAACTATCGAAATAATTGGAAGTATTACCTTGCTTTTTATACGCCACCCGATGAGTGCCCCGTATTGCCCTTCAAATCTAAATTAACAATACCATTTCATTATGACGTATATATTTGGGTAATGTATCACGCATAAAGACACCTTCAAAGTATGGCAATTACAGTTTATTTATACAATTTAATATTTCATAATCATAAAGAGCTCTGACAGGTAGATTCAGTGATTTTTTTTTAAGTACTTTCTCCATTCTTTCCTGTTGTTTGCCATCCTACTAGCTTCACTCATCGTTATTCTTCTTCTTTGTAATATCTTTTCTATTATGTCATCCTAGGTAGTTCAGGTCTTCCCCTTTTTCTTTTCTGCCCAGGTCTAGCTTCCCATACCCTTCTCACTTGTCTTTCTTGTCCCATTCTTTTCCGATGCCCCCACCATCCCAACTGCCTCTTCTCTATGTATTCGTGTATCGCATCTATTCCTAGTTCTTTTCTTATTTCTTCATTCTTGATTCTTTCTCTCTTTGTCACTCCCTTTATTCTTCTCATATATTTCATTTCTACCGCTTGAACTTTACTTACTTCCTTTTTATCTGTTATCCATGTCTCACATCCAAATGTCAGTATTGGTCTTATTATTGTTTTATGTAGGTTTAGTTTTGTTTTACTTGTTATTTCTTTTTTCCCCACAATCGTATTGCTGATACTGTAAAACACATTGCTTTTCCTATTCGGCTGTTAATTTCTTCTTCTTGCTTTCCTGAACTAGTTATTTCTACTCCTAGATATTTCCATTTCGTCACTTGCTCCAATTTTACCTTATCTACCATGATTTTTATCTCATGTTGTTCCCCGATCACCATTACTTTTATTTTCTCTTTAAACATCTCCATTCCGTTCTCTCTAAGTGTTTCATTAAATTTATTTATGCTTGTCTGCGACTCTTTTTCGCTAGATGCTATCACCATTATATCGTCCGCAAATGCTCCAAACTTTACTTCAACTCTCTCCATATAATTCCATCGCACGTCAAGTCTTCTAGTTCTTTCTTTCGCTTTCCTTATTATTTTGTCCATGTAAATATTAAATAATGTTGGACTTAGTCCTCCTCCCTGTCTGAGTCCGTCTTTCGTTTTAAATTTTTTTGATTGTCTGTTTTTGACTATCACGCAATTTGAGTTTTCTTCATATATTTTTTTTATTAAGCTAATCATTTTCCTGCTTATCTCTTTCTCTGCCATCATCTTCAACAATGTATCTCTTCTTACTTTATCAAATGCTTTTTTTAAGTCAAAAAAACCCATGTATACATTTGTTTTCCTTTTACTTGTTTTTTCAACTATCTGCTTAATCGTAAATATATGGTCTTGAATGCTTCTGCTTTCCCTAAATCTTGACTGTGATTCGTCCAGAGTTTTCTCTATTTTAATTTTTATTCTCTCGTTTATCATCATTTCCAACACTTTCATGTTTGTATTTAATAGAGTAATTCCTCTATAATTATTACAATCTTTCTTATCTCCTTTCTTAAAGATTGGTATTATCAGTGCATGTTGCCATTCTTTAGGTATTATTTGCTCTTTCCATATTTTGTTATATATGTCCAGCATTACCTGCCTTCCCTCTTCTCCCATATATTTTATCATTTCAGTCGTTATTGTGTTACTTCCTGGTGCTTTTCCATTCTTCAGTTGTTTTATGGTCTTTTCCAATTCCTCCATATTAAATTCCTCTTCCTCATCTTTGCATTCCTTTCTCTCTGTATTGTCTGACAGCAGCTCTTCAAAGTATTGCTTCCATCTTTCCATTATTTAATCTTCCTGCTTTAATATTTTTCCTTCTTTGTTATTTATATAAGTAGCACTGTTGGTCTTTCCTTTTCTTATTGTTCTTAATCTACTATAGAATATTTTTTTTCCCTCTGCAGCTTCGTTTAATAATTTATTACCGAATTCTGTCCATTCATTTCTTTTCGCCTCTAATACTAATTGCTTCACGATTTTCCTTTCCTCCTTGTAACACTGATACGTTTTTCTACTTTTTTTTTGTAAATATTCCTTCCATTTTTTCTTTTTTAATCTCACTCTTCTCTTGATCTCTTCTGTCCACCATGCCGTTTGTTTTATTTTCTTATTTCTTTTTATTTTTCCACACACTTCCGAGCTTATTTGTAGTATCATCTTTTTGAATTCCTCCCAGCTCTCTTCCAAACTTAATGTCTTCCATTTCTCATTTCTACTCTCAATCATCCTCTTCATTATTTCTCTATATTTCTTTGCCACCTCTCCGTCTTTTAGTCTATACGCTTTTATTTTCTCATATTCTGTCTTATCTTCTTTTCTCTCTCTGTTGTCTGCTTTTAATGGTTTCTTTATCTTTGATATTACCATATAATGATCACTTCCCACTTCCGGTCCTCTTGACACTTTTACATCTACTATTTTCTTTCTATTTTCATTTCTTGTTACTATGTAGTCTATTATCGATTTTTCCTTTCTGCTGCTCATCTCTCTAGTATACTTGTGTATATCGTAAGTATTTATTTAGTAAGTATTTGCTATAAACATATTATTGATTCGGCAAAACTCTATCAACCTTTTTCCATTATCATTTCGTATTGTCTCCCCATTCTGGCCCAATATTCTACTCTCTCCTGGTTTTCCCTTTCCCAATCTACTATTAAAATCTCCTGCAATGTATATTTCGCTTTTTGCTCTTTCTACCGTCTCTGTTAACATTTCCCAGAATTTCTCTTTATTCTCCTTTTTGTCGTCTTCATTTGGTCCATACACACTTATTATCGTTTTAATGCTCTCATTATCGTCCTTCATATTTATTGTCAATATCCTCTCTGAACGCGCCTGCCATTCTTGTACATTGTGTGCCCATTCCTTTTTATCATACATGCGACTCCCTCAGCTGCTCTTTTCTCTGTTTCCACTCCGCTATAAATAAATACACTTCCTTTCATCATTTTTTGTAATCCTCGCCCTTTTTTTTCGTTTCCGTTATTGTAAGTATGTCTATTTTATTTTCAAGAAACTCATCTTCTAGTTCTATTTCTTTTCCCTTTATGCTTCGTATATTCCATGTTGCTAATCGCCATATTTCTTCGTTTTTTCTTCTCATTGTTTTCTGCTCCTTTCCCCAATTCTTTTTCAGTTTTTTGTTTGTTTCTTCTCTTCTTCCCAGCTTCCATAATCTATCCTATTTCGATATTATTCCTCCTTTCGTTTATATATTTGGCACTTTTTGCTAATGGCCATGTGCTCTATATCTTTACTTTTAATTGTTTCTATTTGTTTTCTAATTGTTTTAAATTGTTTCTCCATTTGTTCTAGTCTTTGTTCTACTTTATCTTCTTTTTCTGTTCTCTGTTTTTTCTCTTCATTCACTATTTTTTCATACACTGTGTCGGTCATTTTACCTACTATTTTCTCTATATTTTCTATACTTTTCTCCATTTCTTCCCGTGTTATCCCTTCTTCTCTTTTATTCCCCTCTTTAGATACCCTAATTTCCTTTTGTATCATTTTGATTTGTTTTATTATCTCCTCTGATACTCCGCTTGCCTTTTCTTCAGTTTCTTCTTTTTATTCTTTCTCTCTTATTTTCATTCTTTTTTCTATGTTATCATCCACAAATTTATTGTAATACTACAAATAATTTTTTCAAATTTAAGTTACAGGCTGCATGAGCTAGATCATGTATATGGTCATTATAATGATTATGATCCCTGACAATTTTATCATTAATTAGAAACGGTTTTTCACAAATGTGACAATGTTTCGCTGCTTCGATATCTAGTCCACTAGACGTAGACACAGATGATTTAATCTTTTGTTCAATCTTGTTTGTTAATAACCCTAACTGATTTACTATCCATTCTACACAATTTTCTCCTCGATAAAAGTCGTAGTAGCAAAGTGATTGACCATAAGCATATTTTACATAATAGCCTACACTAAATGGCGTATGCTGTTGATAACAAATTTGACTTTTATTGCGTGAAATATCCATTTTTTCTAGGACACATTAAAAATCTAAATAAATTACGAAAGGTGATTTTTGCTTATATACAATATTTTTGAACTCTACGTAATCATAACTTGGAAAAGATATTTTACAGAATTTTAATTGTTCACATAAAATGAGATGATTGTTTAGTTTTTCCTGAGTTAGAAAATAATTAAGGCACCTATCCAAAACAAAAATTTTACGTTTATTAATCTGTTTTGATATGAGTCTAGACATATTTTTTATAAGGCAATACTGATACTTAAGCTTCTCATCTTCCGTCTTATCATCGGGTAACGGAGAGTAATCATTTATTTTAAGATATTTATTTTGTATATACAATAAATTCACATGTTTTTCTAATTTGGTGTCCGTTATTCTGCTAGGTACTGTTATATAATTTTTTTGTTCTTTAGTGTTTTCATGTAACTCTAACGCATAAACATTTTCTGAAATGTTAAGTTTTTCAAATATACTTATTTAACCTATTGGAATTGGTAATTGTAAGCTATCTGTTTTTAATAAATTTAAATAGTGTGGATACGATGAAAGTCTAGGTGAATGATTAGTAGCAAGATAAAGTCCTGCAATAACGCTTCAATGAAAACATGAATTATCATAATTTTTTATATTAAGACACGCCTTTTTATTAGAAATTTCTTTAGGTAATTTAATATAGGATGAAGCAGCAAGACCGAATTCATATTTATTTATATTAATTCGTAAATTAACTATAGCTTTCAGGGACCAACCACTATCACGTTCTTGAAATTCACCCATTTTATTTAGTATTTGGTCAATGACGTTAATTTGAAACCAATTTACTAAATCCGTGCCACTATCCATTTTTTCATTTCTGGTATGAAAATACTTATTTTCAAAATTTCTATATTTTCTTTGATGGTGATATATTGAGCGCATAAACAAGTGTTTACTTTAAGTACAATCATTGACTTTAATATATTATTTACACGTCTCTTAAAAAGTTCAAATGAATCTTTTAAAAATTCTGTGACATCTGTGTGTCTTATGTTATAAATGATGCCTTTTCGGATACGGTTGTTGAATGCAGATTTTACATCGTCCCAAATTATTCTATCACTTCTCTTAGAAGCTCGCAAATTGCCACTAGTGTGAGTCTTGTAATTATTATTTTTTAATAATTACAAGACGAAATCTTCTTAAGTGACTTGGATTAGTAGAAAGCTTATTACAAACACTTACTGGTTGCTTCTTGCGCATGATTTTCATGATGTCTCGGATACTTTTGTTGATTTTCCTGATCCATGTGCTCCTTTCTAGACTGGAACTTTCTTGTAACAAAGGTACAGCTTTGACAGTATATTTACTATATCTATTATCCATAATCTATCTACTATTAAATATATATTTATATATATTTATATAGATAACATCTATTTATATAGATTTAAGTCTATTAAATGCTTGCCTTAATTTATCAATATGCTCTTGTAAAGATCTTAAAAATATAATAATACCATCCAAGTACACCGCGCATTTTTCATCTGTTATACCTCGAAGTATATTTTCCATACATCGTTGAAAGGTCGCAGAGGCCTTATTTAGCCCGAATGGCATTCTTAAAAACTCGAAATGTCCATTTTCAGTACTAAAAGCGGTCTTTCCTATATCAGCTTCATTCATCTCGATTTGATGAAATCCACTAGCTAAATCTAAAGTTGTAAAATATTGACATCTACCTAGTCTATCTAATAAATCGGTTATATTTGAAAGAGGCCATTTCTGATCAATGGTTTAGTTATTAAGTCCGCGATAGTCAATTACTACTCGCCATTTTTGTTTGTTAGATGCATCTGCTTTCCTTGGTACGACCCAAATTGGAGATGACCATGGTGAATCACTGTATCTGATAATTTTTAGGTTTAACATTTTATTCATTTGTTTCTCTTCTTCTTCTTTATGTACATAGGGGTAACGATACGTTACCTCTATAAAATTATTAATTTGGGTATTTTGATTGTCACTTCTGCAAATTTTTTCTGTTTTTAGCGGTTGAGAAAAATCTAAAGTAATCTGTTCAGAAGTGCTATTTGAAATAGTGGTATATGCTGTACCATCGTGTGCTATAGTTAAACATTCATGAATTTCACAATTTTGAATTTATTGGTATGGTATAATAATGTCCCCATTTTTAATTGATGTTGTTACTTTAATTATTTGTTTACAACGTGGTGAAATCGTGATGTAATTAGAGATAAGTTCTGTATTTTGATATAATAATATAATTTTTGCAGAAGGTTTTGTTAAAAATCCATTTTCTAAATGTATTGTGGCTCGAAGTAATTTTAGATTATCTATACCAATTAGTCCGTAAAATATGCTATGAAATTTGAATAAGAAAAATTTTAATTGTATTATTTCCGAAATGTTAAATATTATAGATACAGGCATAGTAGTGCTAAATTTCTTTTTAATTTTCTTTTGAAATAAGATACTAACGGTTAATACTATACGATCCGCAAACGGATCATGTTTAAAAAAATTTTTCATATACTTATGCGCAATATCAGGGTTAATAAATGATTTAGTCGAACTTGAATCTATAAGTAATTTTATATTATATTCTGGAATTATAATGTAAAGGAGTTCACTACAGTCTGCAATATTTAGATATATTACCTGGATTAAATTTGAGTTGTCTGTGTCCATCACTTCAATCACCGGTTCCATATTTGACTGGGGTTGATTTCTTCAGTTGCATTGTTTGGAATCGTAGCTGCTAAAGTTGCTATTAACTCGCTTAGTGCTGTGTATGTTATTTAATTGAGAGCTTGTAGCCCTTGGGCATATGTCTGATTCATTCTACTAGAGGAGGTTATTGCAGGAAGAAGGTTGTTTGTGTGGTTGAAATTTGGGTCCTATTAGACCCAGTAACCCATGGGTAATGTTAAGGTAGAATCTCGAATTATAATTAAAATTTCTTATTAGATTTCTCGTATACAATGTATTTCTATTTCCTTATAAATATCGCATATTTTCCTCATCATTTACAAGTTTAATAGCATGGGGCATTGACTTGGGGCTATTGGTACTAATAAAAGTTGCAATAGGTTTTCTTAGTTCCGACAAAAATGTTTTAAGAGTCAAGTTTCTATAATATTCTGATTTACACTCAGCCATATTAGCATCATCATGCGCGGATGTGACGTAATTATATAATAAATTTAAGAAGGTCGTGCATTCTTTATGAAATTCTCTAGCACTTTGATTAGGTCGTCGTACAAGGTTAATTAAATCTTTATTTAAACAAGGTTCGCCTCTTTTGTCAGCAAAATTTTCTTTAAGCATATTTTTCAAATCCGCCCAAGATTTAATTGTACCTGAACAATTTGATTTTATCGCTTCTCGCCTTATTTTATTCAATAATGATATTAAAATATAACTATTTAGGAAATTATTTGTTTCCCTAGTATCATAAAAATTAGCTATGATCAATTCACAACCGCTTATAAAAATATTTAATTCATCTGCATTGCCACTAAAATCTGGGATGCAGTTTAAATATTCTGGTTTAAATGCCATATTGGAATTAAATTATAGATTATTATTATTTACTGTACTATTTTAGGGCTAAAGCCAGATTGAGAGGAAAATGAGTCACTTTAAAGTGATAAATTTAAATTTTTTATACACAAGATTAAATCGTCAGTGGACGTCAGTGGACGCAATAAAATGCGCTTACGTAATTATAAAGACCAATTCTTCCATCGGTGATTTTAGTTTTCCATCGGTGGCTGTCGGGGTAGAGATGCTGGTTGATGTTGATAGTGAAATTTAGATTATAGTGTTGAAATGGAGACATTGATGTTTGAAATTTAGAATATGGGAGATGCTCTGATTAATTGACCTGATCCAACTAATTTTCTAGTATTATGTTCGAATAGCGACTGCGCCAGTTAACGTTTCGACGTTCACACGATTTTTATTAGTAGTAAAAATTTGAATGTAGAAGAAGAAATTTATTTAATTTATTTTTTTAACAATACTTAAGTTAATATAAACTATTTCTTAGCTAGAATTTTGATCAGCGAGTGATAGTCCAAAGATGGTTGTTAGCATTTTTATTGAATATTGATTTCCCACTTTCGATCAACGATCGATTATGGGTTATTACCGGTTATATCGGGAATTGTCCGAATTATTCATCAAGCGAATGAACTCAGTGGGGTTCATTCTGATTTGGAACATCCTGCTTTAACTGCAATAATCCATTGTGGCAATTACTATTCAGCAAAATAGTGCTAAAATGCTGAATTTATATATTATAATAACGGTTATTAAAATAAATGTATAATGATAATTATAAGAATAATAATAATAATAATACTAAGAATGTTGTAATTAACGAGAATAGTACTAAGAATGAATGTTGTATAAACATATTCATAACTCATGGCTTCTTTTTTCTATCGGTGTTATAAATTAAAGACAGTGTTAAGAGGTGATCAAGGATAGATGGGACGACATAGAGAAGGATACTAAATTTGAATTACAGACGTTAATTAAAGCAATTGAATTTATTTTTCACAACAATTTTTTTAGTTTTAAGAACGAATATTACAAACGAATTAATGGTTCGCCGATGGGTTCTCTCTTTAGCCCAATAATGGCCACCATCGTGATGGATTATTGTATAAAGTCACACCTAAATTAGATTTCAATCTTCCTTTTATATACAAGTATGTAGACGACCTGATAACGGCGGTTCCATTGGAAAGAATACAGGCAACTATCGACACATTTAATAGTCATCCGCAATTACAATTTATGGCAGAGGAGGAGAACTACAGAGATGTCCCATTTCTGGATACGTGGATGAATAGGGATAAAAAAAAATTTATCTTAGACTGGTACCAAGAACCAACGTCATCCGGAGCGTTACATTAATCATCTCTCCGGTCACCCCAGTACTGAGAAAATTAACACCATAGTAGCTATGAAAAATAGAGTTAGTAAAATAGTAGAACCGCAATTCCTAAATAAAAATCTAAAGAAATTATACGATCAACTAAGAAATAATAATTATCCAGGTTCATTACTATATAAACTAATTTTTGGTTTAGCTTCTAAAGATAACATCAGTAACAAAACTATCAACGTGGATGAGGGTAAAAGATACTTCAATACTTATATTCCCGGACTGACCGACAAACTAATTAAGGTGACAAAATTATATACGAACATTAATATCGCAAAATGCAATAATTTTAACATACATATGGTTTACAAAACCGAAGGACAAAACACCGATAGAAAAAAGAAGCCATGTAATATATAAAATTCCATGTAACATATGTAATGCATGCTAATCACGCATTGGCGGCTGGAAGCCTCGAGGGGGCGCCCATCCGGTGGAAGCATCGATAGCAATCAATACGCGCGATAGGGACACGCCATGACTATAGAGGGCTATCGGGAACACAAGGATATTTGCCTTCGAGATGTTGCCAGCTGTACAACAGCTGAGAGCCCGGTAAGGATGTCGCGCTAACGAAGTGAAGTATAAAAGGTGATTGTATGCCAGTCGAATCCATATGCCAAAGAAATGTAAGAATAACAGGGCGGGAGACAGAGAAAGAAATAGAGAGAAAGCAAATATAAAAATTGTCGCGTACACACTAACAACAATAATCGAGACGTTAATTAACGATAGTATTTCCGATATCCCCTGATCTTTTTGTAAAGGGACCTGCAGTATTTGTATGGAATAAAACAAAGAATTTTTAATTTTAACCAATCTATTTGAAATTCTTAAAATTCTGTATTATTTTTACAATAGTCTAGAATCTACTATTAAAAATATATTCAAAAACATTCCATGAAAAATGATAAATAAGAATGTGTTTACTACATTTTTCTACCTGGTGTAACAAAAGGGTTCCTATAACAAAATATTGTGGTCTTCAGGATTGTATAGAATATCCCTATACAAAACAAGGCCAAATTGTATATTTTGAAATGGTACATTACAAGATTCCGTCTTGTTTTTTGTTGTTTATTTTTCGTTTTATATTTTTGAGTTTGAATACTAATAAATAAATTGTAGTCTCTTGAGGAAGATTGTAGGGACAATCGAAATATCGAATGAATAGAAAGTTTTATTTTAATAAGAAAAAACCTAACCGAATCCCGAAAAATCAAAACAAATAGAAAAAATTAAAAAACACGGTCGATAAAGAAAGTTGAAGTAATTATTTAACAGTTATATTTAACAATATCTTCACAATTGGTACAAATAATGGATACACATACCAAAAATTCAGATCTGTATACGAACGATTTAACATCAGATACAGATGGACATATAACATTCTAAAAAGCAATAAGAACACTTTTAATTAACACATTTAAAATGCCACGATTGTATGAATATTTATGTAGGACAAACTGGCAGAAAAATTGAAAAGAGATTGAAAGAACGTTAATATTACATTAACAAATATAAAAAAACAAAAATAAAAAAAATTTGTCCTTAGATAATAGTACGATCTTTGCACATCAGATTGTTACGAACAATCATACATTTTCTATTCATGGTGATGTGCACTTATTCCATCAATGTGAAAAAAGTACAAAACTAGATTTGCTGGAAAAATTAGAGCTTACTAAATTCAAAAAAGATACCAACTATAGTTGCCTTAATATAATTTCCAATTTTAAAACCTATTTAATTTTCAATAACTTGAATTTCAATAATTAAAAATTTTAGACTGGTTCGCTAAAGTCATTAAATTCCATATATTGCCATAATTTTCTAAATTGTCAATTTGAATTACTTTTCATAAATATTTCTTTTCATAATTATATTCTTGTCATAATATCTGAGGATGGTTTATACCGAAACACGTGTTATATTATGATTTTTTATATGTATATTGATTTAAATATATATTATATGTCTTTTTGAGACGTAGATTGGAGAAAATTTTATAATAATTATACAAATTAACGTCTCTTTGAGCAAACATGGAACTTCAATTTAAATTCAATAAGAACACAACAACAAGATATATCAGCCCTAATTATTTTGGTAATTAGTCGTATTTATTAGCAGAACATTTCCAAAAAGGAAATATCAAATTAGCGTACAAAAGAACAAATAAATTAAGATTCATATTACAATCGAATGAGAAACCTATACAACAACAAAACGTTCCAGGTGTATATAGACTACAATGTGATGATTGTCAAGCAGTTTACATTGGACAAACAAGCAGGAATATTACAACAAGAGTCAAAGAACATTTATCCAAATACAACAAATACAACACTAATACAATAGAAACAGCATCAGCATTTGCCACACACCTCTTCGAAGACCACAAATTTGATATAAACAACGCCCAAATATTACATAAAATGAATAAAGGAATAGAACTAAACTTATGGGAGAGATACGAGATGCAAAGAGCCAGAAAAGACATCAACACCCATTGCGTTAATGATATGACGTACCCAAACAACTTAAAAGTTGTTTGTTGTCATGTTATCCAAACATGAATAACAACAACATACAACTATAAACCAATAGATCGCACCACGAATACAGATATACACCATCAAATTCCACCAACAACGACAGCGAAACCTGTCGTTTTCTGTTATATCTATTTTAGATTTTAGGTATAAAAACGCGTTACTTTTGATCTGGTGTTATGGTTATCTTTATTACAAATAACCATAACTTTGGTTGGTCAAATACCGTCAATAACATTACATAACATTATACGTCAATAACATTGACGTTCTTTTGAAAGCATAAAAACTATATTCTCCGTTAACTCAACTATTATTTATGTCGTTTAATTTTTTATTACAATAAATCATAAAGGAATATTTGGCCAATATGTTAGTTTGTTTCCCTCTTCATATAATCTTTCATAATTTAATTGTGTGGCAGTTTCCATTCCCATGATAGTCTGTGCCTGTTTACCATAAATTTTTCTCATTTCCGTTAGTCTATTTTTACCCCCTGGCACTTTAAGAACAACTTTCTGTTTTTGTTCCTTGTTTAAAGGCAAAGATTGATGTTGAAAATTTTGGTTAATTTCTACTCCTAGTTCATGACCACTAACATTTTTTGCATTATTATATTTAGAGATTGACTCTTCTAATGTGCTTGCATACATATCCCTTAACTGATCTAGTAGAATTGAATTTTCAATTTCCAACGCCATAGCACGTGATTTCCAATAGACTATTTGTTCCTAAAAATCTTAATTAGTTGCCTTTTATTTAAAGAAATATTTACATACTTTTTTTTCCCAATTAGTTATTTCAAGAGGCGATTTATTAAAGGCTTGTGAATAATTCATTTCCATTTCAATATTGCAATTAAATTTTTCCATAGATTGATTATCAACCATTTTTTTAAATTTCTTTTGTTTTCTATGAATCTTTTGGCGATGTTTTCGCTTATTGTTCTTTTTTATTGCTATTTTAAACCTTTTCTTTAATATCTTTTGGGAGATTGTCTTATCCAATTTTTTATTTTGTATCGAATTCTCCTTCATGTTAACGTTAATCAGCCATGTACATAATGATAATAATAATAATATAATTCATATAAAGAAGTGTCTAGTAGTTATGCCGATTAACAATCGATTATTAATATAAATCGATTCTCGTAAAAATCGATGTTTTAGATTTTCGATAATTTTCGATTCAAAAAATTTAAAGTCGAATCATGCAATGATAATATTTTCCAAATATGAAAATTGGCAACTTCAGTTAATTCAAACAAAAATGCAGAGTAAACGATCAATATCAGATCAAAGTCAGGACCGTATTCATAGTCCCCCAATTAACTGATCCTTAAGTAACAGTTTCTGAATAATAAGATGATTTAATATCATCTTATTAAAGTGATGCTTCACTGACCCTTACACTGTATATTTCATAGTCGAATAATAGCATTCCCTTGAGTAAGTTCTAACTAAAGTTTGAATTGCATATGGCAACACTGAAAAATTTGGTTATTATGATTTTTCTAACGACTATGACAGCCGCGTGATAATACTATTGAAAAAACAACGTCACCGTATATAGTGAATAGTCACAGAGGTGCACACAACAGACTTTCACTTATTAGGTAATCATGGACCGAATCAATGACCGAGAATAACAATATTAATAGTAATAACATAACTTCGGGTTATGTTATTAATAACATACTTCGGGGCACACTTGCGCAATATTTTCACATTATTACTTTTATTGGGAACACTATACGTAAAAATTACTTTTATGTAATCGACCTATTTCCTATTACCTGTAAAGTCCAAGATTGGTGCGCGCATATTCATGTAATCGGCAAGTGAAAATGTATATAAATCAAAATAAATATTCTTCGGATAATAATAATAAAGAAATACACAATTATACATCATATGTATAAAACAATAACAGGCATTTTGTTAATATTAGTACTTTGGTAAAGAAAATTTTACCAAAAAACTGTGACCAACTTCGTACCTATTACAAGGCTTACGCAAAAATCATATATTGCAACCGTTTCTCTCATAGAAATTCGTATCTCACCCTCTCTCTTGCGAATAGGAAATAGGTCTATTATTGCGTTAACGGACACATTACATATTACGTTTATTGTGAACGACTAGTACGCCTGTAATTATACCAGTCGGAAGTATACCATTTGCATGAGAAAGTAAATTTAAAGTTTGACAGATTTAGAAAAATGAAAAATTATAGAAAAAGTAAAAGGAGTGGTTGAATTCATTTGTGATGACGATCATAAGTGTATTCCACAATTGTAATCTAAACTCCGAAAAATTGAATAGTGGCAACGTCGCACAATGTGTCGTTTTTAAATTCTTGAATTCTTATCTAATTGCCATTGATCATAAATTAATTTTACAGTTTTAGAGGAAGATTAAAAAATGTAAAATTGGCAACGTCGCAAAATTTCACGTCCCCAAATTCATTATTTCTTATCTAATTGCTACAAATGATAAGTGAATTTTACAATTTTAGGGTCTAATAAAAAATTTGAAAATTGGCAACATCCAAAAATTTGTAGTCTCTAAATTCATAATTTCGTATCTAATTGCCGCTAATCATACGTGAATTTTACAATTTTAGCATAAAATACCTAAAAATAGAAAGTCGGCATCTTCGCAAAATTTCTCTTTAAATTCATAATCTTTATCTAATTTCAACTAATCATAAATTAATTTTACAATTTTAGGGAAAATAATCAAAACAGAAAATTTGCAACATCGCTAAGTTTCTCGTCTGTAAATTCCTAATTACCTATTTAATTGCCACTAATCCAAAATGAGCTTTATAATTATAACCTCAAATTAGAAAAATGGAAAATTGGCAACGTCGCAAAATTTCTCCTCTCTAAATTCATAATTTCTTATCTGATTGCAACTAATCATAAGTGAATTCCACAGTTTTAACCTAAACTTAGAAAAGTTGAATAGTGGTAACGTCTGTAAATTCATAATTAGTTACCTAATTACCACTAATCATAAATTAATTTTACAATTTTAGAGGAAAATAAGAAAAGTAGAAAATTGGCAACCTCGCATAATTTCTCGTCTCTAAATTCATAATTTCTTACCTGATTGCAACTAATTATAACTGAATTCCACAATTTTAACCAAAACTTAGGAAAATTGAAAGTGGTAACGTCCCAAAATTTCTTGTCCCAAAATTCATTATTTCTTATCTAATTGCTACTAATGATAGGGGAATTTTACAATTTTAGCGTAGAATAAAAAATTTGAAAATTGGCAACATCCAAAATTATCTAGTCTTTAAATTCATAATTTCGTATCTAATTGCAACTAATCATAAGTGAATTCCACAATTTTAACCTAAACTTAGAAAAATTGAATAGTGGTAACGTCCCAAAATTAATTATTTCTTATCTAATTGCTACTAATAATAAGTGAATTTTCCAATTTTAGGTAAAATAAAATATTTGAAAATTGGCAGCATCCAAAAATTTCTAGTCTCTAAATTCATAATTTCGTATTTAATTGCCGCTAATCATCCGTGAATTTTATAATTTGAGCATAAAATACCAAGGAATAGAAAGTTGGCAACTTCGCAAAATTTCTCTGCTTTAAATTCATAATTTTTTATCTAATTGCCACTAACCATAAATGAATTTAACAATTTTAAATTAAAATTAGAAAAATTGAAAATTGACAAGGTCGCCAAATTTCTAGCCTTTAAATTCTTAAATTCTTATCGAATTGCCACTGATCAGAAATTAATTTTACAATGATAGAGGAAAATAAAAAAAATAGAAAATTGGCAACGTCGCAAAATTTCTTGTCTGTAAATTTATAATTACTTATCTAATTGCCACTAATATTAAATGAGTTTAAATTCAAGTTCCATTTTTTCTCAAAGAGATGTTATTTTGTATAACTATTATTATAAAAATTTCTCCAATCTACACCTCAAAAAGTTATATATATTTAATCAATATACATATAAAAAAATCATAATATAACACGTGTTTCGGTATAAACCATCCTCAGATATTATGACAAGAATATAATTATGAAAAGAAATATTTATGAAAAGTAATTCAAATTGACAATTTAGAAAATTATGGTAATATATGAATTTTATGACTTTAGCGAACCAGTCTAAAATTTTTAATTATTGAAATTCAAGTTATGGAAAATTAAATAGGTTTCAAAATTGGAAATTATATTAAGGCAACTATAGTTAGTATCTTTTTTGAATTTAGTAAGCTCTAATTTTTCCAGCAAATCTAGTTTTGTACTTTTTTTACATTGATGGAACAAGTGCACATTATCAAGAATAGAAAATGTATGATTGTTCGTAAAAATATGATGAGCAAAGATCGTACTATTATCTAACGATAAATTTTGATTACCAATTTTTTTATGTTTGTTAATATAATATTGATGTTCAATTTTCAATCAGTTTTCAATTTTTCTGCCAGTTTGTCCTATATAAATAATCATACAATCGTGGCATTTTAAATGTGTTAATTAAAAGTGTTCTTATTGCTTTTTAGAATGTTATATGTCCATCTGTATCTGATGTTAAATCGTTCGTATACAGATCTGAATTTTTGGTATGTGTATCCATTATTTGTACCAATTGTGAAGATATTGTTTAGTTCCATATTGAAGTTCTTGTGAGATAATGAGACATTGAACAGTCTGTAGAATAGTGAATTAAAGGCTGCCATCTTGTGCGACATGGGAGATCTTGAGGTGGATTGAATGATGTCTGTGGCTGTTGGTTTTCTGTATATTTCAAATTCCCGCATATGTTGTTGCTGATATGTCATCCAAAATAAGTAAATGGATATAAGCAAAAGAAAAAATAAATATATGAATAGCTAACTTTTATTATAGACAAATTGTATATTTGACAAATTGTTAGATTTATCAATAATAGATATTAATTTTTTGAGTTTTTTCTTGGAAATACAATAATAAAAAATAGTAAAAACTTAAAAACAAATCACACAAAGTAAAATTATAAATTGAAAAACAACAACCGGATAAATATAGTTAGATATATACTAACACACAACTCGTGTTCGTAAAAATATGATGAGCAAAGATTGTACTATTATCAAACGATAAATTTTGATTAACAATTTTTTTATATTTGTTAATATAATATTGATGTTCTTTCAATCTCTTTTCAATTTTTCTGCCAGTTTGTCCTATATAAATAATCATACAATCGTGGCATTTTAAACTATATCCAGATTTAGATAAAAAATGTATTTCGTCTTTAGTTTTTATCAAATTTTTAGCTAAAGTGTTATCTGTTTTGAAATTTATTCGAAAATCATAATGTTCAAAAATTTTTTTAATTTTATAAGAGATTTCTCCAAAAAACGTAAAACAAAAATTATTTAATGGTAGTTTATAGTTCAAGACATTGTAACGAAATTTATATTTATATATATATTTATTATAACGTTTTTTGATTGAATACAATGAGAAATAGTTTTAGATTGCCAAATTTTTTATAATATCTATTTCGTTTTGAAAATTCTCCTTAGATAAAGGTAAATTAAACAATCTATAGAACAGTGAATTAAAAGTAGCAAAATTATGTGAATAGGGAGAATTAGAGGTATATTGAATTATGTTATCCGTAGAAGTTGGTTTTCTATATATTTGGAAATCTAAAGTATAATCTTTTTTTGTAATTAGTAAATCTAAAAAAGTTAATTTTTTATCATTTTCTCTTTCTAAAGTAAATTTAATTTTATTATGTAATATATTCGTAAATTCTAAGAACTGATTCAAATGTTTATTATCTCTCCAAATAATAAAGATATCATCAACATATCTTTTATAAAATAAGATTTGATTAGAAAGGTTGCTATTTAAAATTTTGGCTTCTAAATTTTCCATAAAAATTTCTGCTAGAAAAGGTGATAAACATGATCCTATAGCTAAACCTGTTTTTTGTTTATAAATATTGTTATTAAATTAAAAGAAATTTTGATTTAACACTAAATTAAGTAGAGATATTAAATCTTTCCTTATCAAATAAGTTGTCTTTGATTTTATTAATTTATCTTCAACTAATGAAACACATTTTGACGGAGGAATAGATGGAAATAGATTTTGAACATTTAACGAAACTAAAAAGAAATCTTTAGGAAGATTTAAACTTTTGATTTGTTTAACTAATTCTATAGAGTTCTTAATTTGATATGGATTACTAAAATTAGTAGTACTTTTTAAAATAAAATTTAACCAAGACGACAATTTATAAGCTGGTGTATCTGTAAAAGAAACAACTGGCCTTATTGGAATATTTATCTTATGTATTTTTGGTAAACCATACAATAACGGCGTCATTGTATTCATGACGAATATTTTCTTCTGTTAATTTTTCATCTAAAGAAAAACAAACTTTAAATTTAAACTTAAAATTTAATTTTCATAAAGAAATTTATGCTTATATTAGCTGAAAGGAAAAAGACTTGGCGCAATTCGAAAATCGAAAACTCGAATTCAAGCTTCGACTATATCTAGTGAAGTGGTAAGAAGATTTTTCCAATCACAGATCCTAAATGATGGAAAAAAGAAGAAAAGAAGGCGATATATCTTTGAGGATAAGGTATTGGCTTTAGCCTTCTATAAATATAACGCAGCGGGATACAAGTTTTTTTTTGCCGTCAATTTATTATGCCGTCTCGACAGACGATAATAAGGTTATTAAATCGTATTCCAATACCTGTGGGGTTGCATCAAGAAATTTTTACTGTTTTGAAGCACGAGGTGAAACGTTTTAAAGATAAAAAAAATAAATATTCTGTTCTCTGTTTCGACGAAATGTCTATTCAGGCACATTTACAACCAAATTTTTCTACAGGCAGCATCGTCAGATTAGAGAATTTGGGATTTAGTCAAAGCAACGAAATAGCCAATCATGCTCAGGTAAATATTATTAATTATTGAATATTGCTTTGTAGAACTAACATATTATGATTATTTGTGCATATGGCTAGCTACATGTTATGCATTAATTTTCATAAAAGTTAAAAAACTTTAGGTGTTCATGTTTATTTATCGTAAATGGAAGCAACGTGTGTTCTATAATTTCGTTAATGGTGGAACCAAATCTATTGATATGGTCATTATAATAAAATGAATAATAAAAGAATGCCAAAAAGTAGGTCTGAAAGTAATAGCAACTACTTGCGACCAAGGGGCTAATCAGCCGTCAACTATTTGCGAATAGTTTTTGATTCAATGAATTGAATCATAATCTTATTAGTTATAATTTCTTAATTATACATTTATTTTGTAATTATAGTTCTTATTTATTTATATAGGTATAAAGAGCGCATATTAATCTTAATAATTTTAAGGGATAAGAAACAATCTGTTGTAATACAATTTAAAATTCAGAATGAATGAAGGAGATATGACAGCCAAATGGGCAGACATTGTTGCAGCACTTAAGATGCAACCATTTTTTGGGCGATTAAATCTGATTCCGAAGATAACAGAATCGCATGTTAATCCGTTAAAAATTAATAAGGTGAATGTGTCGACAATGGTTCAATTCTGTAGTCGATCAATGGCTGCCGCTGTTAATGTTTTCGCAAGAAGTGGTGAGATAGTATTTCATATTTTTATAGATAAACTATGTAGCAATACTAGTTATAAATATACATATAGCACATTATGTATATAATATACATAATATATCAGGAGTTCATCTTGTAACAAACTACAAGTTAATATTCTAAGTATATTAAGGCGCTTTCCCCAAAATTATCGACCGACGATTCCCAGACCAAAATGCTTTGCTGCTGCAATAGCAAGCAACTAATTTCCCGTGTTGGCTTATTGTAGTCGCTGGTCGTTGCCCTGACCGCGCATAAGTCTTCAAATGTTTTTATATTTAAAGTTACATTTCAAAAACTTCAATATTAATGATGTTAATAAAATTATTAACACCATGAATGGACAAGAAAGCCAAGAATAAAACAGTTATGATAAATATACAATATATTAATAATATAGATGTATTACTAATAATGTCTTATTACAATTATGTAAAATACTGAACCATATTATGAATCTGTTTTAGGCGTAACTGTACAGATAGGATCTGAAAATCACAAATTAGCGCCGGAAGCTGCAGGGACTGCTGAATTGTTGGAATTCCCGGATAATTTGTTTGATAGTCTAAACGGGGGTTCCTTTAACTTTTGCGGTGGAAAAACCTTAAGGTGTGCTGTTACAAATGACTCGGAGCATGTAGAAACTTGGAATAAGGCTATGAAAACACTAGGAACATTCTGTTTTATTCGAAATGGGAAAGATTTTGTTCTTCCAAGCGTAAAAAATCTAATTTTGACAATAACCAACTTTAAAGAAATTTTTGAAACATTAAGTAACTTGGTATTCAATTATTTAATGCCACGGTCATTTAATCAAGATGCAGTTGAAAACTTTTTCTAAAATGCGGTTACGAGGTTATCGAAATACAAATCTATGGAGGGCTATAATATATATATATAATATATATATATATATATATATATCTATATAAGATATATAGATTATAGTTTAATATATATCTTTCTCTCTTCGTTCTAATAACATAATTTAATTTCTTTATCTAACGAAACAAAAAGAAAATTAGAATTGCGACGACACTGTCTCACTAGCTTGGCGTCCGACTCGAGTCTCCGATTATGCGAGCGTATTCATTTTCCAATACAAAATGTAATTACCCATTTAATGTTTACTCTTACAAAAAAGTAACAACTCGTTTTTTTTTTTTGAAGTGTTGACCTTCTTATAGCCTCACAATTTAGAGATAATGCTTTGTTTTGAGTATGAAGTTTAGTAGACACTTAGATTTAATTATCATAAAAAAATATCTCGATGAAAAAAAATTTTTTTTTACATTTTAATAGACCGTAAAAATAGAATGTACTAATTTAATTTCGAAATCAAATTGTACATCATATCACAGGTACAACATTATGTGTCAGCTAATAAAAAAGCACGTGGCATGAAACAATTCTATAATTTTACACTTGGTACTAGGTTTTGTTACTATGCTGTATTCAGCAATGCCAACTTGTTTAATAACATTGCATGAACTTCACTTTAGTCATTCTTTAAAACTAAAAACAAGAAGCATAAGAAAATTCTACTAGCAGGTCCACACACAGGGACCTATTGCGTGGCCAGCTAGATCCCCTGATATAAATTCCTTAGATTTTTATTTATGGGGCATCTGGTACACCAGATGAAATATCTGGTGTACAAAGAGCCCTTTGACAATGAATATGAACTTCATGCATGAATTTTTGAATTTGCAAGAATAATTCGCGAAAAAGCTACAGAACAATTCCCAAGAGTTCACAATTCTTTTATAAATCGGGCTCAGCATGCGATTGAAGAAAATTGTGGCCATATTGAACACAATCTATGAATAACTAATAAATTTCTAGTGAATTGATAGTGATGTTTTAGTGAATTATTAATGTGGATATTGTACTTTTAGTGTAAAGTTTAATGTAATTTGTATTGTCTGGCATAGTATTCAATGTCTAGTGTTGTGGACATCTGTTTATGTAATGATAGCTGATTAATTACGAGCGGCAGCGGGGTGGTAAGCCATACCACCTCGCCTGGTAAGTTGAAGTTCATTACTAATTTGTTGAAGTAATTACACCAAATAATTAGTGATATGCAAGTATTGCCTTAATCTGCATTACCTAATAAAGGTAACATTAACGTACTGTTTGTGTAATTGATAACTAGCTATCAAATTTAGTAGCAAGGAAATTACACAAAATACTTTTTTTTAAAACTAGACATGCGTAAAGTCAAATTGTTTTTGTTGACTTTAAAACAATTAGATAGAAAGTATTATGAAATAAAACATTATACATACTTGCATCTGATTGAAATTAGACCAAGAAAATTGAAATTAGAATTAAAAAGTTAAATGTAAAGAAATAAACTTCAAAATAGATTTTGTATTTTTTTTAAATAAAAAACTTTAAATTTTTCTATTTTACATTACATAACTTTTACAATTTTGTATTACATTTTGAAGCGTTATTAAAAGATATTCTTATGACTAAATAAGCATGTTCAATTTTTCTTATTAAATTTTTTTAATTCTAATTTCAAGACATAAGTAAAAAAATAAAAATAAACAAGTCTGACCTTCAATCTTTTGCTATGTGGCAAGTCATTGGACGTTTTTTCCATCACATCTCTCATGGCTGTTTCGATAACGCCTGTTGTTGCCTGGCGCGAGCCGCCGCAGATTACGGTGGATATCAAACGTTGATTTTTCGAAAAAAAGTTATTAAGAAAAGTTGTTTGCATTGATATCTGGAGTATGTGTTTTAATTATCTGACAACCTTTCGCGAACACCCTGTATACAAAATAGCCAGAATTAAATTTCATGGAACTTGCCAACTTTATATAAAAGTTCCATTGTGTTGACTATCAAGTGTCATACATTTATTGATAATACTAATTATTTCGTTATTGTTGTACTGCACATGTATTATTTCAGTTCAAACTTTATTTTATTTATTAATTACAAAAAGTAGACAAAAACTTTACAGTAATTATAATGCAATGACTATTGATCATACATATTTGCAGTTGCTAAGGGTTTTTAGCAAACAAAAATTATATGCATAATTAAACATTTATTTAAATTTTGAAAATTGAAGAAATATTTACCATTTCATGATATGTTGTGAATCATTTTTTACATTTATGTATTGGCAATGTGCATTTCAATTATTTTTTAGCTTGATTAAAATAATTTTAATTTTGTGCATTTAATGCAATCCGTTTTGGTTTTGAAATCAACCAAGCAAGAAGGCCCGGCGCCTTCTTTGATTAATGTGAAATCCTGAAATCTTTTAAATGTTTAATTTTTGCTTTCGAAAAGGGAAATGTTTATAATTTGATGCTAAATCATGTTTTCCCATTATTCTTTTAATAATTCAATCATTGTAATTGTATATGTGTAAGTGCATCTATTTGATTTACTAATGATTTACTGTCGTCACAAGTGACGAAAGTTAACCTTATGAGTTATTACGTCACTAGTGACGGAAATCAAATTGTCATGTAGAATAGATAGTGACGAAAGTTAATCATTTTTATATGGTCGTAGAAACAGTATATTATTACACGAGTGGCGAAAATAGCATTTTCTACAAACGAGAGAACACTTTGCTAAACAAGGCGAAGTCGAGTTTATTAATGTTCGCGAGAGTCAGAAAATGATTTTCAACGAGTATCATACTATACTTTTTCTACGATCATTGTTATTAAAATTAAAGCTAATTAAAAAATTGTATATAAAATAGTCAGTAAATTTCATAAACGTTGCCAACTTGATATAAAAGTTCAATTGTATTGACTATTGAGTGTCATACATTGATTGATAATACTAAATATTTCGTTAAATTTATTGTTGCATTTTACATGTATTATTTCATTTAAAATTTTATTTTATTTAATAATTACAAAAAGTAGAAAAACTTTACATTAATTATAATGCAGTGACTATTGATCATGTGTAGTTGCAGTTGCCGATGATTGTTAGACAACCAAAAATTATATGCATAATTAAACATCTATTCAAATTTTGAAAATTGAAGAAATATTTACAATTTCTAGAATAAATATTCTGCTAATACTAATAATCAATAAATAGACAATCATACATCATATGAATAAATCAATAATCAATTCCGAGTGGCCAATTGTGCGATCACGCCATCAACACACGGCGAGCTTGAGGTTACCCAGACACTCCTTCTCGAGCAAGCAAACACTCCTAAGAAAGCAGACCTCCTGAGACCCAGCGTGTCTGACATGACTGACATCCCGAGGGTCCAAATAGTATTTTCCCCAGTATCTGAGTCTGCCTGCAACCAACGCGTCGCATAGGCAGACTAGGTGAATATACCTATCTCCAACTACCTGGGCAAACCGCCCACAGTATGTCGTGCGCAGTGCCATAAAATTTCGGCATGTAATCTTCGTGAATTCTTTTTGAAAATTCGCTTCGTATCTTTTTACCACGCAAAATTAAAAAGCAGCACAGTTAATCTGTGTGTAACATGGTGAATTTTTCAAATATAATATAACCTCTTTGTACTTTGTTTTTGATTGGCTTTATCGAATCGGCAACATTCTTTTATTTAATTTTTTTCTTTGATTAAATGTTTTTTTTCTTCCTGATTCTTTTTATTGCATCATTTTAATTTAAAATTAAGACATTCTTTTTACTTTACTTTTCTTATAAGTTTAAATACATTAAAAATATAAAAATGCCTACATACATATGTTAATATGGTATCATGCCTTATATTGCTTGCGGATGTATTTGTTTTTCACTTGCTTTCAATGCAAATTACATTTGGTGGTTTTCGTTTCTTGTTTCTCGTAAAATAGATACGTCTATTGTCGTTTTCTTCAAAATACCTATTTCTTTTTTGCAAGAGACAGGGTGAGATACGAATTTCTATGACAAAAACGCAAAAAAAAATTTTTCCGCAAGCCTTGTAATAGCAGTGAAGTTAGTCACAATTTTTTTGGTATTTTTTTTTTCTACCAAAATACAAATATTAATAAAATACCTGTTATTGCCTTATATATATGAGGTATAATTGTGTATTTATCGATGATTGTTATTAAGAGAATACTTATTTTAATTAATACAAATTTTCACCTGCCGATGACATGTATGTGCACACTCAAATCTTGTACTTTTCAGGTAATAGAAATTAGGTCTATTCGTCACAGAACCTGCAACTCAAGTCATTATCAGGAATATAAATTATAGGAAAGGAAAATAAAGATTCGGAATATAAATTCGGAATCTTAGAAAGCGTTCGTTTCGCGCATAACGTAGGCAAAAGATTAAAATCAAATATCAACTGACAAAACGTTATGTACGTATGATGGAGAACTATATCCATATTTGTTAATTAAAATAAATATGTAATGTAAAGGTTCAATTTGCATGCACAGATTAGGAAGTATGTTATAGTTGTCATCTAAAAATTATTTTACTTATCTTTTGGAGATTGGAGTTTTAATATTTCATTGTTGCAGTTATTTTATATGTAAACGGTTCGGTTTCGACTAACCTTTGTAATTCATTTCGATAGTTATAAATTATTATTATCACCATTCAGTAAAGTATAACAATAAACTTATATAGTTTATAGAAAAAACACGTTTACATATTAAATAAGTTTTCATCAAAAAAGATTTAGAAATTAAGAATAGTTCACTAATAGATATTTTTAAAATAAAATTTTTATTTAATGTAAATTTCATATTTCACTAACTAGTAGTAATTAATTATGTAGTAGTGATATTATGTAATAGTTTCAATAATTTTTCTTTTACCTAACTTATTATTAATATTGAAAGATCTATTCAATTCTCTGTAACTCTAAAAAATTGATTCTAGAATTAAAAAATAATATTTTAGCTATTTTTGTCTTGTCGAACGCTACTATATGCTATCAATCCTCTGTCGCTTCCTCGTGGCACCCAGATTAGCCCCACTTGTGTTTCGGAGTGTTGATATTCGCTCCGATTCTTTTTCCCTCCTCGCAACATTCGGTTTACCTTTGTTCAATTTGCTTACCGTATCTTTAAATTTTTGGCACCTGCCCCAGCCTGCCCTGTGCCCGCTCTTCTCACACAAGGGACAGTATTCACTTGCAGTACAGGTCTTCGAAATATGTCCCGCTCAGCCACACCGATAACACAGGCCCGTCTTATCATCTCCTACGCAAACCGCCGTTTTGTGGCCAAAACCTCAGCACCTATTGCATTGCACAGGGTCTATGTTTCCATCAGCTTTAGCCATAACCATGAGCACTCTTAAAAATATTTCACGCTCTAAAACTATAGCTTTTTCCGCCAAGACCGTGACCACCTTCATACCTCTGGGTTGACCCCGTATCTTTATCATTTTATCATCTCCAGATCCGCCGCTATCTCGGGACCCAGCTTCCCTAATCTCACCTTCAGGCACTAATGCGTCCAGGTCACGCAGTGTAATCAACCTGGTCTTACACCATCCAATTTGCGTCCATTTGCGTCCACACACCTCACCTATCTCTCCGAACGCCTTACAAACTCGTCCTATTTTAGTTTAAAAAAATTTAAACTTCATATACAAAACAAAAGTCAGTAATAATAAAAATAATTACTTATAATTTATTGCTAAATGAAGTCACCGCTTCTCAATGGAGAAGCTGTAACGAAGTTACAGCTTCGAAAGTTACGAAAAAAATGGGTTTCGAATAAGAAAAAATACTTTGTGCGACTTGGGGGAGATACCCGTCGCAGAAGATATGTTATTTTTGTTGTTGTTTTTCCTTTTGGAAATTTTTATTATTATTACTTTTGATAACGATGCAACGTGAACGTTGTAGTAGATAAATTAGGGTTTATTTAATTTAAGTAAATATTGTACATTATTGTATTTTATTTTTTATATTGGCGACTTAGCGGCGGGGTGTTTTTGTTAAATTTTTTACCGGTAAATTGTTGTTGCATAGGGCTAATACATACAGAATAAGTGTTATTAAGGAATATTATCTTATGGCATTTGGACTGTAAAAGTCCAAATTTTTTTATTTGACCGAAATGGATTAAAATTTGCTAATATCTATCTTTATTCAAAATCTCTTTATCAGCCTAAGTATAAATTATTGGAAAATGTATTGCAGCAAGTTAAAGAAATAAAATATTTCCCATATAAAGATAATGAATTAGTTATTGATCCTGATGAAGCTAAAGAAAACTCTGTATTTATTTTCGACGATGTTTCATGTGATAAGTAGGATAAAATTAGGGCATATGCTTCAATGGGACGACACAAATCCATAAACGTAGCATATTTATGTCAAACTTATTCCAAAATCTTTAAACAATTAATAAGAGACAATTGAAATGTGATTGTACTTTTTAAACAAGATGATATTAACTTAAAACATATTTTTGATGAACATGTCACACCAGATATATCGTACAATTATTTTAAAAACATGTGTCAACAATGTTGGAATAGTAAGAAATTTAAACCATTAGCAATTGTAAAAGAATTCGAATTAAATAATGGTCGATATCGATGTGGCTTTTATGTATATATAAAGGTTCATGAATAGTTTTATTTTCAAAAAACTGTTATTTTTATAATCATGAAGCTTCTAGATAAGTCGGAAAGTGCCCGCAAAAGAAAAATTTTAGAATTAGCTAATGATGTTCGAAAAAAATATTTAGCCTTAAAATTGGGACGTTCTAATGAAGATGGTACATTGAACCGAATTTTTACACCTGTTACTGATCAGGTAAAAAAATTAGCAGCAGACAATGTGGTTGTTAAAAATAAAACGTCTGAAATAAATGGAAACGAAATGAAAAATTTAAAGAAAATTGAAAAAAAAGAGATATCTGAAGTAGATCAAATTGACAAGATGGATGAAGAAGTAGAAGAGGAGGACGAGGAAGAGGACGAAGAAATGGAACAAGAAGAATTATTATTTAGTTAAACAACAGTGATGAGTATAGATAAGTTTGGACGTTCGTCCGATAGATATTCACATTATCAGATTTCTTCCTCGCCTTCTTCCTCATCATTATTTTCATTCACATATAATGGTGATTTAGATATTGGAGGTTTAAAAATATGTAACGTTAATTTACCCACTCAAGATGATGACGTTGCTAATAAAAAATATGTGGATGGTTCATGAAGACCAATAATGAATTTGTATTTAATGCTGCAGCAAGATGTGGCTAAAAGTGAAGAAAATAATAGACAGCGATTAATAGATATATCTAATAGAATTAATGATTTAATCAATACTTTTGAGACAAAAATTATAGAATTATCGGCATTATTTGATAGCAGTAGAGCTGAATCTAATAACATGATTGAAGGTATAATTAAAACATTAGATAAGGTTCAGATGTATAACTTCAGATGTAGATAAGGTACAGTGGATGTATTTAATAATCTCGACAAGATAGAAAATCTTAATTATTCCAAAGCCGATAAACAACCAGGAACAACACGTCTAGACTGAAGGTAGTTCGCTAAGATTCTAGACACCTGTTATTTAATATTTGAAGTGATAAAGCACTAAATGGCATCGAATGAAAAAATCAAGTAGTTAATGAACTACATAAACCAATAAGATGGAATTTTCAGAGGAGGCATATATATATATATATATATATCTATATGCCTTCTACCATAAACTGGTGTCGGCTTGAGCTCTTCTCGTTATCCTCCTACTCCTCACTTCCTATGCATCTCTCCCACTCCTTCCTGTCGCAAGCAATTCTTCTTGGGTCAGTTAGCTTCATTCCTCTTTCTCTTATTGCTTTTTCAATTCCTTCATCCCATGTAATTTCTGGTCTTCCCCGTTTCGCTCTTCTTCCCTCCCTTGCCAGCCAGACTCTCTTTACTTGCCTCTCTTCACTCATTCTTACCAGATGTCCCCACCATCCCAACTGCCTTCTGTCAATGAACTCCACCACTGGTTCTATCTCCAACTCTTCTCTTATTACGCTACTCCTTATTTTATCTCTTTTCATTACCCCTTTTACTCTTCTCAAGAATTTCATTTCCACAGCTTGTACCCTACTTATGGTTTTTTGTTCCATTTTCCACGTTTCACATCCGAATGTTAAAATCGGTCTTATTATGGTCTTGTATACATTTATTTTTGTTTTCCTTGTGATTTCCTTGTTCTCCACTATTAATCTATTGATTCTATAGTATGCATTCATTGATTTATTCACCCGCTCCGTAATTTCATTTTCCTGTTTACCCCCGCTGCTGATCTGCACTCGTAGGTACTTACAACAATCGACCTGCTCTATTCTCGTCTCTTCTATCTTAATTTCTAACTTCTGTTTCTCTCCTATTACCATTACCTTTGTCTTTTCCTTGCACATTTCCATCTCGTATTTTTTAAGCACTTCGTTCCATTTGCTCAATTTTCTCTGCAAACTCTTTTCATTCTCCGCCACTAACATCACATCATCTGCAAATGCTCCAGTCGTTATAACCACTCTTTGCATGTTTTTATATCCAACGGCTACTCCTCTTTCCTCTTTATCACTTTCTCTCATTATCTCATCCATATATATGTTAAATAATGTTGGACTCAGTCCTTCAGAAGAGGCATACAATTATTAAAGGCTTAGACGATTTATGGCAAGCAGATCTTGCTCAAATGGATACATATGCAAAAGAAAATAACCAGTTTAAATATTTTCTACTTGTTATTGATTGTTTTTCTAAATATATTTGGGCCGATCCGCTAAAAAATAAATCTGGTGATCAAAGCGTAGCCCTAAAAATTTACAAACTGATCAAGGGAAAGAATTCCACAATCGTCATTTTCAAGATTTGCTTAAACAATACAAAATTAATCACTATTCAACATATTCGCGAATGAAAGCAGCCATTCCTGAACGAAAGATTCGTACTATAAAAGAACGACTGTATAAATATTTCAGTTTAAATGGAACGCACAAGTGGATTTCAATTTTACCAGTTATTGTCAAAAATTATAATGAAGCAAAACATAGTGCAATTAAAATAAAGCCATGTGATGTTGTTGGTGAGACAATTGAGAAAAAGTTGTTGGATACAATCTATAACCATATGAAAATCTTTCCAGGATCGAAATTAAATGTTGGCGATATGGTACGCATCAGTAAAGAAAAGCATGTTTTCGGTAAAGGGTACACACCTAACCGGATCACCGAACTATTTACAATTATCAAAATCAATTACACCAATCCTGTGACGTATTTCTTGGAAGATTTAAATAAACAGCCAATAAAGGGATCTTTCTATAGTTATGAATTGCAGAAGACAAAGCAACCAGATATCTATTTAATTGAGAAAGTGTTAAAGAAAAAAGGCAACATGGCATATGTGAAATGGCTTGGTTTTGATAATTCTCATAATAGCTGGATTCATAAGAAAAATATACTATGAAAAAAAATTACTTGTTGTACAAAAACTGTATAAACATGACGCCTTCTGAAAATAAATGCGTTTTAAGTGCTGACCAAATTGATAAAGATCTGTTTGAACTATTAGACAAGTTTGAAAATGAAATTAGTGAAAAAAATGAAGCAAAACCTTTATTATTAATTACAAGATTTTCTACAATAAGTGATAATATATTAATTGATGTTGGATTAAATATGGCCATGGACTTTAGGCGTTTTATAAAGTTAAATAATACCCTCGAATTGGAAGAATTTGAATGGCAAACACTGATTTTAAATATGTATTGGATTCGTCATATATATTTTAGTACAATGGAATTAGACTATTTACATTTTATTTGTTGTAAGAATATAATCATAACAGGTAATAATAATGAAGAATTAAAAATGATTCATTTTACTAGACAGGAAAAGACTATATGCTTAACAGAATCTGATTTGGTTAATATAATATTCATCAATACATATCATGTGGTTCCCTGTTATATTTGTTCTTCTTATTGTTAAGGGATGTAAAAATAAATGATGTTTACTACAAAAAGGTCTGGCCTGAACTGGCCTTCATCTGTTTATTATTCTCTACTTTCATACATCAAAGAATCTATATCTAAAGGGTCTAACAATGGTTTTCTATAATATATGACATCTCCCCTATTTATTGAACATAATCTCTATATTTATTTGTTTTAATTTCACGGCCAAGTCTTGTATATCTTGTTGTTGGATTTATAGGATTTAATACACTTGAATTAGAATTATTACTTGATTCATCGTTATAATCGTTAATGGCTTCACTATTATTATTACTATTAACATTCTCATCCTTATCATTATTGACTTCTACATTATTATTAAATTTATCTCTATCATTATTACTATTACGATCAGAATTTACAGACAACAAATTATCATCTTCCAAATCGTATACATAAGTTGAATTGTATTCAGATTGAAAATTAATTTTAGCAGTTCTTAAATAAATTCTATTCCTAACTATACACCTCCCATCCCCTTTTTCAATTTTATAGGTTCGCGGTCTAAGTATTTCTACCACCTTACCTAACTTCTAATTACTTTTTGGCCTTTCTTGATACCAAACATGTATACCTATTTTCAATTTCGATAATTCTTTTACACCTTTCTTGTCATAATATTTTTTATTGTTATTCTGAATATTAAGCATTCTATTATGAAATTCTTTTTTATTAATGATTTTTGGAGATAGTTTGTTATGTGAAATTGGTAAATTTTCTTTTAAATGTCTTGACATTAATATTTGAGCAGGGGAATACATGCCGTAAATTGGAGTGTTTCTAAAAGCTAGAAGCGCAAGGTTAATATCTTCACCATTCACTATACATTTTTTGATTAACCGCTTTATAGTTTGTATAGTACGTTCAGCAAGGCCGTTAGACTGTTGATGATGGGGTGATGAGGATAACATTTGAAAATTCCATTGTTTTGCAAAATTTTGATACTCCAGACTAACCAAATTAATACCACTGTCCGTCATTACCATCTTTGGTGTTCCATGTCTGGCAAATATTTCTTTCAAACAATCAATAATTTTTTTACTCGTCAGATTCTTATTTAAATTTATTACTTCGGGATATTTCGAGTAATAATCCACTACCAATAAATAATATTGGTTGTCAAGTTGAAATATATCGGCTCCTATTTTTTGCCAAGGCTGCTTTATTATGTCTTGATTTATCATCGGCTCTTTTGCATTTGACGAATTAAATCTATTACAAGCCATACACTTGTTTATTAAATTTTCAATGTGCAAACACATATTTGGCCAATAAACTGAATATTTCGCCCTTTGAATACATTTGGTTACCCCTAAGTGTCCTACATGAATTTTATTTAATATTTGATCCCTCATGGTTTCTGGAATTATCGTTCTTTCAGCATAATATAATATGCCATGTTTACTTTCTGATAATTGTGATCTTAATTTATAATATGGTTTCAATTCAGAGTTTATCTTATTTATTGAGTTAGGCCACCCATGTTTAATATAAATCTTTACCTGTTTTAATATTGAATCTTCATTAGTTTCGTTGATTAATTTCTGCAGTGCATTGTCATTTTGAATTATGGATTTTTCGATTACAGCAACATGTTCTTCCAAATTTAAGTTGTCATCATATTGTTCATCAATATATGCTCTTGATAGAGTGTCAGCTACTACCAGATCCTTACCAGGTTTGTATTTAAGTTCAAAATTAAATTTCTGAAGTGATAACAGCATTCTTTGTAGTCGTGGAGGACATTCATAAAGTGATTTCTTAATTATCGGAATCAATGGTTTATGATCCGTTTCAACAATAAAATTAGTTCCATACACATATTGGTAAAATTTATTAACACCAAAACATATGGCCAACAATTCTTTTTCTATCTGGGCATACCTTGATTGGGTGTCGGTCATAGCTCTTGATGCATATGCAATTGGTTTATCATTTTGTAATAAAACCGCCCCTAGCCCATTTTGTGATACATCCACAGAAATAATAATGGGTTTGTTTGAATCAAAGTATTGTAATGCACATTCTTCTGCAATTATGTTTTTAAGTTCATTAAATGCTTTTTCTTGAATGTCTTCCCAAACAAAAGACATATTTTTCTTCAAAAGTTCTCTTAATGGCTGTGTTTTTTCTGATAAATTATTAATGAATTTACCGACATATGTGATCATGCCCAAAAACTTTTGAACATCTTTTTTGTTACACGGTTTTTTAATTTGATTGATTGCTTCAACTTTAGTTTCATCTATTTTTATTCCTTCTTTAGAAAACTTATATCCTAAGTGTTTTACTTCCTTTTGTGCACATTTGCACTTTTCAAAATTAAATTTAATATTTTGTTTTTTAGCTATTTCAAACACCTTATTCAAAATTTCATCGTGTTCACGAGTAGTTTTAGCATGAATCAGGATATCATCCACATATATTTCAACCCCGAGAATATTAAAAATTTCTTTGAAATGTTCTTGAAACACTTCACTAGCAGTTTTTATACCGAACGGCATTCTAAGAAATCGAAATCGCCCAAAAGGGGTTCCAAAACAACATAATTTACTGGAAGCCTCATCTAAAGGGATATTCCAAAATCCGCTAGCAGCATCCAATGTAGTGAATATTTTAGCGCCCGATAATTTTGACGTAATTTCTTCTATAGTCGGAAATTTATATGTTTGATTTTTTATAGCTTTATTTAAATCCCGCGGATCCAGACATATTCTCATTGATCCGTCTTTTTTCTGCACAATCACAAACGAATTCAACCATTCTACGCTTTCTTTATGTTTTTTAATTATGCCTAATTGTTCTAATTCAATAAGTGATTTTTTAAATTTATTTTCCAAAGCGAATGGAATTTGCCTGACAGGTTTAATAACTGGCCTAAAACTCTTATCAGTATCTATATGATAAGGCTTGGCTAACTTTCCAATACCTTGAAATAATATTTTATATGTATTTATAATTGCTTCGAAATTCGAATCATTATCATTATAATTAGTAACTACTGTATCAATATCATTATTAATCTTTACAATACCCAATTCGGTAATTGTCTGTAACCCCAAAAGAGATTCATGATTATTTTTAATTACATAAAATTGAAGCTTATGAATTTTATTTTTAAATTGCACATGTAAATAACATATACCCTTAATAGGAATTTTTTCTTTCGTATACGTTAGAAGACGATCAGTTGTAGATTTTATATTTGACAAATAAAATTTATTTTTCTTTAATTCAGCTACCGAAATTAAGTTAGCACAAGCACCTGTATCTATCTTAAATTTAATTTTAGTCTTATGACTGTTTTCAGTAAATTCTTTAACATGAAAAAACTTTTCGCATTTATGCGAATTAAACTTATTAATATTATCAATTAACAGGTAATTTGCACCAATATCAATTTCATTAACTTTTATAGATTTACAGCAATGTGAGAAATGATTATATTTTTTGCATTTCAAACATTGTTTTCCATAAGCGGGACAATTATTGCTTGGATGCGTTTTATTGCAGCGTGTACATTTATTCGTTAAACTAGAATTATACTTAGAGTCTTTAATTTTATATTTTTCAGTATAATATGATTTACCTGATTTGTTTTTATGATCATACCGTTCTGGACGATGGACGACATCAACTTGACTCTCCAAATCCACAGAATTTTGTTGTTGACCAGTTTTCATATGTTTTAATTGTTTTCGTGCACTTTCAGTCATTACACAACACTCTATTGCTTTTTCTAAGCTAATATCTTCTCTTTGTAAAAGTTTCTCTCTTGTTGAATCGTCCTTCATTCCTGTTATCAACATAGTTTTTATCATTTCTTCTTTCAACGTACCAAATTCACATTGTGCCGCTTTATTTTTTAATTCCGTAGCAAACTGTTCTATTGTCTCGCTTGTTTGTCGATAAGTAAAAAATTTATACCTTTCATACATTATATTTTTTTTAGGCACAAAATATTCTTCGAATTTATTTTTCAATACTTCAATTTTTTCTTTGTCTTCATCATTTTCAAACGTAAAACTATTATAAATATTTATTGCTTCTTGACCCATTAAATGCAATAATTGAGCACATTGTATATTCTCATTCTTAAATAATTCGGTTGCAACTGTATAAATCTCAAATCGTTGTCGCCGATTTCTCCATCCTTCAGATAAGTTTCCTACGAAACTCATTTCTTTAATTGTTTTCTCCATTTTATTACTTATACTTATAATCACTCTTTTTTCACTATCTGAATTGAACTACCGGCTGCGCCATGTTATATTTGTTCTTCTTATTGTTAAGGGATGTAAAAATAAATGATGTTTACTACAAAAAGGTCTGGTCTGAACTGGCCTTCATCTGTTTATTATTCTCTACTTTCATACATCAAAGAATCTATATCTAAAGGGTCTAACAATGGTTTTCTATAATATATGACATTCCCTTAATTAATAGGCTAAATTTAATTGACTTTATCACATTTTATAATAATTTTATGAAAGCTGATTTTATAGCCATTTGCATATAGCTAAATATGTTAATTTAGATTTAATACAGATTATAACATTTATGGAAAATTTTTTCACCCTTATAATCCTTTAAAATAACATCCTGTTAAAGATCTCGGGCGATTTTATATTTTATATTAAAAATACAGATTATTGTTCGGCACAACCCAAAATTCAATTTATATACTCAACCCAACATAATGAATGTCGGTTGGCTTTGTGGTGCAATGGTAAGGTCCTTATACCCCCATAAAAGTTTATAGGTTCGATTCCTATTCACATCTAAAAATTTTATTTTAAAGATCTTCTCTTTCATCTGCCTCTCTCTCTCTCTCCTTTTCCTTTACTCCTCTGCTTTACTGCTGCAATCACGAGGTGTGCTTTACCACATTAAGGATAGGTGTAAAGACGCCTATTATGACTGCGCCCCGACGGCATCTTTATACTTATGCATGTGGTAAGCACGCCTCACAAGCCTTCACCTTTTTTCAAATTCTTGACAATATCCGATGCTACCGACATCTATCCACACAACATCAAACTTCAAACATTACATCAAAAGATACCTTGGAAAACACATTGAAAATTGGCGCCACATTTCTAAAATAAATTATGACATTTCATTGACGCAAAAAAATATGACACTGCTAATTGACACATAAAGCGCCATCTAACATAAAAATTGAAAAATTAAAAGTTACACACAGCGCCACCTAGCGGACAACACATGAAACTCAATAACATAAAAATGGGCCCGCGATTGGTGCGCACTCTAGTGGCGAAATTTTGAACCAGTGGTCTAGTTCTGCTGTATGTCTACTCAAGCCTATTCGTGTTTCAGATTTATATAATATTCTGCTTCTTTCTTCCTCCATTAGAACATTTAGCTGGCAGTAATAACTAAAACCTTTTCCATAATTCTTAAACTGCCACAGGCGGATTTTACCACGAAATTTTCTATTCAGCATACCCTAAAAATAATACAAAAATTATACAACATTAAATAATTTCAAATAAAAAATATACTCTTTAACTGAATTAATCAACCAAGCTATACTAACTCAGCTAAAATTACTTCAAATTTATATTTTTATAACTACTTTTATTTAAAGATATATACCCATATACCTCTAACAAAAAATTATCATACTTCATCAGTATCTTCAGAATCACTTTCATCTAATTGAATAATTAGAGGACGCGACAGTGATGCAGCGACACTTATACTCTCATATAGTGTCAATTTTTTAAAAGAACTTGTAGATGTTGCTCGTTTTTTTTTGGTTGACCAAAATCGTCGCTGTGGAACAATTTTGGTATTGTGTGATGCAACATCTTTATTAACTATTGGTAATAATTTTTTACGGCGGCTAAGGTTGGAGAAAGTGGTGCCATAGTTTTTTTGTCAATGTCTAATTCTGTTGTAGTGGTAATTGAATCTAAATGATCCATCGAAATTCCTGATCTTTCTTTACTTAACTCTTGTACAATGGATTGAGTTTCATCGCTATTTGGCTGAATATCAACATACATGACCAAGCTAATGTCTAAATCTCGATCATGTTCGTCAGCTATATTTCAATAAAGAACAAAACAAGTGTCATTTTAAAACAATATGACCTACCAATCAGAGACAATCTTGTCTCTGCAACTCATCATGTCATTGATGAATGACGAAACATGTCATTTCTTTATTTTTAAGAATTAAGAAACTAAAACGTCAACTAAGAAAAATAAAAATGCGATTATATGCGTTTTTTTTAATTTACGAATTAAAATTAAGTTTACGAAGTTGTATAACTAGACATTTATAAAATCCACACCAAACTAAAGTAATGACAGAAACATATTTTTAAGAACACCGCTAGCAATTTAACCTTCACCACAAATAATTTCCCTAAAAATCAAATATAACTTAATTTTTATAATCTTGTAAATTTCAGCATCCAAACCTCTCGATCAGGCAATATAGCTGTTTTCTCTAATATGTTTCAAAAATCACCTAAATATTTAAATAAAGATTATTTTCACTTAGAGTTGGGTAGTCAATTAATATATGAATATAGGATAGTTTAACATTAAGCATATATAATAAAGTTTACTTACGTATATTTTCTTGCTGCTTTTTATTAATATTAAATGACAAAAGGTCAAACATATACATGTTTACACATATTAAACTTTATAGATGAATCTATACATGAGCAGCAATAATGGTGAATGCAAATATTGCAATCATTGCATATTAGTTGACAATTGCACGTTGGATTTATTTCTTGAATTAAATATATTTCATTATTGTTTTCAAATGGAACTTGCCAGCTATCTTGACTTCCAATAATTGGTTTTTCGTCTAATCTGAGGCTGTTCTTATGTCTACATCGCATATCTTTTATTTTTGTTGACAATTTTTCTTTATGGAATTTGATGATACTACAAATAAGCTCGGAAGTGTGTGGAAAAAGAAAAAGAAATAAGAAAATGAAACAAACGGCATGGTGGATAGAAGAGATCAAGAGAAGAGTGAGATTAAAAAAGAAAAAATAGAAGGAATATTTACAAAAAAAAAATAGAGAAACGTATCAGTGTTACAAGGAGGAAAGGAAAATAGTGAAGCAATTAGTATTAGAGGCGAAAAGAAATGAATGGGCAGAATTCGGCAATAAATTAGAAAACGAAGCTGCAGAGGGGAAAAAAATATTCTATAGTAGACTAAGAACAATAAGAAAAGGAAATACCAACAGTGCTACATATATAAATAACAAATAAAATATTAAAGCAGGAAGATGAAATAATGGAAAGATGGAAGCAATACTTTGAAGAGCTGCTGTCAGACAATATAGAGAGGAACGATACAAGAGAAGCAGACAATACAGAGAAAATACAAAGACGAGGAAGAGGAATTTCATATGGAGGAATTGGAAAAGACCATAAAACAACTGAAGAATGGAAAAGCACCAGGAAGTGACACAATAACGACTGAAATGATAAAATATATGGGGGAAGACGGAAGGCAGGTAATGCTGGACATATATAACAAAATATGGAAAGAGCAAATAATACCTAAAGAATGGCCGCATGCACTGATAGTACCAATCTTTAAGAAAGAAGATAAGAAAGATTGTAATAATTACAGAGGAATTACTCTATTAAATACAAACATGAAAGTGTTGGAAATGATGATAAACGAGAGAATAAAAATTAATATAGAGAAAACTCTGGACGAATCAGACATCAATCCTGACTCCACGAAATCCTGGAGTCAGGATTCAGGGAAGGCAGAAGCATTCAAGACCATATATTTACGATTAAGCAGATAGTGGAAAAAACAAGTAAAAGGAAAAAAAATGTACACATGGGTTTTTTAGATTTAAAAAAAGCATTTGATAAAGTAAGAAGAGATAGATTGTGGAAGATGATGACAGAGAAAGAGATAAGCAGGAAAATGATTAGCTTAATAAAAAAAATACATGAAGAAAACTCAAATAGCGTCATAATTAAAAACAGACAATCACAAAAATTTAAAACGAAAGACGGACTAAGACAGGGAGGAGGACTAAGTCCAACATTATTTAATATTTACATGGACAAAATAATAAAGAAAGCGAAAGAAAGAACTAGAGGACTTGACGTGGGATGGATTTATATGGAGAGAGTTAAAGTAAAGATAGGAGCATTTGCGGACGATATAATGGTGATAGCATCTAACAAAAAAGAATTGCAGACAAGCATAAATAAATGGAATGAAACACTTAGAGAGAACGGAATGGAAATGTGTAAGGAGAACACAAAAGTAATGGTGATCGGGGAACAACATGAGATAAAAATCATGGTAGATAAGGTAAAATTGGAGCAAGTGACGAGATGGAAGTATTTGGGAGTAGAAATAACTAGTTCAGGAAAGCAAGAAGAAGAAATTAACAGCCGAATAGGAAAAGCAATGAAAGTGTTTTACAGTATCAGCAATACGATTGTGGGAAAAAGAAATAACAAGAAAAACAAAAATAAACGTTTATAAAACAATAATAAGACCAACACTGACATTTGGATGTGAGACATGGATAACAGATAAAAAGGAAATAAGTAAAGTCCAAGCGGTAGAAATGAAACACATGAGGAGAGTAAAGGGAGTGACAAAGAGTGAAAGAATCAAGAATGAAGAAATAAGAAAAGAATTAGGAATAGAGGCGATACACGAATACATAGAGAAGAGGCAGTTGGGATGATGGGGCCATCTGAAAAGAATGGGACAGGAAAGACAAGTGAGAAGGGTATGGGAAGCTAGACCTGGGCAGAAAAGAAAAAGGGGAAGACCTGAAACTACCTGGGATGACATAATAGAAAAGATATTACAAAGAAGAACAATGACGATGAGTGAAGCTAGTAGGATGGCAAACAACAGGAAAGAATGGAGAAAGTTTAGCGACACAGTGACGCGCAGCAAAAACGTATAAGCCTAGAGAAAGAAAGAAAAAGAAGAAAAAAAGGAAAAAAGATAAAGGCTAACAAGCCTACACCAGAAATGGTAGACAGGCTTTACGATATATATATATATATATATATATTAACGGTGTAAAGTTATTTTGTTAGAAAATATGTAAAATCTTGTACTTTTGGTGATGCAAAAAAGCCAGATTCAGATTTACGTACTATGATGACATAATTTTTTTAAGACAAATATAACTAATTTTTAAAATAAAAATAACAAAAATTGAAAAAAGTAAGTCAGGTTAGGAGAAAGAATAAAAAAAACAAAAACATTTTGTTCGACGGATACTTTTACCAGGTCGCACCAAGTCTTTTAACTTATCTATAATCCATTTTTTTACGTAACTTCGTTACATTATACACCCGCTTTATCAACATAACCTTAAAATTAATAACGTATCTGAACTAAAATAACTTTAAATAAATTGTAAGCAATAACATTCATCTAGTAAAAACAAAAAAAGAAAATTAAACGTTACTTTATTAAAGTGTTTTTAATAAAGTCAGACTCTATTTCGATTAGCAATAGTCTCTAATAGTTTTAAGTATTAATTTAATCTGACATTTTCTGTTACATGTAACATACATGTTACTGTGCATTCTTTAGTTACTATTATATTTTATTATATAAATATAACGAATAGTCGTTTACCTATTGACTCTTACATCTATGTCATTTTTAGCGCTAAGTTTAATTACCTTTAATTTTCAAGGTAAAATATTTAAAAACAAGTTGTTATTTCTAAAATTGGAAATAAAAATTTCTAAAATATGTATTTCTAAATTAAATGATCTGTAGGTATATCTTCCACTGCTACCAAACTGTTAATGTCACAGATTAGGTGTAGCCAAGTCCGGGAAGCTAAAAGAAGGAGATTGGATCTGAATGATAAAATGAATGCCCTTGCTATATACAAACGAAGCCTCAGATGCTATTCCTTCCTAAGGCGTATGATTGCTTTACCTGCCCGATCAACGCTTTTGGACAAGGTACCATTTGGTGTAGGTGTCAATGAACATATATTCAAACATTTGGGGGAGTGTTTGAGTAAGTTGCCCGAGAAAGACCGCCAATGCTCACTAATTTTTGATGAAATGAGCATTAGAGAACACCTACATTATGATTACTACCAAGATGCTTTTATAAACTTAGAAGACTTTGGCTACGACAGAACTGATAAGTTCGCAAATTATGCTGTCGTTTTTATGGCACAAGGGATCACTAAAACATGGAAACAACCACTAGCATATTATTTTAGCAGTAAATGCTGATAGGTTCCAATCCCTAATGCAAGAGATAAGCGACGGATTAAAATAATGAAATATACCTATAATAGTCGAAAAATGAGAAAAATACAACTTTGATAAGGTAGATATGACATCTAACTGTACCTCTTACAGAAAAGGGAATTTTCAAATAACACTTACATATTAATACTTATTATTTTATTTATCTTACCATACCAATTTATGTAGTTTCTTCTTTTTGTAAATAGGCTCCGTACATGAATTCTGGTTGAACTTCTTTCTATTTTTGAAGTTTGTTTTACCAGTATCTCCAGTAGGTTCACATGACATACATATTCTCCAAGTGCACTGAGCAAAGGGCGGTCATTTTCTATAGGTAAGCGACAGACAGTATTCGTTTTTGCTTTTCACTAACTTTTTCTTTCTTTACAGCAAATGTTTATTGTACATGAATTCTGGTTGAACTTTTTTCTATTTTTGAAGTTTGTTTTACCAGTATCTCCAGTACGTTCACATTGCATACATATTCTCCAAGGGCACTGAGCACGGGCGGTCATTTTCAAAAAATCATTTTTGATAATAGTATTTGTCAAAAACTGGAATGATAGCAAAAGGCATTACGACATGAAATTTAAGTCGTCTAAATATTAAAAATTTCGGCTAGCAAGCAAATTAAGAAATACTCATCAGCAGCAATTTTTGAACTTACAATTAAGTGTATTAATTAATAACGAGATATGAAGACACTAGTGTATATTCTGAGTTTAGTATAATTATACAGAATATATAATCTGTATAATCAAGTATATCATGAGTTCTTATACAATTGGACAATAATGAAATAGAGAACTTTCACTTTGCAATTGATTCCTACTTTTAAGAAAAGAAAAAGTTTTCAAATGCGAAAACTAGAGAAAGATGAATAGAAATTGGCTTATTTTCAGAATAGGAGTTGGCTTATGCTTTTAAGATAGTGAGGTAATTTTATAATGGAAAATATATTATAATCCATTGTAGCGGCGTTTTTAAGAATTATAATACTTGCAAATATATTGTACAAATTCAATAATGAAAAATAAACCTAGCAATGAAGCATATGCAGACTGGATTTACTACAGAGATGTCAGGAATACTACAGTACAAAAATTTGTACAGTATGCTATAGAAATTAAAATTATCTTACTCAAATTTAATACTGCTGCTATTATTTACGATTTTAGCTAGATTTTTACTTTAATACCAAAATAGAAATAACGAAAAATGGATGAAGGAAATTATGTATGCTTATTTTTTATGATATATTAAAAATTCCAAACAAAATAATTACTTTGGAGAAATATTCAAACTTCTGATATTTATTTTATTATTTATTTATAAAAAAGTCCAAACGTAATAAAACTATACAAATACAATAATTATAATATAACTATTAATATCATTTTTATTTGTAGGTTATAACGAAGTTACTAATAGCGTTTTCTGCCGGCTGCTCTAGAGCGCTCGAGTGCGCTCTCGTTATGTTCTGCTGCCTATTGATATCACTCTGCAAAAGATTTCCGTGTTTTATTGTTAGAAATGCTCTACCTGAAATTAATCTGAGATGAGATTGTTCAATGTTGATCTGGTTTACAGGACAGATCGATATTGATATTTTCCAAAGTATAATGGATAACCTAAAAACCTGGACTCGTTAAAGGTAGATTATTGCTAAAAAATTAAAAATGTATGTGGCAGTATCTTTAATGGAATTAATGTCATCGTTGGATTCATCACATGACGATGAGATAATAGAATATTTAGTCCGTAATTTTAGTAACCCTAATGCCGTAAAATTATTAGATGCGAGTTGTTTATAGATACAATAGATGCTTTCTCAAATGAACAGGTAAAATTTTTAAAACCAATAATTATATAAATTGAGAATACTGGTACATGTGTGACTGACAATTTGTAATAATTGCAAACTGATTGTAGATTTAGGTAATTCTTTACTTTACTTAGGGACGACTGCCATGGAGTTGAAAGAATTTTTATGCTAGACGTTCGAACGTCCTAAGATCTTAGGGAATATTCAGAAAGTCCTTTTTTACTATTTAGAGTTCAAAGCTGTCGTAAATGTTTGTTTGTTTTTAATCAATTTTTTTATTTGTTTGAACTGCAGTCGATGGAGAAATTGTAAAAATCTAATATTAAATAATAATAATTTTCATTGTAGTCTAAAGACAATTTTCGAATGAATGGGACAACAGTTAATCGACTTCTAGAATTGTGTGAACATAACTGTCCTAGTAAAGCTGTTAATTCTTGTATTATACCAAAAAATAGTCAGTCATTAGCATTTTTATGGTAAAGCTATTATGAGAAATTATAAAAACCATATGCACCAACATTTCGAATTGTCAGGTTTGCAGGAAACAAATCGGTAATACGAGAAATTGCATTACTGTTTAATATCCACTTTTGACTCAGTATTAACAAAAGTTAATAGAAATTAGATAGATAGAAATTTTTGGTAGATATAGCTCCAAACGTTATTCATTTCCCACTAACTACTGAAGAACTAGAATCTAATTCTCAACAATTTCAACTGATGCAAACAAAAAAACCTGTAAATTTTATTCCAATATCTGGTTGTCATTATCTGTTTAGATCTCTGGTTTTCCAAATGTTGTGGGTTGTATCTATGGAACATACATAAATATTAGAACACCTAAACATAAAATTAAATCGACATATACCAATCGTCACGACACGACATCTTTAACATTACAAGGTATATGCAACGCACGGAAAATGTTTATATACCCGCCGCGTTACTAATAATGTTATACGTCATAGTAGTATCGTCACATAACCATAAAAGAAGCTTCACACTTCCTATTTTATTGAAAATTTATTAACATTGTTGTAAAATCAACGAAAAATGGCGAATCTCGATTTTATTTACTTTTTCAACTATTCCAGATTAATTATAATATTTATAAAAAAGTATCTGGATTTACTACCGTATTTCAAAAAATTAACATGACACGCGTTAACGGACGTCAGCTACGTTACCGACGTAGCTGACGATCAGAACAATCATTTTGATGTAGGGAATACAAGAAATGGATATTAAAATATGCAAAAATAACTTTCTATATCTGCATACTGTAACACCTAAATGTAATAACTAAATAATGAATTTAAAATAATATTTGCTAAAGTCCGTTTCTAGATTCATTTCAATTTCTAAATTTTATTTAAATTTTTATTTAATTTATTTATCATAAATTTCATTTCTTACATCATATTCTTGAGCCTCTGTTAAATCTGCTAAATGCTTTGGGGTGGGTTTCTTGTAGATTATGCTGGTTTTTGGTGGCTTAACCGGTACATTTTTTACAGTCAGAAGAAATTTTCCTCACTGTGTCGATGGAAACTTTTAGAGCGTTAGCTACTCTCTGAAAAGTAGAGTACATAATGTGTTACATAAATTATTATTTGCATACTAATGGCAAAATACATTATTAAAAGTGTAAGTACTTACTTTTCGTACTGCGTTCAAAGGTAAAAGAGGTCCATCATTGTCCCGTTCCTGCTCGAAATAGCTATTAAACACTTACAGTCTGCGCTTAGTTTTGCGGGCATTATGTTTTTATAAAAACACAATGATACAATAGGAGACAATGCAAAATACACTCACTACCACACACACTGCACTAACCTACACAACACTGAAGATAATTCGATCGATCAATATCGATTTTCAAATTGATCTTATAGTTATATTATTTTACTTATAAAATTGAATATATTTTTCAAATAAGATAAGAATAAAATTACATAAATCGGTGAAAATAGTCTGTTTGTTTACTATAAAATTTTAAGGGTAAGAAAGTTTGAATAAGATTTTAATTAGCTTCACCGCCGCTTGGAAAATATTGTGCGAAACGCAATACGTTGCCAACATATTTTCAGGCAAAAATAAAATTTTCAACAAAAATGTTTTACACTTAAAATAAAAAAAATTGAGATAATTTTTACTTTTAGAATATTTCAATTATAATTCTAATCATTTTGCAATAATCCTTTGCTCATTTTACAGAAGTTATTTTATAATTATTAAATTGGCGGTACTGGGACGTCATTTTTTCATCGATGACGTGGAACGTTATTAGAAACGCGGTGGGCTTAGATGTGTTTACTGATATACCAGGAAAGCTTCACGATGCTCGGTTTTTTAAGTTATCGTTTATATACCTCATAATAAACAATATGAGTTCTACTTATCACCTCTTGGGTGACTCTGCGTAACCAATATCTAAAAATCTCTTAACTCCGTATCGCGATTATGGACAATTAACACCTACTCAGAGAACATACACTTATAAATTAAGTGCAACTAGGATAAAGATTGAAAATACATTTGGACTTCGTAAAGCAAGCTGTCACATACTGATTTTCTTACAATTGATCGTACATGTCAATTTATACTAGCTTGCTGCGTTTTACACATTTGCTTACAGAATGACGATTTTCTTGAAGAATATATAGGTGGTATAGATAGCAACGATACTTTCAGTACTACAAGTTAAAATGAGACAAGACGTGAAGGGGAAATTAAAAGAGACCGGATAAGTCAATATCTAGTTCGAAAATATTCCAGTTAAAATATTTTCATTGTGTTAATTATCTACTAATGCTTATGCATATTTTACTATTAATAATTATAATTCATTACATTGATGAAATAAAAGTTAATTATTTTACAAAGACAATTATATGCTCAAAAATTCGAATAATCATAATCACAATTAATAATCAACAAATCAATTTTTGTTTGAAAAGAGTTCCCTTATTTAAGTTAATTTTTCTTCATGTCTTTTGTTTTTTCCTGCTTCTTTTTTCTTCTGTATTTTTTATAATACTGTCGATAACGAATCTTTAATTTTCGGCTGTTTGGCAGCAGTTGAAGATGAACTGTTTTCTCATCATCACTACTTATAACTTTTTGCTTTCTCTGAACTTTTCCGACTCCATAGACAATTTCTGGCTTAACACTATCATCCAGAAATTTAATTTTGTCAATTTCCAACCCGAATTCCACTTCTTTTGGAGATTCTCCTGTGGCTCGATTTTGCTTGGTTGCGATATTTTTACTTTTTAGCACTGTTTTATAACGGGTTTCGCATTGCGTTGGTGTTCGACGCAGAGAGTAACCAGTACTCTCGTCAGAGAGTAAGTTTTTAAGTTTATGTCTTTCTATCTATTTTGCTTGGTTTGATTTTCGCTTTTTTTTACTGGACCCAGCTACCAGGTATGTTTATATTTATTTTATTATTTATCAGAGTTGTATTTTATTTTATTTTAATTTTATAACTTGCTGTTTTTAGTATTTCTTCTTGCTTTTCTTTCACTCTCCTAAACCCTAGACTATTTTCTCTACCGTCTAAAAGCGGCTCGTACAGGCTTTTCCCTCCAACTTTCCCTTTAAAGTTATGAGGTAGACGCAAGGCATCCGAAATCAAAGGGTGGCGCCCGAGCAAGAAGCCGAATTATTCGAAGAAATGGTTTAACCGACAAATGGGCGTTACAAAGTGTAGAGGCAACATACATTGCTATATTTTCTTCCATTAATCGATCAATTGGCTATTATTGGATATAAAAACATGCAAAGGGTGGTTATAACGACTGGAGCATTTGCAGATGATGAGATGTTAGTGGCGGAGAATGAAAAGAGTTTGCAGAGAAAATTGAGCAGTCATATATATATATATATATATATATATATATATATGTCTGATAACAGACTGTCTACCATTTCTGGTGTAGGCTACTTAGTTTTTATCTTTTTTTACCTTTTTTCTTCTTTTTCTTTCTTTCTTTCTCTAGGCTTATACGTTTTTGCTTCACGTTACTGCGTCACTAAACTTTCTCCATTTTTTCCTGTGCCATCCTGCTAGCTTCACTCATCGTTATTCTTCTTCTTTGTAATATCTTTTCTATTATGTCATCCCAGATAGTTTCAGATCTTCCCCTTGTTCTTTTCTGTCCAGGTCTAGCTTCCCATACCCTTCTCACTTGTCTTTCCTGTCCCATTCATTTCAGATTTCAGATGACAAATACATAGAGAAGAGGCAGTTGGAATGCCTCTTCTCTATGTATTTGTGTATCGCCTCTATTCCTAATTCTTTTCTTATTTCTTCATTCTTGATTCTTTCTCTCTTTGTCACTCTCTTTACTCTCCTCATGTATTTCTAGTTCTCGAACGGCTACCTTTTCCTCCTGGCGATCGAGTTATCGAGACCCATTTCCTTTCGCCCGTTGAGTTCTCAAACGGCTCCGGTCTCCACTTGATAATCGAGTTCTCGAGATCCAGTTCCTTTCGATAAACGAGTTCTGGAATGACTACCTTTTCCACTTGGTCATCGAGTTTGCGAGATTCAGTTCTTGCCCCCAATCGAATTCTCAAGCGGGTATCTTTTCCACATGATGGATGTGGATATGTCCCTACCTGGGATGACATATCCCAGGTATCCTACTAGCTTCACTCATCGTTATTCTTCTTCTTTGTAATATCTTTTCTATTATGTCATCCCAGGTAGTTTCAGGTCTTCCCCTTTTTCTTTTCTGCCTTGGTCTAGCTTACCATACCCTTCTCACCTGTCTTTCCTGTCCCATTCTTTTCAGATGGCCCCACCATCCCAACTTCCTCTTCTCTATGTATTCGTGTATCACCTCTATTCCTAGTTCTTTTCTTATTTCTTCATTCTTGATTCTTTCTCTCTTTGTCACTCCCTTTACTCTCCTCATGTATTTCATTTCTACCGCTTGGACTTTACTAATTTCCTTTTTATCTGTTATCCATGTCTCACATCCAAATGTCAGTATTGGTCTTATTATTGTTTTATAGACGTTTATTTTTGTTTTCCTTGTTATTTCTTTTTTCCCCACAATCGTATTGCTGATACTGTAAAACACTTTCATTGCTTTTCCTATTCGGCTGTTAATTTCTTCATCTTGCTTTCCTGAACTAGTTATTTCTACTCCCAAATATTTCCATTTCGCCACTTGCTCCAATCTTTACTTCAACTCTCTCCATACAATTCCATCCCACGTCAAGTCCTCTAGTTCTTTCTTTCGCTTTCCTTATTATTTTGTCCATGTAAATATTAAATAATGTTGGACTTAGTCCTCCTCCCTGTCTTAGTCCGTCTTTCGTTTTAAATTTTTTTGATTGTCTGTTTTTGACTATCACGCTATTTGAGTTTTCTTCATATATTTTTTTTATTAATCTAATCATTTTCCTGCTTATCTCTTTCTCTGCCATCATCTTCCACAATCTATCTCTTCTTACTTTATCGAATGCTTTTTTTAAATCTAAAAAACCCATGTATACATTTTTTTTCCTTTTACTTGTTTTTTCAACTAACTGCTTAATCGTAAATATATAGTTTTGAATGCTTCTGCCTTCCCTAAATCCTGACTGTGATTCGTCCAGAGTTTCTCTATATTAATTTTTATTCTCTCGTTTATCATCATTTCCAACACTTTCATGTTTGTATTTAATAGAGTAATTCCTCTGTACTTATTACAATCTTTCTTATCTCCTTTCTTAAAGATTGGTACTATCAGTGCATGCTCCCATTCTTTAGGTATTGTTTGCTCTTTCCATATTTTGTTATATATGTCCAGCATTACCTGCCTTCTCTCTTCTCCCATATATTTAGTCATTTCAGTCGTTATTGTGTCACTACCTGTTGCTTTTCCATTCTTCAGTTGTTTTATGGTCTTTTCCAATTCCTCCATATTAAATTCCTCTTCCTCGTCTTTGCATTCCTTTGTCTCTGTATTGTCTGCTTCTCTTGTATCGTTCCTCTCTATATTGTCTGACAGCAGCTCTTCAAAGTATTGCTTCCATCTTTCCATTATTTCATCTTCCTGCTTCAATATTTTTCCTTCTTTGTTATTTATATATATAGCACTGTTGGTCTTTCCTTTTCTTATTGTTCTTAGTCTACTATAAAATATTTTTTTCCCCTCTGCAGCTTCGTTTTCTAATTTATTGCCGAATTCTGCCCATTCATTTCTCTTCGCCTCTAATACTAATTGCTTCACTATTTTCCTTTCATCCTTGTAACACTGATACGTTTCTCTATTTTTTTTTTTGTAAATATTCCTTCCATTTTTTCTTTTTTAATCTCACTCTTCTCTTGATCTCTTCTGTCCACCATGCCGTTTGTTTTATTTTCTTATTTCTTTTTATTTTTCCACACACTTCCGAGCTTATTTGTAGTATCATCTTTTTGAATTCCTCCCAACTCTCTTCCAAACTTAATGCCTTCCATTTCTCATTTCTGCTCTCGATCATCCTCTTCATTTTTTCTCTATATTGCTTTGCCATTTCTCCGTCTTTTAGTCTATACGCTTTTATTTTCTCATATTCTATCTTATCTTCTTTTCTCTCTCTGTTGTCTGATTTTAGTGGTTTCTTTATTTTTGATATAACCATATAATGATCGCTTCCCATTTCCGGTCCTCTTGATACTTTTACATCTACTATGTTATTTCTATTTTCATTTCCTGCTACTATGTAGTCTATTATTGATTTTTCATTTTTGCTGCTCATCTCTCTAGTATACTTGTGTATATCCTTGTGCCTATAATAAGTATTTGCTGTTGAGCTGCTACCAACTTTAGCAAACAGTTCCGTCAATCCAATTCTAATTTGGTATTCTTGATCCCTATTGAATATCTGAAACTAAGGGAGAGAGATAATAGACATTTTTTTTCATCAAATTCTTTTTCCTTTCAAATTTGCAACAACTTATTTTCGCATGCGGCATTATATCGTATGGTACTTTGACGTCTGCCGGCATTGTTTTCAGGGATTGATTCTTCTTCCGCTGATATTGAGTAATTACACACAGTTATTCTCAGTCATTTGGTCTCACAAAGGAACAACATTTATTCAACATTAATGCACTTCCTATCATGATGCTGCAGTGTTCCAGATCCAGCCGCCTGACCTCTTATGTTGTTTAGCTGTGCCTTGAAAACGTTTCTCCAATAGTGCCACCGCTATTTTCCTACCTATATAAAATATAATATATAGTATATTTTGCAATACTCATCAATAAAAATGAAGTATGTAATAATTAAGTTCTATTGTAAAATAACTTGATCAATTTTCTAAAAATAAGTAGGTGACAAACATGCTTATTATTTAAAGGTTTTTGTAGCTAATCTATATTTAAATTTATTACTCATCTTATTTAATTAAATCGATTTTACTCTACTATTATAGGGACGTACTAAACTGCTCGTTTCATTTCTTTCTTTTGAATTTAGTTTTCCATTCATTTGCAATTCTTTCACAAATTTCGTTCCATGAAACTATTTGTTTTAAGAATTAGCGTATGAAGACAGGCGTTTATTGTAAATAGTCGGCCTTCAAATGTAAAAGAACAATAAAACCATACTCACTGTTTGCCAAAAAATCTGTTTCAAATTCGTTTATTAAATATTCATATAAATGATTTATTTGGCTTCACATACTACAAATCACGAAGGTAAATAAACAATAAATAATACAATTGATAATTTGCTATGAAATGAAATAATAAATATCATTGGAGGATTTAGTTTTAAAAACTGTATGAGGACGAATTCATTCTTAACTTCTACATTTAACATTTCATATACGAACAAAAAATAAATAATTTACTGAAATATACAATAATTTTGTCGTAATATAAATACATTTTCTTTAAATGTTACAATTACATAATATGCAAAATCCATTTTTTAAGATCCTTGAATTTATCTTATCCAACACACAACACAAAAGCAATTTTAATTATTTCCCATTGTGTAGGAAACCCAATAGGAGAGCATTTTCAACGTCAAACAAGTTCTGATTTTTATAACATTTCTAAATGCACAAAAACAAAAACTCTTTTTTCGTCCATAGTTATAACTGTATTTCATCAATCCCAAATCACCAAATTACGTTTTTCTACTTCCATAATTTTTAATTTCTTTTATGTTCCATTGAACTATCGAATCGAATCGAACAACTTATTTTTTGAAATTTCTTTGACTAGTTTAGTGAAGGAAACCCCATAACAACAACTGATTCACAATAAAATAAATCAAGAATAAACATTCAATCGACCAAATTTCGTTGGTCACTACTTTTATTTGATTTTGAAAGTAATAGTTCCAACTATGGAGAACTTAAAGACTCTTATAGTCTTTAATAAGTTCAACGTAAAAAGTCGAGTCAACGATCTGCTCATCGCCGAAAAATTTTGAAAAATAGTATCGGCAATACCGTCTGCATTCTGGTTTCCCTTTCCTAAAAATTAAGAAAGCGCCTGCGCAATACTGCTTTTTGAGATTTTAGATTTAAAAATTAAAATTAAATTTAAGTGTGTCGTCGCCTTTAACGGCGTATATACATCTAGATTTAAATGTCAGCTGTCATGTTACTTTTTTGACGTATCTTGAAAGATTTAGAAGCGGCGTGTCCAGATTTTCAGTGTACGAGAAAATTTCGTGGAGGTAACAGCTCTCTGTGTGTATTATTAACACATTTATTAACACATACACAAGGTATGTGTTTATGGTGAAATAGAACAACAATTGAAATATATTGGAGATTTATTCAATAGAAATGAAAATAAAATGAATACATACGTTTTTACAATATACATACACCAAAATTATTTGACTTTGGCAAACTATGTAAAATGAAAACACATGTAAATGTGATGATGCAATTATTACAATTAATTAATAACACCGCTTCAAACTATAATACAAATTAATATATGTCGTGATCTCAAAGAAAATCTTTTATGTAGCATTTATTGTTTCACTATCGATTTTAATTCTTTTAAAATGTTTTTCTCGCTCTTAGTAAAAACTACCACTATGCTGTTGAATCATCCATCGAAAATAAAATAACCATTAAGTTCCAAAAATTATACATTTAATTATATATTGTAATGAAGTTACAAAATTTGAGAATGTTTTCATAATTTAATTTCGCTGGGAAGGGAAGTAGAGCCATGTATGGTAACTGTTTACAAGAAAGAATTTGTTTATTTAAGAAAACTACCCCGACCTTTCACTTTTCGAACACTTTACGTATAAGACCGATTTTCAATAGCAATCATATTGTATTGAATATTTTATTAATATTAATTAAGCCAATGAATGACCGTAGTTTCAAATATTTAGTTTATGTTCTGTGACATATTTTTGGCCTAGAATAGGCTCCGAAATTAATGTTTAGATTATAATAGAATGGATTTATTCTTTATTTTTGTCTTAATGTAAAATGCCATTTTCTAAGTGTTGCGTCAATCGATTTTCATGAAATAAAAAAAAAATTATCTATGATAATCTCCGAAGACAATGCCATTGTAATCAGGCATGTCGCCTTTACCGAAAGTCATTTAATTGCATCACTTAGACAAGGCATTATCAACTATAATAATTGATTATTATTGAACTATAAGCTGTTAACCGAATACGTACTGTAGCAGAAACCACCCCTATGCGCATCTAGCATTCCCCACTACGCGGCTTCCGAATTACGCGACGCAAAAGGGTATATAAAGGGCTGTTTCTGTAGAAAACAGACAGTTCTAACCGTCGAAACTACTCCTCCAACACCTCAAAAAGGTAAGGAGGTGGGAACTGGGATGGAGGCGGTGCCTGGGCCGTCCTGCCTACCCAATCCAAACAGAACCCTTTCCTTTCCCTTTTCTGGCTAGCAAGCGAGTTTTCCGGCGACCAGATTCTATCCTTTCCAGCTTCGGACTAGCAAGTGAGTTCTCCGGCAGTCCGATTCTAACCTTTACTTACTTCTGGTTAGCATGCGAGTTCTCCGGCAACCAGATTATTCCTTCTCCAGCTTCTGGCTAGCATGCGAGTTCTCGGGCAGTCAGATTATAACCTTTCCAGCTTCGGACTAGCAAGCGAGTTATCGGGCATTCCGATTCTAACCTTTCCTCCCTTCTGGTTAGCAAGAGAGTTTTCCGGCAATCAGAGTATCATGTTTGGTTGGATACGGCGAAATATTCTGTTTCTGTGTCTATGCTGTGGTGCTTGCTGCCGTTAGTATTGGGTAATTATGCTGAGGTCCAGTGGAAGAGAGTAAGTTTTTAAGTTTATGTTTTTCTATTTATTTCGCCTTGTTTGTTTTTCGCTTTTTTTTACTGGACCCAGCTACCAGGTATGTTTATGTTTAGTTTATTATTTATCAGAGTTGTATTTTATTTTATTTTAATTTTATAACATGCTTTTAGTATTTCTTCTGGATTTTCTTTCACTGTTTCCTGAACTCTAGACTATTTTCTCTACTGTCTAAAAGCTGCTCGTACAGGCTTTTCCCCCTATTTTCCCTTTGGAGTTGCGAGGCATCCGAAACCAAAGGGTGGCGCCCGAGCAAGAAGCCGATTTATTCGAAGAAACGGTTTAACCGACAGATGGGCGTCACAATATAAATTAAGATAAAACAAATTAAATACACAATACATATTTATACATACAAAAAAAATACATAATGTTGAACATATAAAGGCTTAAAATTAAAAATATTTATAGGTAGCATAGGAAGCATAACCTAGCAACCATAAACCCAAAAGAAAACAATTATAAAAAATATCATGTTATCCAAAAAAATAAATGACAAAGTGGAAGAAAACTTTTTGAAAAAAATTAAATAATCGGAACATCTGTCGGAGTTGGGAAAATATATATATAAAAAATGAAATAATAACAGGATAGAAAATCCAAAAAAAGCTAAGTAAAATTATTATATTACTATCCAATACATAACAAATTAATACTTAAAAGAGGCTTTTATTTTACTAAAGTCTTATTGGGAGTGAAACTGATTACTTATAAGTAATAGGTTACGTACGCCGTTTTATTGTTTTTAAATTAGTGTTTAATTAAATCTTTAATCTATTATTTAATTAACAATTATCGCTTCTCTATATTTCAGTTGTACGTCTTTATTTATTTATCTGTCTCATTTCCTCGGTGGCCGTTTCTCATTTATCCGATCAGTTGACAGCATGCAATACTGCGTAGCATACCCTACATCACACTTGCCGATGAACGGACCTGTTGTTTTTAGCATATCGAACCCTAGCGTTGACCGTGAGAGCATCAAAGTGCTCGTATATCGTATAACACAAAAGTATAACTGTCGGTGGAACATATATGTATACCAATGTATGATTACTTCGTTAATATATTTCAGATTTCTGCTATTAAGTATATGATTTAATTTAGAGATTTTGGGATTCTGAATTAATTATGTACGTTTAGAAAATTATCTAATATCAGATTTACTTAGTTTTATCAATTCATTTTAATTGCATTTACCCGGGTTTTTCAGGATAAACGCATTTCATTTTAATTTATTGAAAATTTTTAATTTTACGAGATTTTAATAAGAGTTTTTGAATTCCGGTTACCAATATTTAGTAATGTGATTTGTAGTGACGGTAAAAGTATCTTTCGAAATAAAGTTCAATGTTATTAATGTATATTAAACTAGATTTAATATATAATTGCATAATCTTATATTAAAAAATTAATATAATGCCATAAAACACAATCATTTAAACGTACGCAATAAACGAAGTTAATTTATGAATTCTACAGAATAAAATAACGTAGTCAATTTTTACATAAGCTGACTAACCGAAAATTTCTGCGACTAGAAAAAAATTTCCCTTTCGTTTTTTCTGCTTTTTATGCAGGGTGTATCCACAAAATTCATACATTCTTTTGCTGATTACACACATTATGCTGCATCGACGTCCGTATTATACGAGCACTTACGTGTTCGCATGGTCAACTCAACGGTTCAGTCATTACTAGAGAACACCAAGTCCATCTATCGGTAAGTCTACACAGATAAAGTGTTGGTCAGACGGGGGCGGAGCCACGACGTCAGTGAAAGAGCCGATTTGAAAAAAAACCGTTATTAAAATTGCATTATACAAAGCAGCCATTAGTCAGTTTGTTTCAGTATTTCTACATGGTGTTCGCGACAGGTGGTCAGAAAATTAAACCACATACTCCTGACATCAATACAAACAACTTTTCTTAATAACTTTTTTTCGAAAAATCAACTTTAATTATTTCACAATGTTGCGCAACATTTAAAAACGACTAGAAGACGTTTGATATCCGCTGTATTTTGCGGCGGCTCGTGCCGGCAACGGTAGACAACCGTTATCGAAACAGTCATGAGAGACGCGATGGAAAAAACGTTCAATGACTTGTTCACATAGCAAATGATTTAAGGTCAGGCTTGTTTATTTTTATTTTTCTACTTATGTCTTGAAATTAGAATAAGAAAAATTGAATATGTTTATTTAGTCAGAAGTATACCTTTTAAAAACACTTCAAAATTTAAAAAAAATTGTAAAAGTTGTAATGTAATGTAAAATAGAAAAATTTAAAGTTTTTCATTTAAAAAAATGCAATATCTATTTTGAAGTTTATTTCTTTACATTTAACTTTTTAATTCTAATTTCAATTTTCTTGGTCTAATTTCAATCAGATGCAAGTATGTAGAATGTTTTATTTCATAATACTTTCTATCTAATTGTTTTAAAGTCAACAAAAACAATTTGACTTCAGTCATGTCTAGTTTTAAAAAAAATGTATTTTGTGTAATCTCCATGCTACCAAATTAGATAGCAAGTACACTAACAGTACTTTAAGGTTACCTTTATTAGGGTAATGCTGATTAAGGCAATACCTTCATACCACTAATTATTTGTTGTAATTACTGCAACAAATTAGTAATTAATTTCAACTTACCAGGCGAGGTGATATAGCTTACCACCCCGCTGCTGCCCGCAATTAATCAGCTATTATTATATAAACAGATGTCTACCGCACTAGGCAATGAATACTATGTCAGACAATACAAATTACATTCAACTTTACACTAAAAGTACAACATCCCCACATTAATGATTCACTAAACCATCACTATCAATTCACTAGAAATTTATTAGTTATTCACAGATTGTGTTGAATATGACCCCAATTTTCTTCAATCGCATGCTGAGCCCGATTTATAAAAGAATTGTGAACCTTTGAGAATTGTTCTCGAATTATCAGCTTGTTCAAACTTCAGCTGTTCACGAAATATTTTTGCAATTTCAAAAATTCGTGCATGAAGTTGATCTTCATTGTCAAAGGGCGCTTTGTATCTAGATATTTCATGTAGCCCCATAAATAAAAATCTAAGGGATTTAAATCAGGAGATCTAGCTGGCCACGCAATAAGTCCTCCACGGCCTATCCACCTATTTGGACATTTTTCATTCAAAAAAGATCTAACATTAGAATAAAAATGAGATGGAGCTCTGTCATGCATAAACCACATATCATGACGTCATCGGTATGAGACATTATCCAATAGTTCCCATAAATTGTTCCTCAAGAAATCCAAATGCCTCTCTCCAGTTAAAGGGGAAAGTAAAACGAACGAACCGATCAAATAATTTCCCACAATGCCAGCCCGTACATTAATTCGTAACTGCTTTTGGAAACTACTAAGACGATAAGTATGCGGGTTTTCGTCGCTCCAGATGGGGCTATTACTGCTATTAAAAATTCCAAATCGTGTAAAGCATGCGTCGTCCATAAATAAAACTTGTGACGCAAAAATTTAAGATTGCCTTAAATTTTGACTAATCACCCATTGACAAAATTGTAGTCGATTTAAATAATCTTGCGGTTCCGAAGAATGGACAGGGTGTATGTGATACGCATAGTGCTTATTTTCCCGTAATACACACCACACTGTAGAATTGGAAACTTCAACATGTCGCGCAATTTCACAGGTACTAGTCGACGGCTCATTTTCAATCATGCTTAAAATCTCTTCTTCGATCTGAACACTTAATGGCCTTCCTGGTAAACTGGATTGGGGAATTAACGAACCAGTATCTCTTACCCTTTGCACCAAATTAACAAATGCCCGTTCACAAGGACCTTGCCGGTCTGGTAATCGTTCTCGATATAACCTTTTTGCAACAGCTGCATTTTTACGACTTTCTCCATAAATCATCAGAATATCACACCATTCTGCTGCAGTATACATGCAGTATACATGACTTTAGTCATGTCTAGTTTTAATAAAATGTATTTTGTGACAATCTCCATGCTACCAAATTAGATAGCAAGTTATCAATTACACAAACAGTACTTTAATGTTACCTTTATTAGGGTAATGCAGATTAAGGCAATACCTGCACACCACTAATTATTTGGTGTAATTACAGCAGGAAATTAGTAAAAAACTTCAACTTACCAGGCGAGGTGGTATGGCTTACCACCCCGCTGCCGCCCGCAATTAATCAGCTATCATTACATAAACAGATGTCCACAACACTAGACAATGAATACTATCTAATACTCTTTGTACACTAGATATTTCATGTAAATAAAAATCTAAGGGATTTAAATCAGGAGATCTAACTAGCCACGCAATAAATCCTCCACGGCCTTATTTGGAAAATTTTCATTCAAAAAATATCTAACATTAGAATAAAAAGGAGGCGGAGCTCCGTCATGCATAAACCACATATCATGACGTAATTGGTATGGGACATCATCCAATAGTTCCCATAAATTGTTCCTCAAAAAATCCAAATACCTTTCTCCAGTTAAACGGGAAGGTAAAACGAACGGACCAATCAAATAATTTCCTACAATGCCAGCCCATACATTAATTCGTAACTGTCTTTGGAAACTACTAGGACGATAAGCATGTGGGTTTTCTTCGCTCCAGATGTGGCTATTTCTGCTATTAAAAACTCGAAATCGTATACAGCATGCTTCGTCGGTAAATAAAACTTGTGATGCAAATCCAGACTGCCTTAAACTTTGACTAATCACCCATTGACAAAATTGTAGTCGATTTAAATAATCTTGCGGTTGCTAAAATTGGACACGTTGTATGTGATACGGATAGTGTCCATAATCAAAGTTACTCGCTCCAAATTCAACATTTAACTAATCTAATTTTATGTTTTCACTAGACTGTTTCTTTCCAATTTGTTGTTCTCTCTTTCTTTCTTATTTTCGATTCTCACTTTAACATAACAATCCCAAGAAATTTATCAATAACCTGCTAGTAGAATTTTTTATGTTTCCTGTTTTTACTTTTAAAGAATGACTAAAGCGAAATTAATGCAATGTTATTAAACAGATTTAATTAGACATTTTCCGTTCAGTTTTTCATCCCCTATCCACCATTGAAATTAAAAATACTAGTAGCGACACACCCTGTATTATACATATACATATATAAGTTTGCATCTTCTTTTTTTTAGTTTTATTCTTATGGTTTTCAATATTTGTTTTTGCTTTTATTACTTTAAAATTTGTGAAATACGTTGTGCAGTTTGATAATCAGTCCAAGAAATATTCTTGTGACAAAAGGATAAAATTTTATACATTTCCAAAGATAGCAATTTGCGTAAGCAATGTCACTAGCTACAAGGAAGAATACAGTTAATTTAAATACAGCTACAGTGTGTTGCAAACATTTTTTGTAAAGTGATTATAAAGTGAACTTGACATAAACTGCTTAATTAGACTGTTAAGAGTTATCGCGATTCGAAAGATGATGCAATTTCTAATAAAAATGTGCTCCGATCTTAAAATTGTTTTTTCAGCACCATCAACATCGGGGCAGTATCGAAAGCTCCATGCTGACAAAAGGCAACCAATCAGCACGTAAGTTTTAAAAAAGCATTTTTGGTAATCTTGTCAATTGTTAATTAATATAGTAACTTGTTATTACATTAATTATGTAATTACTAGTTTTTCATAATGATTAGGGTGGAAGAACTGTATGAAAATATAAATATTAGTGCTGGTGGTGCCCCGTGGTGGAAGTCAAATAGTATTGACATACTGGTAGAGCGATCCAGTTTTTGTCATAGGGGTTAGGTAGAAATATTATTTCTTACATGATTTTATCCGCTGTTTAATTTTATTTTGATACAATTGAAATAAAAGATCCAAACTAAAAATACAAATGAAGATTGGAACTATCAACGCAGTAGACTAGAGAATGAAGTAAAGGAGTTAAATTATATATTATCTGGGGTCAGAAAATATTTAGTGGCAATAAATTAAAAAACTCAATAATAATACAATGAACAATAAGTGAGATTTCAAGCGCCATATCAATGTATGCTGTGTCCCAAAGACTATAAGCTTAGCTTGAAAATGGGGTTTCCGTATCCGGCAGTCTCCACTTTAAAGCAGCAAAATAGAAAGATGAATTTTAAAACTGAATATATTATTGAATGATTACGTGTTGCAACCATTTCATTACGTTCATAGCCCTGATTTCAAATATATTTAGGGCCTGGAAGCAACTCATTTGGTTCAGTAGATATACAACAGCAGAACTAGACCACTGGTTCAAAATATCGCCACTAGAGGGTGCCACAATCGCGGGCCCCATTTTTGTCATTGAGTTTCATGTGTTGTCCGCTAGGTGGCGCTGTGTGTAAATTTTCATTTTTTAATGTTTATGTTAGATGGCGCTTTATGTGTCAATTGTCACTGTCATATTTTTGAATTTTGTGTGTCAATTATCAGTGCCATATTTATTTTTGAAAAGTGGCGCCAAGTTTAAATGTGTTTTCCAATGGCGCTTTATGTGTCAATTGTCATTGTTATATTTTTGAATTTTCTGTGTTAAATATCAGTGTCATATTTATTTTTGAAATGTGGCGCCAAGTTTCAATGTGTTTTCCAAGGTATCTTTTGATGTAATGTTTGAGTTTGATGTTGTGTGGATAGATGTCGGTAGCATCGGATATTGTCAAGACTTTGAAAAAAGGTGAAGGCTTATGAGGCGTGCTTACCACATGGATAAGTATAAAGATGCCGTCGGGGCGCAGTCATAATAGGCGTCCTTACACCTATCCTTAATGTGGTAAGGCACACCTCGTGATTGCAGCAGTAAAGTAGATGAGTAAAGGAAAAGGAGAGAGAGAGACAGATGATAGAGAAGATCTTTAAAATAAAATTTTTAGATGTGAATAGGAATCGAACCTATAAACTTCTATGGGGGTATAAGGACCTTACCACTGCACCACAAAGCCAACCGACATCCATTATGTTGGGTTGGGTATATAAATTGAATTTTGGGTTGCGCCGAACAATAATCTGCATTTTTAATATAAAGAGATCTTTAACAGGATGTTATCTGAAAAGATTATAAGGGTGAAAAATTTTTCTATAAATGTTATAATCTGTATTAAATCTAAATTAACATATTTAGCCATATGCAAATGGCTATAAAATCAGCTTTTATAAAATTATTATAAAATGTGATAAAGTCAATTAAATGTAGCCTATTAATTAAGGGAACGACATGTATTGATGAATATTATGTTAACCAAATCAGATTCTGTTAAGCATATAGTCTTTTCCTGTCTAGTAATTTGAATCATTTTTAATTCCTCATTATTATTACCTGTTATGATTATATTCTTACAACAAATAAAACGTAAATGGTCTAATTCCATTGTACTAAAATATATATGACGAATCCAATACCTTTTTAAAATCAGTGTTTGCTATTAAAATTCTTCCAATTCGAGGGTATTATTTAACTTTATAAAAGGTCTAATGTTTAGCCGAACATCAATCATTCAGTTATTGTAGAAAATCTCGTATATCCAATACATATTAGTGTTTTCGTATTTAAATGCTTGAAATTAAGAGGGCATTATTTAATTTTACAAAATGCCTAATGTTTAGCCGAACATCAATCATTCTTTATTGTATTTAATAATAATAAAGGTTTTGCTTCATGACAAACCCATGTTTATCAATTTGAACAGCACTTAAAACACATTTCTCTTAAGGCATTTTAGAATGCATGGAATGATAATCTGTATTTTTAATATAAAGAGATCTTTAACAGGATGTTATTTGAAAAGATTATAAAAATGAAAAATGTTTCTAGAAATGTTATAATCTCTATTGTATATTTAGCAAAATATAAAATCAAACCGATTTTCTTATTAAATGGACTATGATTTTTGCTGGTGGTGGTTGTGGTGGTGGTGGCACCTGCATCAGGTATTTAAGCCGTATGCTCATAGTAATGTTATAGTGTTCTACTACAAAGAATTAAATTTCTGGTTGCTTGTAATATTATAAAGTTAATAGTATTGTTTTCAATTGTATGTGTGCATATAGTGATCATGGAAAGTGCAATTAATTTAAGCAGTGATATAGTAAATACACTTTCAAAAGCTGTACCATTGTTACAAGAAAGTTCAATTCTAGAAAGGAGCACATGGATCAGGAAAATCAACAAAAGTATCCGAGACATTATGAAAATCATGCGCAAGAAGCAACCAGTAAGTGTTTGTAATAAGCTTTCTACTAATTTAAGTCACTTAAGAAGATTTCGTCTTACATTAAAAAGTAATAATTACCAGACTCACACTGGTGGTAATTTGCGAGTTTCTAAGAGAAGTGATAGAATAATTTGGGATGATCTAAAATCTGCATGCAACAACCGTATCCGAACAGGCATCATTTACAACATAAGACACACAGATACCACTGAATTTTTAAAAGATTCATTTGAACTTTTTAAGAGACGTGTAAATAATATATTAAAATCAATGAATGTACTTAAAGTAAACACCTGTTTATGTGCTCAATATATCACAATCAAAGAAAATATAGAAATTTTAGAATTTAAATACTTTCGTACAAGAAACGATAAAATTGATACTGGTACGGATTTAGTAAACTGGTTTCACAATAACGTCATTGACCAAATATTACATAAAATGGGTGAATTTCAAGAACGTGATAGTGGTTGGGCTCTAAAGGAAATAGTTAATTTACAAATTAATATAAATAAATATGAATTCGGTCTTGCTGCTTCATCCTATATTAAATTACCTAAAGAAATTTTTAATAAAAAGGCGTGTCTTAATATAAAAAATTATGATAATTCATGTTTTTATTGGAGCGTTATTGCAGGACTTTATCCTGCTACTAATCATTCAGATAGAATTTCATCGTATCCACATTATTTAAATGTATTAAAACACCTGTTTTTAATTACAATTACCAATTTCAATAGGTCAAATAAGTATATTTGAAAAACTTAATAACATTTCAGTAAATGTTTATGCGTTAGAGTTACATGAAAACACTGAAAAACACAAAAATTATATAACAGTACGTTGCAGAATAACGGACACCAGATTAGAAAAACATGTGAGTTTATTGTACATACAAAATAAATATTATCCTAAAATATCCTAAATTACTCTCCGTTACCCGATGATATCACGGAAGATGAGAAGCTTAAGTATCACTATTGCCTTATAAAAAATATGTCTAGGCTCATATCAAAACAGATTAATAAACGTAAAATTTTTGTTTGCGAAAGGAGCCTTAATTATTTTCTTACTCAGAAAAAACTAAACAATCATCTCATTTTATGTGAACAATTAAGATTCTGTAAGATATCTTTTCCAAGTTATGATTACGTAGAGTTCAAAAATATTGTATATAAGCAAAAATCACCTTTCGTAATTTAATTAGATTTTCAATGTGTCCTAGAGAAAATAGATATTTCACGTAATAAAAGTCAAATTTGTTATCAACAGCATACGCCATTTAGTGTAGGCTATTATGTAAAATATGCTGGTGATCAATCACTTTGCTACTACGACTTTTATCGAAGAGAAAATTGTGTAGGATGGATAGTAATTCAGTTAGGGTTATTAACAAGTAAGATTGAACAAAAGATTAAATCATCTGTGTCTATGTCTACTGGACTAGATATTGAAGCAGCAAAACATTGTCACATTTGTGAAAAACGGTTTCTAATTAATGATAAAATGGTCAGGGATCATAATCATTATAATGGCCTTATACGCGGTCTAGCTCATGAATCCTGTAATTTAAATTTTAAAAAATTATGTGTAGTACCAATAATTTCTCACAACCTTTCAAATTATAATAGTCATTTCCTAGTTAAAGAAATATGTAAAATGGGGACCATTACTTTATTACCAATAAATAAAGAAAAATACATTTCATTTACTCAGCATTACCCTAATAGTTCTGTTCGATATTGTTTCATAGATTCTTACGGGTTTTTAAACACCTCACTGTCTGAATTAGTATCCACCCTACAAATAAATGAATGAAATATTCTAAAACATGAATTCCGTAATTTAAAAGCGGAATCTTTTAAACTGCTATCTAAAAAGGGTCCTTTTGCTATGATTATTAAGATAATTTATGTAAACTGAATGAAACGGAACTACCAGCTAAAGAATTATTTTATAGTAAGCTGACTAAGTCACATATAAGTGAGGCCGATTTTGATCATGCAAAAGTAATTCGGAAAAGATTCAATATTACTAATTTAGGCGAATATAGCGACTTATACTTGAAAACAGATGTTCTCTTGCTGGCTGATGTATTTGAAAACTTTAGAAGTAAGTGTATAAATATTTATGGTTTAGAGCCGGCTTTTTACCATACGCTACCTGGGTATCCTTGGGATTGCATGTTGAAAATAACAAAGTGTAAACTTAGGCTTCTCAAGGACTTTTATTTATAGATAAAGGTCTAAGAGGAGGTATTTCTATGTGTTCTAATAGATACTCCGCGGCAAACAACAAATATATGAAAAATTTTGACATTACAAAGCCATCTAAATATTTATTGAATTTAGATGCCAATAACCTATATGGTTGGGCCATGTCTCAGTATCTACTTTACGATAATTTTGCTTAGCTAAATAATGTAAATGAGGTAGATATTATGAATGTTCCTGATGATTCCGATAGTGGTTATATTCTCGAGGTAGACTTAGAATATCCAACGTCGCTGCATGACAAACATAAAGATCTGCCATTCTGTGCAGATCATGAACGACCACCAGGTTCTAAATCTGTTAAATTACTGAATACAGTTACTAATAAAAAAAATTATATTTTACATTACCGAAATTTAAAACAAGCCTTGCAGAACGGTCTGGCCTTGACTAAAATTCATAAAATATTACAATTTAGCCAAGCACAATGGCTCCAACCATATCTAGATTTAAATACTAAATACCGAGAACAAGCTAAAACAGATTTTGAGAAAAATTTGTTCAAATTAATGAACAATGCCGTATTCGGAAAAACAATGGAAAACATTAGGAAACATAGAAATATCAAGATGGTTCGTAAATGGGAAGGCCGTTATGGTGCTAAAAATCTAATATCGAGCCCATTATTCCATAGCCATAAAATATTTTATGAAAATTTAGTGGCTATAGAGCTAAATAAATCAGATATAGTGTTTAACAAACCGGGTTATATAAGAATGTGTATTCTAGACATACCTAAAACTCTTATCTATGACTTTCATTATAATTTTATATTAAAAGAGATTTCACCAAATAAAAATTGCAAATTAATGTACATAGATACAGATAGCTTCATATATGAAATCATATCTGATGATGCATATTTAAATATTATTTAAGCGCATATACAAAAATTCGATACAAGTAACTATGCTGTAGATAATCAATACGGTATACCATTAAAAAACAAAAAAGTTTTAGGTCTGTTTAAGGATGAGGCAGCTGTCAATATTATTACCAATTTTATAGGATTAAGATAAAAAATGTATACTTATAAAATAGATTGTTTGAATAAATGCATAAAAAAAATTAAGGGGGTGAAACACAGCATAGTGAAAAATGAAATAGATTATAATGATTATTATGAATGTTTAATGCTATCTAAAGAAAAAGTCATGAAGCAGCGTTCCATACGTTCTTATAACCATAATTTATTCAGTGTAGAGGAAATTGAACTAGCTCTTAATTCATTTGATGATAAACGTTATTTGATTGAAAACAGTACAGACACGCTTCCTTGGGTTCACTATAAAATTCAATCTAATTAACGACAATAGTAATGATATTTATATAATTTGTATCTAAAATGCATGGTAGTATTACTATACATCTATAAATTTATTCATTTGTAGTAGAATACTTTGAAATAGATAATTAGAAATATATTTTAGGAATAGGTATATAATATGTATGTATGGACTTTCTCATTTTTTATGTTTAAAATTACTTTTACTTAAACCTTGTGTGTTTTAAATAAATGAGAATTACGATTTGTCTGTGTCTTTTGTTATACTTAACATCACTATACAATGTACTATATAATGTACTAAGTATTATCACAAGTCATCTGATCTTTTCGGTTTTGCTGAAAAGCAACAATGACATACCGAGGACATTCTACATTAGTGGTAGTTTTCACATTCCATATCTCTTTTGTAGATCCCATATTCAGAGAAGGTAATTCATGATAACTCCATTTTCTGAATGGAATTAAAATTGGTCGATCATGCTTTATCGATTTTAATAATTCCATTTTTATATAATCATTGATCGTTATATTGTTGTATTGTTACTTGTTAACATAGCGTTATCATTACGAGAACGTACTAAACGTAAAGTATGTTTTCCACACATCATTGTTTTATAATCGCTGAATACACCAAATAAATGAGATAGTGGTATTCGCATAAAGAATTCCTCTTTGGCACATGTTGATAATCTATTTGGGAACTTCCAACTTCCTATAACTAAATGTTTTGCATCTTCTTCAGTATAACATAAGTATCCACGAATGCGACTAACAATTCCCGGATCTTTAACATGCTCCACTTCTACACCATTCAATTCATACGTTACTGAATCAAATAAAAATGGTCCTGCATTATTAACTAGGCACACAGCTCCATCTCCTTTTGTCTTTTTCAATTTTCCCTTAATTACCAAAGCGGATTTGGCCATTAATAGCCAAACATCATTTCTATTTATAGTTATTTCAATTACATCACTGTTAGAAAATGACTTAATATAGGGAAGATATGTTCGATATTCCATATGTGTTATAGAATCATCATTCAATGGAGATTTATACAGGTTTAAAATTTGATCTGACGGCATATCCAATCGATTTAAAAAAAGTTGTGTTTAACTTTGACAATTTACCCCCCAACTTTCTAGCTGAACGGCGTTTTTTAACTGAATGTGTTTGCTTGTTAATACTCCTTTTATACGATTTATTAAAATTTTTATTACTAGCACTATTAATTATTAAAACCATCTTTTTTTAATTGTAACCGAACGATAATTTCTTCCCCTCGAAAATTTACAAGATTAAAATACTGATCTAGTATTTTTAGGAAAATGGTAGATATCTCTTTTCGTACTACTGGTAAATAAACCAAGTTTCGTGGAATTTCGTCTATATAAAATCCAGGATTGGATGTGATGAGAAATTCGTATAACGTATGTGACGGTTTGTTGTTATAGTATGCACCACTTGTTATATTACTATCCATGTGAATCGTTCGGACTTTTACAATATTTACAGGATGATCAGATGAATGAACTATTCCAGCTTGCAATATCTTTCGTGAGAATCCTTGTAGTTCTGCTAGCGAATTTTCTCTATTGAAGTCTATATCAAAATCACGATGAAAAATTTCACACTTTAAAGTATTATTATTTGGTCTTAGGAAAAAAATATCTTCTTCTTCTTCATTTCCATTCAACTTGAAAGGTATCAATTTCTTCTTTAGATAATTATTAATATCTGTAATCTCATATGCTCCAGTAGGTAGATTAATTGAATTGACTTGTTTATTTTTATCTATGTAGTGAAATTTAGTATTTTCTTCAACGTCCGGTATAGTGTTGTACGAAAAGAAACCAATCAACGCCAATCCGTATTGAAAATTTGTATCTAGCTGTATGGGATTGGAAAAATCTATGGAAAGTGTTGACTTACGATCCTTTAATGTGAATATTATAGACATAACTAACAGTAGAATGTACTACGGCTTGCTATTATATAGAAACTCAATACATAAATGACCACAATTATTAGAATTAAATTTTTGGAATCGACTTCTATTGTAGATTATATTACTTGATTCACCGAAATATTTTACAAGGTGGTTTCCAATTGACGAAACTATCAAAATAATTGATAGTATTAGCTTGCTTTTTATACGCCTCCCAATGAGTGCCTGTATTGGCCTTCTAATCTAAATTAACAATACCACTTTCATTATAACTTACATATTTGTATACTGTATAACGCATACAGACACCTCTAAAATATGGCAATTTCAGTTTATTTAAACAATTTAATATTTCATAACCATAAAGAGCTCTGTCAGGTAGATTCAGTAATTTTTTTTAAAGTATAATCCATATCTTCTAGAATTTTTACGTAAAAACAATCCTGAACCTTTCTTGCCAATTTCAACATTGTTGCCATTATTCCCATTTACTTTCTTTTTTATATCTATCATATTTTTAGCTACAGTAGACGCTCCTCCAGCTAGGGCACCCATTGCCCCCAAGGCAGATAAAATAGGCAATATTGGTAAAAATCCTCCAGATTTATGCTCAAATGGAATAACACGTGGCAAACGGATATTTTTTCGGCCCCCTGCTTTTTTAATAGCCAAGCGCGCTGCTTTTAATCCTTCTAAGCTTGATTTTCGTAAATTTTTATGATTCTTATATTTTCTTAACGCTTTCGATGTAGGATCGATAACGTTTGTTTTGAATGAAAGCCCCATTGCCATTTTTCTTTTAGATTTAATTGGATTTACAACTAATCAAGATGCAGCTTTTTCACCAAAACTGGAATCTTTTAATTTCACTCGTTCCCAAGCACGATCTTCTAATTCTTTATCCGCCTTATGTCTATCAGATAATGCAGAACTGGAGTTGTATGCAAAATCGTGCTGTTTGCAAGCTGCATCTAATGGGTTGATTCCAGGATCACCACATGCCAGGCGCTTCTGGATTCGCGTGGCAGGTCTGCACCACTGATACTGAGGGAGGTGGGCCTCAAAGGGATGTTTATCAATTAACGAATTTACTATACCCGAACCTCTGTAGTGAATAGGTTTCATATACTAACTGTTTAAGCAAAATGAATTGATGATTCGACATCTAAAATATATATACACAGTGAATTACTACCAAATTATTTTCGCGGAATTTTCTGTGGTCCGAGCGGGTGCGGCAAAACAAATTCACTCTTAGCTTTGTTATTTGACCGAAATGGATTAAAATTTGCTAATATCTATCTTTATTCAAAATCTCTTTATCAGTTTAAGTATCAATTATTGGAAAATGTATTGCAGCAAGTTAAAGAAATTAAATATTTCCCATATAAAGATAATGAATTAGTTATTGATCCTGATGAAGCTAAAGAAAACTCTGTATTTATATTCGACGATGTTTCATGTGATAAGCAGGATAAAATTAGGACATATTTTTCAATGGGACGACACAAATCCATAAACGTAGCATATTTATGTCAAACTTATTCCAAAATCTTTAAACAATTAATAAGAGACAATTGAAATGTGATTGTACTTTTTAAACAAGATGATATTAAATTAAAACATATTTTTGATGAACATGTCACACCACATATATCGTACAATTATTTTAAAAACATGTGTCAACAATGTTGGAATAGTAATAAATTTAAACCATTAGTAATTGTAAAAGAATTCGAATTAAATAATGGTCGATATCGATATGGCTTTGATGTACATATAAAGGTTCATGAATAGTTTTATTTTAAAAAAACTGTTATTTTTATAATCATGAAGCTTCTAGATAAGTCGGAAAGTGCCCGCAAAAGAAAAATTTTAGAATTAGCTAATGATGTTCGAAAAAAATATTTAGCCTTAAAATTGGGACGTTCTAATGAAGATGATACATTGAACCGAATTTTTACACCTGTTACTGATCAGTTAAAAAAATTAGCAGCAGGCAATGTGGTTGTTAAAAATAAAACGTCTGAAATAAATGGAAACGAAATGAAAATGTAAGGAAAATTAAAAAAAAAAGAGATATCTGAAGTAGATCAAATTGACAAGATAGATGAAGAAGTAGAAGAGGAGGAGGACGACGAGGAGGAAGAAATGGAACAAGACGAGCTGGATGAGGAGGATGACGAAGTAAATGAAAGCGACTATACAATTACTAATGCGGATACACCGCAATTAAATAAATATCCACAAGTTTCTCAAAAACCTATAAAGGACTATTTTCAGCATTCTCTTAATATTGACATTACTCATTCTCCAAGATATAACGCTATCACTAATACATGGACCTTGGGTCCTAATAAAATTGAATTTGATAAAACTACTGGCCATATAATAATAGGTAGAGAACTATATACAGGTAGCAAGGGACTTTATAATTTATTATTTTATAAAGATCCTAAAAATTATACTTCTAAAGACCTCGAGGAATTTGATCGCATATTAGATGACATTAATCTATACCCAAAGGGTTACTCTTCTCAAGGCAGAATAGTTGGAGTTAGGAATCAGAAATATCGACGTATTATTTGTCCATTGTTGATAAAGCAAGGTGGAAACTATAATATGGTCTATAATTCCAAGCCAATAGAATATGTTTATTGGGAAGATGTTAATGAACTAGTTGATAGATTACGATTGCTATTCGTATCACAACAAGCAGGTAATTCTTCTCATAGTAATGAGATTGCGTCAATTATTAATGAATTAAAAGAAGCAAAAGTTATATATTAATATATTACCAGTCATAAGTATTATTATTTAGTTAAACAACGGTGATGAGTATAGATAAGTTTCTACGTTCGTCCGATAAATATTCACATTATCAGATTTCTTCCTCGCCTACTTCCTCGTCATTATTTTCATTCACATATAATGGTGATTTAGATATTGGAGGTTTAAAAATATGTAACGTTAATTTACCTACTCCAGATGATGACGTTGCTAATAAAAAATATGTGGATGGTTCATGTGGACCAATAATGAATTTGTATTTAATGCTACAGCAAGATGTGGCTAAAAGTGAAGAAAATAATAGACAGCGATTAATAGATATATCTAATAGAATTAATGATTTAATCAATACTTTTGAGACAAAAATTATAGAATTATCGGCATTATTGGATAGCAGTAGAGCTGAATCTAATAACACGATTGAAGATATAATTAAAACTTAGATAAGGTTCAGATGGATGTAGTTAATAATCGCGACAAGAAAATCTTAATTATTCCAAAGCTGATAAACAACCAGGAACAACACGTCTAGACTGAAGGTAGTTTGCAAAGATTCTAGACACCTGTTATTTAATATTTAAAGTGATAAAGCACTAAATGGCATCGAATGAAAAAAATCAAGTAGTTAATGAACTACATAAACCAATAAGATGGCATTTTCAGAGGAGACATACAATTATTAAAGGGTTGGACGATTTATGGCAAGCAGATCTTGCTCAAATGGATATATATGCAAAAGACAATAACCAGTTTAAATATTTTCTGTTTGTTATTGATTGTTTTTCTAAATATATATGGACCGAACCGCTAAAAAATAAATCTGGTGATTCGGTGGTGGAAGCGTTTTTTAAAATATTAATTACCTCAAAGCGTAGCCCTAAAAATTTAAAAACTGATCAAGGGAAAGAATTCTACAATCGTCATTTTCAAGATTTGCTTAAACAATACAAAATTAATCACTATTCAACATATTCGCGAATGAAAGCAGCCATTGCAGAACAAACAATTCGTACTATAAAATGTATAAATATTTCAGTTTAAATGGAATGCACAAGTGGATTTCAATTTTACCAGTTATTGTCAAAAATTATAATGAAGCAAAACATAGTACAATTAAAATGAAGCCATGTGATGTTGTTGGTGAGACAATTGAGAAAAAGTTGTTGGATACAATCTATAATCATATGAAAATCTTTCCAGGATCGAAATTAAATGTTGGCGATATGGTACGCATCAGTAAAGAAAAGCATGTTTTCGGTAAAGGGTACACACCTAACCGGATCACCGAACTATTTAAAATTATCAAAATCAATTACACCAATCCTGTGACGTATTAGCTGGAATATTTAAATAAACAGCCAATAAAGGGATCTTTCTATAGTTATGAATTGCAGAAGACAAAGCAACCAGATATCTATTTAATTGAGAAAGTGTTAAAGAAAAAAGGCAACATGGCATATGTAAAATGGCTTGGTTTTGATAATTCTCATAATAGCTGGATTCATAAGAAAAATATACTATGAAAAAAAATTAGTTGTTGTACAAAAACTGTATAAACATGACGCCTTCTGAAAATAAATGCGTTTTAAGTGCTGACCAAATTGATAAAGATCTGTTTGAACTATTAGACAAGTTTGAACCTGAAATTAGTGAAAAAAATGAAGCAAAACCTTTATTATTAATTACAAGATTTTCTACAATAAGTGATAATATATTAATTGATGTTGGATTAAATATGGCCATGGACTTTAGGCCTTTTATAAAGTTAAATAATACCCTCGAATTGGAAGAATTTGAATGGCAAACACTGATTTTAAATATGTATTGGATTCGTCATATATATTTTAGTACAATGGAATTAGACTATTTACATTTTATTTGTGGTAAGAATATAATCATAACAGGTAATAATAATGAAGAATTAAAAATGATTCAAATTACTAAACAGGAAAAGACTATATGCTTAACAGAATCTGATTTGGTTAACATAATATTCATCAATACATATCATGTGGTTCCCTTAATTATAGGCTAAATTTAATTGACTTTAACACTTTTTATAATAATTTTATAAAAGCTTTTAAGGAATTGTTATCAGAATTAATTTATCCAGTAAGTGTAGAAAGTATAATAGATGAATATTGTAATTTAGCATTTGATGAGCGCAGTTCTTGTTTGAAAGAATGCTTGTTAATAAATAAAGAAATAATATTTGTTGACTTGTATAATTGAAAATTTATTATAATAGCAATAATGTATATATTGTAATATATATTATTGTAATAATAATGTATATTATTGACTTTAGAACGAAAAATCATAAAGATAATTTTAATTTTTTAACGTTTTGTATTACCTGAATTAACTGAGAGCCACTTCAAAGACCGGAGTCGAATTTAAATTATTAACTGCAGTTAATTCTTTAAAAATAATCCTGAACTTGCCCGGCACAAAATGGTGCAAATTTTTCTTAAAAATTTCCGTTACTCGTAGGGGCAGAAACAAAATCTTATTATCTGGAAGATCCACTTGTACTGCTTCTCTATAACGGCTGTTTGAAATTTTAATTCCCATAATTGCATATTTTTGGTTTGGTATTAAATCTTGCAATTTTACAAACTCTTTTCGAACGTATTTAACCCAATTATTCAAAGCGTCTAAATCCATCTAAAAAATATATACATATAAGTAAGTATGAGCAAAAAGATAAGAAGAATAAGATAATAATATAGCTAGTTACATTTTAATTTTTTTCCTGAGCCTCTAACAAACACTAAAGAACAAATTCAGAATTATGTAGTTGAAATGAATACTTTAACATTACTATGAGCATACGGCTTGAATACCTGATGCAGGTACCACCACCACCACAACCACCACCAGCAAAAATCATAGTCCATTTAATAAGAAAATCGGTTTGAATTTATATTTTGCTAAATATACAATAGAGATTATAACATTTCTAGAAACATTTTTCATTTTTATAATCTTTTCAAATAACATCCTGTTAAAGATCTCTTTATATTAAAAATACAGATTATCATTCCACGCATTCTAAAATTCCTTAAGAGAAATGTGTTTTAAGTGCTGTTCAAATTGATAAACATGGGTTTGTCATGAAGCAAAACCTTTATTATTATTAAATACAATAAAGAATGATTGATGTTCGGCTAAACATTAGGCCTTTTGTAAAATTAAATAATGCCCTCTTAATTTGAAGCATTTAAATACGAAAACACTAATATGTATTGGATATACGAGATTTTCTACAATAACTGAATGATTGATGTTCGACTAAACATTAGACCTTTTATAAAGTTAAATAATACCCTCGAATTGGAAGAATTTGAATGGCAAACACTGATTTTAAAAATGTATTGGATTCGTCATATATATTTTAGTACAAGGGAATTAGACCATTTACGTTTTATTATTAGACAGGAACAGACTATATGCTTAACAGAATCTGACTTGGTTAACATAACATCCATCAATACATATCATGTCGTTCCCTGAATTAATAGGCTAAATTTAATTGACTTTATCACATTTTATAATAATTTTATAGCCATATTTGCTATAGTATTATAGCAGTACTATAGTACTATAGTATATATAGTATTAAATTAACCACACAACTATAGAAAATAGTTTGAAATTTAATGAGAACCTTAGATTGGCATTTAGTGCATTTGAAAGTTTACTGAAAGATTTAAGACCATATTTCGTGCATAAAACCAAAAGAATTTTGTGCTCTGTCTGTGTTTGCATTGGTTGGGCACTTGGTTACAGTACCATGAAAAAGGTATGTATTTTTAATGTTTTTACTTAATAAAGTTAAAATTCAACCATTAACTGCTGGTTATGTTAAGTAATGTTCCATAATGTATTTATTTATGTTAATGTTTTAGGAAATGTGCATGGCGAATCCAAGGCCACAGTATAACAGTAACTTCAAAATAGTTAAAAACTATTTTGTCGTTTTCATTATTATAATTAATTCATATTATTATAATCAAATCATTCTTGTCATTAATGATAACAGTAACAAATATAATATAATTTTCCAGTTTTGTCTGTTCTTCAAACAAAAATTAATGACTAAACGTACAACATTGTATGATTGTGAACTAGTATTGGACGACATGTTGATACCCAACGTGATCGATTGTCGATTGCATCGACGATTATATGTTTTGACCGATGGTACATAATGTCCAGAAACAAGAGTGACAAAATATCCGCCCTTGTTGGGATTTACTGTATGTTCCATATGCTGTTTTATTCAAATGTCATGAGCAAGATACCTTTAATAAAAAGAGCTTAACTTCTTCAAGGTCATAGAATTTGGCTGGTAAACATCAACAGCGCGGACGCGATCTGTTCGATATCGGTCGAAGTGTTATTCGCTGTTTATGTATTAGGTTTATGCTTTAGTACATGGTGAATGGCCACTAATTCCAATTAATAGTTTCAACTCTCTTTAATGTTTTATCTTGACTAACTGACGATACTCTTTGTAATATATCTCTCATGGTAAAGTATCCTACATTTGTTTTTCCCTTAGGCCATAGAATTATCGACGCAAACTGTGCAATACAATGAATTAATGCAGAATAAATTTAAGACTTAATTAATACATTTTCACTTTACATTAATCTTATCTTCTTCGTCAGTCCAAATCGGTTTAAATCTCAAACTATTTCTAAACTTTTTCACAATTGTTACTTCTGACAAATGAACCAATCGTAATGTCGCCTTAAAAATTACCAAAATGTATAAATAAAACAGGTAATAAATTAATTTAGGATTAAGGGTAAACCGCTGGAACAATGTGGTGTACAATCTTTGAAAAATGTGAGAACATGCTGAAAATACGAAAGCAATGCGTGAAAATGCAAGCAATGTAGATAAAAATGTGATACTGTCTGAAAATGCTAGCAATGTATGAAAATATTAGTCAAATTTGAGAAATGATAAAACTGGTGTACAATTTTTTCATCTTCGGATATCGGGCAATTCTAGGTTTTATTTATGTAACACCAATTATAAAACCAATTTTATCTCTCTAATATTATCTTTAGCCGGGCGATCTAAAGATTATTACTCTGAAATCGATGATGACCCAATACCAACTGAATGCGTAATAACTAATGAATCTGAAGAAGAGATAAATGGAAGCACAATTAGCAGTAATAAGGGTACTTCAATAGAATTGGCAACAGAACTTAAAACCTATCTAGAATCATAATCAGTTAACAATTGTAATCCCACATCAAATTATCTTACTTGCTCTAAATGAAAATCTCAGAAATATCAGATAATAGAAAGAAGACGTAGGAACCGGGAGAAATTTGATTCCAGGCAGACGTTAATTACCCAAGATATCACATTTATAAATGATATTTGTCGAAACATGTCAAACGAAATGATCGATAAACCTATTACTTCACATTCTTCACAGTCGGTCAATATTTTAGCTCTTTATATAACTTACACAAAACCAAATTTATGTCTAAATTTTTGCAGAAATTACTAAACGATTCTATTCAAAACTCCAAACATACGTGCAATAGAAACATATTTGATGAATTTACCAAAAAAATATCAATAGTTTTTTATTATTCTACAGGACGCCTAACATATGAAACTTTATATGCAAATTTCAAAAATAGTTTGCAATCTATATCAACTTTAAATAGGTACTTGGAAAGCACAAAAATGAAAATGGAAGAGAGTAACTTTGATTTTTCTAGTCTATCGAGATAGATGGAAGGTAGAAGCATTTCTAGTACATATGGATCTCCGAGGACGGAACAATGATTAATGGTACAATTGAATACTACCCTTTTATTTGTATATAAAAAAGGACATGACTAAGTAATGTAGCGATGTTGTTCGCTTTCTGGTTCCACTTCGGCGATGACGCGTTGTTTAGTTGTATACCGCGCACCGAGACTTGCACACAGCCAAGCAGTGTGTATGGCAGTATGATGGAGTATCTATTAGGTATTGATGGATTTTTGAAATTTTATTTAAATTTTAATATATAATTTAAACTTATATTTTCTAAATATAATCTATAATTTAAAGATAAGATAAGATAGATAAAAAAGAATTCGTTTACAGAATAGAAATTTTGCCACTTTGCCAATTTTCTATTGTTTGCTATTTTAAGCTAAAATTGTAAAATTCACCTATAATTTGGCAGTTAGATAAAAAATTATGAATTTAGAGATGATAAATTTTGCGACGTTGCCACGTTGCCAATATTCAATTTTTGTAATTCACTTATGATTAGTGGCAATTAGATAAAAAATAATGAATTTAAAGAAGTGCAATTTTGCAACGTTGCCAAGTTTTAATTTTTCTAACTTTGCATTAAAATTCTAAAATTCACTGATGGTAATTAGTAGTAATTATAGTTTTGCTGTGAGTGCTGCCTTAAAGAGAATTCCAATTTATAACTCAGGTCGGGTTCTTTGACTATGCTTTGTAATTCGCATTACCTGGGTTACAGAGTATTAGACGGTATTGTCCTTCATAGACGAAACCTTGATATATTACATGTAGTCAATAGTAGATGCACAACAGCAGAACTAGACCACGGGTTCAAAATGTCGCCACCAGAGGGCGCCACAATCGCGGGGGTCCCATTTTGATGTCATTGAGTTTCATGTGTTGTCCGCTAGGTGGCGCTGTGTGTAAATTTTCATTTTTAAATTTTTACGTTCGATGGCGCTTTATGTGTCAATTGTCACCGTCATATTTTTGCCTTTTAAGTGTCAATTTCCAGTGTCATATTTTTTTGTCAATGAAATGTCATATTTAATTTTGGAATGTTGCGCCAAGTTTCAATGTGTTTTCCAAGGTATCTTTTGATGTAATGTTTGAATTTGATGTTGTGTGGCTAGATGTCGGTAGAATCGGATATTGTCAAAAATTTGAAAAAAGGTGAAGGCTTGTGTGTGCTTACCACATGGATAAGTATAAAGATGCTGTCGTGGCGCAGTCATAATAAGTGTCCTTACACCTATCCTCAATGTGGTAAGCACATCTCGTGATTGCAGCAGTAAAGCAGAGGAGTAAAGGAAAAGGAGAGAGAGAGAGAGAGACAGATGATGGAGATCTTTAAAATAAAATTTTTAGATATGAATGGGAATCGAACCTATAAACTTTTATGGGGGTATAACGAACTTACCACTGCACCACAAAGCCAACCGACATCCATTATGTTGGGTTGAGTATATAAATTGAATTTTGTGTTGTGCCGAACAATAATCTGTATTTTTAATACAAAATATAAAATCGCCCGAGATCTTTAACAGGATGTTATTTTAAAGGATTATAAGGGTGAAAATTTTTTCTATAAATGTTATAATCTGTACTAAATCTAAATTAACATATTTAGCCATATGCAAATGGCTATAAAATCAGCTTTTATAAAATTATTATAAAATGTGATAAAGTCAATTAAATTTAGCCTATTAATTAAGGGAACGACATGATATGTATTGATGAATATTATGTTTACCAAATCAGATTCTGTGAAACATATAGTCTTTTCCTGTCTAGTAATTTGAATCATTTTTAATTTCTCATTATTATTACCTGTTGTACTAAAACGTAAATAGTCTAATTCCATTGTACTAAAATATATATGACGAATCCACTACATATGTAAAATCAGTGTTTCCAATTCAAATTCTTCCAATTCGAAGACATTATTTAATTTTATATAAGGTCTAATGTTTAGTCGATTATCAATCATTCAGTTATTGTAGAAAATCTCGTATATCCAATACATATTAGTGTTTCCTATTCAAATGCTTCAAGTTAGAGGGCATTATTTAATTTTACCAAAGGCCTAATGTTTAGCCGAACATCAATTATTCTTTATTGTATTTAATAATAATAAAGGTTTCGCTTCATGACAAACCCATGTTTATCAATTTGAACAGCACTTAAAACACATTTCTCTTAAGGAATTTGAGAATGCGTGGAATGATAATCTGTATTTTTAATATAAAATCACCCCGACTATTTAACAGGATGTTAGTTGTATTAAAGGATTATAAGGATGAAAAATGTTTATAGAAATGTTATAATCTCTATTGTATATTTAGCAAAATATAAAATCAGACCGACTTTCTTTTAAAGATTTAAAGGATTTCCTTTTAAAGGGACTATGATTTTTGCTTGTTGTGGTGGTGGTGGCGGTACCTGCATCAGGTTATTTAAGAAATGATGATAAACGAGAGAATAAAAATTAATATAGAGAAAACTTTGGATGACTCACAGTCAGGATTTAGGGAAGGCAGAAGCATTCAAAACTATATATTTACGATTAAGCAGATAGTTGAAAAAACAAGTAAAAGGAAAAAAAATGTATACATGACTTTTTTAGATTTAAAAAAAGCATTTGATAAAGTAATAAGAGATAGATTGTGGAAGATCATGGCAGAGAAAGAGATAAGCAGGAAAATGATTAGCTTAATTAAAAAAATATATGAAGAAAACTCAAATAGCGTGATAGTCAAAAACAGACAATCAAAAAAATTTAAAACGTAAGACGGACTAAGACAGGGAGGAGGACTAAGTCCAACATTATTTAATATTTACATGGACAAAATAATAAGGAAAGCGAAAGAAAGAACTAGAGGACTTGACGTGGGATGGAATTATATGGAGAGAGTTGAAGTAAAGATTGGAGGTGATAGCATCTAACGAAAAAGAGTTGCAGACAAGCATAAATATATGGAATGAAACACTTAGACAGAACGGAATGGAGATGTGTGAATAGAAAACAAAAGTAATGGTGATCGGGGAACAACATGAGATAAAAATCATGGTAGATAAAGTAAAATTGGAGCAAGTGACGAATTGGAAATATTTGGAAGTAGAAATAACTAGTTCAGGAAAGCAAGAAGAAAAAATTAATAGCCGAATAGGAAAAGCAATGAAAGTGTTTTACAGTATCAGCAATACGATTATGGGGAAAAAAGAAATAACAAGACAAACAAAAATAAACGTCTATAAAACAATAATAGGGCCAATACTTACATTTGGATGTGAGACATGGATAACAGATAAAAAGGAAATAAGTAAAGTCCAAGCAGTAGAAATGAAATAGATGAGGAGAGTAAAGAGAGTGACAAAGAGAGAAAGAATCAAGAATGAAGAAATAAGAAAAGAATTAGGAATAGAAGCGATACACAAATACACAGAGAAGAGGCAGTTGGGATGGTGGGGCCATCTGGAAAGAATGGGGCAGGAAAGACAAGTTCCCATTCCCAAGGGTATGGGAAGCTAGACCTGGGCAGAAAAGAAAAAGGGGAAGACCTGAAACTACCTGGGATGACATAATAGAGAAGATATTACAAAGAAGAAGAATAACGATGAGTGAAGCTAGTAGGATGGCAAACAACAGGACAGAATGGAGAAAGTTTAGCGACGCAGTGACGTGAAGCAAAAACGTATAAGCCTAGAGAAAGAAAGAAAGAAAAAGAAGAAAAAAGGTAAAAAAAGATAAAAACTAAATAGCCTACACCAGAAATGGTAGAAAGTCTGTTATCAGACATATATATATATATGACTGCTCAATTTTCTCTGCAAACTCTTTTCATTCTCCGCCACTAACATCACATCATCTGCAAATGCTCCAGTCGTTATAACCACCCTTTGCATGTTTTTATATCCAACGGCTACTCCTCTTTCCTCTTTATCACTTTCTCTCATTATCTCATCCATATATATGTTAAATAATGTTGGACTCAGCCTTCAGAGGAGGCATACAATTATTAAAGGCTTAGACGATTTATGGCAAGCAGATCTTGCTCAAATGGATACATATGCAAAAGAAAATAATCAGTTTAAATATTTTCTACTTGTTATTGATTGTTTTTCTAAATATATTTGGGCCGATCCGCTAAAAAATAAATCTGGTGATCAAAGCGTAGCCCTAAAAATTTAAAAACTGATCAAGGGAAAGAATTCTACAATCGTCATTTTCAAGATTTGCTTAAACAATACAAAATTAATCACTATTCAACATATTCGCGAATGAAAGCAGCCATTGCAGAACAAACAATTCGTACTATAAAATGTATAAATATTTCAGTTTAAATGGAATGCACAAGTGGATTTCAATTTTACCAGTTATTGTCAAAAATTATAATGAAGCAAAACATAGTACAATTAAAATGAAGCCATGTGATGTTGTTGGTGAGACAATTGAGAAAAAGTTGTTGGATACAATCTATAATCATATGAAAATCTTTCCAGGATCGAAATTAAATGTTGGCGATATGGTACGCATCAGTAAAGAAAAGCATGTTTTCGGTAAAGGGTACGCACCTAACCGGATCACCGAACTATTTAAGATTATCAAAATCAATTACACCAATCCTGTGACGTATTAGCTGGAATATTTAAATAAACAGCCAATGAAGGGATCTTTCTATAGTTATGAATTGCAGAAGACAAAGCAACCAGATATCTATTTAATTGAGAAAGTGTTAAAGAAAAAAGGCAACATGGCATATGTAAAATGGCTTGGTTTTGATAATTCTCATAATAGCTGGATTCATAAGAAAAATATACTATGAAAAAAAATTAGTTGTTGTACAAAAACTGTATAAACATGACGCCTTCTGAAAATAAATGCGTTTTAAGTGCTGACCAAATTGATAAAGATCTGTTTGAACTATTAGACAAGTTTGAACCTAAAATTAGTGAAAAAAATGAAGCAAAACCTTTATTATTAATTACAAGATTTTCTACAATAAGTGATAATATATTAATTGATGTTGGATTAAATATGGCCATGGACTTTAGGCCTTTTATAAAGTTAAATAATACCCTCGAATTGGAAGAATTTGAATGGCAAACACTGATTTTAAATATGTATTGGATTCGTCATATATATTTTAGTACAATGGAATTAGACTATTTACATTTTATTTGTGGTAAGAATATAATCATAACAGGTAATAATAATGAAGAATTAAAAATGATTCAAATTACTAAACAGGAAAAGACTATATGCTTAACAGAATCTGATTTGGTTAACATAATATTCATCAATACATATCATGTGGTTCCCTTAATTATAGGCTAAATTTAATTGACTTTAACACTTTTTATAATAATTTTATAAAAGCTTTTAAGGAATTGTTATCAGAATTAATTTATCCAGTAAGTGTAGAAAGTATAATAGATGAATATTGTAATTTAGCATTTGATGAGCGCAGTTCTTGTTTGAAAGAATGCTTGTTAATAAATAAAGAAATAATATTTGTTGACTTGTATAATTGAAAATTTATTATAATAGCAATAATATATATATTGTAATATATATTATTGTAATAATAATGTATATTATTGACTTTAGAGCGAAAAATCATAAAGATAATTTTAATTTTTTAACGTTTTGTATTACCTGAATTAACTGAGAGCCACTTCAAAGACCGGAGTCGAATTTAAATTATTAACTGCAGTTAATTCTTTAAAAATAATCCTGAACTTGCCCGGCACAAAATGGTGCAAATTTTTCTTAAAAATTTCCGTTACTCGTAGGGGCAGAAACAAAATCTTATTATCTGGAAGATCCACTTGTACTGCTTCTCTATAACGGCTGTTTGAAATTTTAATTCCCATAATTGCATATTTTTGGTTTGGTATTAAATCTTGCAATTTTACAAACTCTTTTCGAACGTATTTAACCCAATTATTCAAAGCGTCTAAATCCATCTAAAAAATATATACATATAAGTAAGTATGAGCAAAAAGATAAGAAGAATAAGATAATAATATAGCTAGTTACATTTTAATTTTTTTCCTGAGCCTCTAACAAACACTAAAGAACAAATTCAGAATTATGTAGTTGAAATGAATACTTTAACATTACTATGAGCATACGGCTTGAATACCTGATGCAGATACGTTAATGCACTATTGCATTAACAGAGAGCCATATACATAACTTATTAATCACTTATGTATATGGCAATGTTGATGAATCATTTAATGAGAATGTAAATGTTAGGGTAGGAGATAATGACACAGTTGTAATTAATGATAGTGTAAGTGACGCTGAGAGAAATGTAACGAATACAAATAGAGTAGTATTTACTAGATATGGGCGAAAAATAAAAGCTAAAGAATATAATGATTATGTGACCTAAAGAATGTTTGTAAGATGTGACGTAGAGTATTATTGATAAATGTGACGTGGAGTATTCAAAAAAAAAGTGACGTAGATAATTCGTATATACGTTCTAAACATCGCGACAGAGGAGAGGGTTCTGGATCGGCCGGAACTTCCCGAGTACCCTGTAGCATCTTTGTTCTTTCTGTCCTCCGTGGTGGGATTTATACCACCCAATTTGACCTACTCTAGTGTCGTTAACCCACAGCTGCTATGTCGTACCGCGCTCGCTAGGGTATGGAGGTTTTGTGTCAAACAAGAAAATGTTTTACTGCCCATACTCCAGCTAATAATTCCTTTTCTGTCGTGCTATAATTCCTTTCGGCTTTATTTAATGATCTGCTGGCGCACGCTGCAGGTCTATCATCATCATTTGCCAAAACTGCCCCTATTGCATGTCCTGGCGCATCTGTTTTTAATTTAAACTCATTTGATTTAGAAAAATCGCGATATTGCAACACTGGTAGAAAGCCGGCTCTAAACCATATATATTTATACACTTACTTCTAAAGTTTTCAAATACAGCAGTGCCAGCAAGGCACTCTTCAGTTGTTGGAATGCGTCTTGACATTCATCTGCCCACTTGAACTCTATCTTTTTGCTTGTTAAATCATTGAATGGTCTAGCTATCTCAGCAAAGTTCGGTATAAACTTTCTGTAATAGCTTGCAATGCAATGTAAATAATCTTTTCACCTCTTGGGCATCTTTTGGTGGTGGAAATTTTTGAACCGGCTTTATTTTCTCTTAGTATCGGTAAAGGGTAAACTCCCTTTACCGATACTGTAAGCCCTAAATATAAGATTTCCTTTTTTAAAAAGTTCCATTTGCTCGGATTTAATTTTAGTTCATCTCTCTCAATCTCTGTAGACCCTTGATCAAGTTCTTACTATGATGCCAAAGTCCAAAACATGGAATTGGATTATTTACGTTTTATCACATCTAATATTATAATTATCACAAGCCGCAATGGTAATAATGGTTTGAAAATAGCAGAAGTTACAATATGTGGAAAAACTATTGCATTAACAGAGAGCCATATACATAACTTATTAATAGCTAATAATTATTTTATTGTTAATACTGTTGAGAGATTACTATTAATTGATTTTAATACATATTATAAAAATTTTATAAAAGTTATTAAAGAGTAATTTCTGAACTGATTACTTCAGTAAATATTAGGACCCTAATTTAAGCATATTGTCAACTTTTTAAGGATATAAAAAGTTTTTGTTTAGGGGAATGTATGTTAATAAACGAAAACAAAAGATTGTCTGGTTTGAAATAAAATAACACAATTCAAATAATTAATGTTTTATTCAACAATTTCAAATATAGGTCTTGACATAGCGTTTGAGAGTTTCTTATATTTAAATATGATACTGTATTTACCTCCAACGAAAGACTGGACATTTTTTAGTACTTCGATCATTCTTTGTGGGAGGAAAACTATGGACTACTTCAATTCAGCCTTCACAACATCACCATATTTGGAACGTACTACCACGACACGAACAATTTTATGTTTTATTTCTGACTCTAAATCAGCTATTCTGATTTTTAGTTTCTCTATATATTCAGCAGCCCGATTGACTGCATTTAAATCCATTTTCTTTTTCCTTTTTTCTCTTATGCTCTATAAATAAAGCAACACATTTAGTGTTGTAAGAAATAAAACAATAATTTAATGTTAATATTTACCTGAACAATACCAATAACCAAACTTACTTCACTGAAGATCAAATTATGTTTTAATACATAGCTTTAAACGCACATGTATTTATAGCAAAAGATAGAAGAATGTGTCTTCCGTATTAACATTCTGATATAAAATTTCTAAGGGGTGATAATTTATTAATAATATGAACATTTCGAAAAAAATAATAACAAGATATCATCCACATGCATTCCGATCTAGTCTGATAAATCACCTATCTAAATTGCATTTAAAGCGACAAAAAATACATTATTAAATAAATCTCTGTGGCACGTATCTTTTCGATAACATGTGTCATTAAAATTATTAGAAAAAAAACAAAATTGTTTTGAAGCTTTGTGGGTAAAATAATTAATTAATCAATATTTCACTGGTCACATGAAGATTTTGCCTTTTTACTTTAACTACTAATTTATCTACAAAAGGTCTGGCCAGCTGGACTTATTAAGAAAAAGACAGATTTTTTCTGTTTCTTTATATGTGAAATAATTAACTAATCAGTACTTCACTGACAACATGACAAATTTGCCATTTACTTTAACTACTAATCTATCTACATGTTTGCGCCATCATCAGAAATGCACCAGAAATCAGATTAGCAATGTAAAAAATGCATCTAATCTATTTCTAAAAACTCTAAATGTTAGTTATTTAATTAATTAATTCACTAGAGAGTATTTCGAGTCCGATAAGGACAATTTATTTACGTTTTAATAAATACATATCTTATCAGGCGCAGTATTTCTTTCACTAATATTACTTCTGTATTATTCTCAGTCACGCTAGTCGAGTTTACCTAGATTTTTCAATTTCTTTTGGGGAAAAGAATAATTACTATAAGCCATGTGTTGTACCATTAATAGATTAGCGCTCTATCCTTCAAAAAAAGGTTAATGGGTATAATTCAAAGGGGTACTTACTCGATAGGCTATGGACAAAGGACAGGATATTAATTCTGTTTTACCTGTAGCAAAAATAAACCTTTAAATGTTTTACATTTAACAATACCGCTAATAATCTTTGCAATGTTCATTGCATCTAATTTCAACGCCATAAATGACGACAGATTTGTCTCCCTTTTCAGATTATTTATCTTTATCTCACCGTAGATGGGATTGCGTTCGAAGCGCCCATCAATATACACAAAATCGATATATGCAATTCTAGTAATTGTACATTATTTATTTATTTCGCCAATGATAATACATGTAAATAGTTAGTTGATAACAAAAATGTAGTTTTTAATTTATGAAATTAACATTATTTTCTAATTGAAAATTATTCAGTATATTAGTCTATAAACATCGAGTCGTTTATAGTTGTCTATAAAACAAGTATCGTTTTCAACATTAATGGAAGTTATGCAACCAATTAACCTTGTGAATTGAATGTCTTTCCAAATACATTGTTTTTGACAATTATTGCACCTTCCGACGAATTAAAATTCCCTAATTGAAACTCTTCCTACTTCCGGCGTATTCAGCGAAAAAGCCGTTCTAGAACATTCTAGTATGTTCCATGTAAAAAACAGATAAAAGGAGTGACCAGTAGTCACTGGTAGCCATTACTACATCAATTTTTCTAAAGTTAAAATTTGACGTCGCGTTCATTTTTATTTTTAATTTTTCAACTTTCCAATCCATTATTGGCTGGGAGGTGCGCGTAATGTATTGCATGTAGACAAAGGTAGGATCTACACCATTTACTGATTGTTGCATGAATTTTTCATTGAGGAAATACTACATAATTTCATGAACTGCATGAATTTTCCTCACAAAATTATAACTAAATTGTATCATCGAATTTTACCTTCGTTAAAGGCATTTTTTCACATATTATCTGTTTTGCATCTGAGATAATGTTGGTAGTTCTAACTGATTGTATTACACATTAACATTACTTATTGCACGTTACATACCGTTTTTCATTAATAACATTTATCCTTAATTCAGAGATAAAATTATAGAATCTTCTCATTGATACTTAATTTTTAGAATTGTCTGATCTATGTTATTTTTTCTCCATAGAATATTTGATTACATTTTATTTTATAAACAATAAATAAGTTTATTAGTTGGAGCAAAGGTCTTTCTTTTATTATTTTTTAACACCTCCGAGTTTCCCCATTAATCCAGAGGCTGTTTTATATACATATGATCCTTAGCACTAATAAATTAATGTTGGTGAAAAGCCCGTGCATCGACAGGTCTAATATGCTAGGTTGTACTGAAAATGATTGACAAAGGTCCTGTCTTTCTATAGTGATAAGGGATAACATTAATCGAAATGTAGGGGGAAAAACAAAATGAGAAAAAAAAACTAATTGTGCTGGAACGAATGAAAAAGCCAAATAGATATTTATAAATCTTTTTATTTCTTAGATATAGAACGATTAGATATAGACACGAAATGTGTTTACTCCATTGTATGGAGCATGAGACGCAGAAAACCAAGCCGATTGAGTGTAAAGGAACAAATTAGTCACCTTTGGAAACGAATGATTTTTTAGATTTCGTCTGGTTCATATCAGCCTGTAAAGAAAGAAGGAGTATTCGTTAATCGATATTGAAATCGACTCTCGAATAAAGCACTCGCGAATATTTAATAACTAGTAGTTCGTACCTTTCTTCGTATCAACAATTGAATAGTCGGTGGGTATTTTTCGCTCTCGCTCAATCATATTTTTATATCAAAATCATTATAGCAGCTCCGTTCTGTGAAGTCTTTTAACTTATTATTCATCCGTAACAATTTGTGAATAAATTAGTACAACTAAGTCCCAGGAAATTTCTGACTTTTATTTCACGGTCCGCTCACAAATAAATATTATTTCTGGTACCTAAACAGTACATACCTTGTTTACTGCTAATTGTGCTTTAATTTATCTCTTCTTCAGATTCCCTAGTTGTTACGCATTCAGTTGGTATTGGATCATCATCGATTTCAGCGTAATAATCTTTAGATGGCCGGGCTGTTGGAAAATTGATTTTGTAACACCTCAATAACATTTCCGTCTATATCGACCACTGTCTGGTTGCAATGAACGGTCTATATACAGGGTGACTAATTTTTTATTAAACCTCGTAAATCACAAGAGCCTATTGATCTTAGTGGACCATTCACGTTTAGCTTTGTAAGGTAGAATGGTGACCAGGCCTGAAAAAAAAATTTTTACTTTCTACTTTTTCAAAAGGTATGGTAAGGTTTCTTGGCGTGGTTGCGCAACCACTACGATTTTTTTTAATGGAATGGGTATTTTTTTCCAGTTTACACAGTAGATATTTCATCTCCATGATCGACGACGATAACCTTTTTCCAAAATATTGAGTAGATCCGAAGATAAGCTTCTTGAAATTTTACCCCACTGCAATTTTTTTAACGAATTTTTATCCATCTTTTAATTTTTTTACTTTATTAACAAAATATCAGTATGTTTGTTGGGTAAGTATTTTGTCATATTTTATTAATAGGGTTGGATATCTAATTTTTTTTATAAAAATTCGGTAAAAAAGATGGAATGGAGGTAAAATTTTAAGCAGCTGTATCTATGACACAACTCAATAATTTGGAATACGGTTTTTATCGCCGATTATAGGGATAGAATATTCCTATAATATCCACTGGGTGAACTAGACAAAGCACGAAACTGAATCTTTTTTACCCAGGCCTGTCCACCGTTTAACCATGCAAAGTAAAGGGAAATTGTTCCAAATTTCATAAAAAATTACTCACCCTGTACATTCAAATATAGCTCGCAATAATACATCGCCTTGGCGATGGCGAATCGAAGCGATTACGGTAGGACGAAGTCGGTATCAACGTAGTTTCCACGAAGATAGTGATACCATTGTTTTATTATAAAACACTTACGTCTTTATAAAATGATTTTGAATATTAAGTATAAAAACTTTGAATTAATGCATCATTACAAAATAGTAAAAAAACAATTTGGTACTAAGTGAGCGAATTTAGACTTAGGTTTGTTATATAAGCATTTATAAACCATTGGGAAGACCTTTAATGGAATAGTTCTATAATTTTATCGTAAGAACATTCTTACCACTAAATTATAAAACCTTTTAGGTGTTAATAACTTGTTAGTTATTAACAACAATGCTTATACAATAAAATCGTTTCTCAGAGTATATATCAATACAACACTGATACAGCAATATTGCACACATTTTAAAAAATTATGCAGCAACTTGGTTAATTGCGTGGGTAAGAGAGAGTTTTCTGGTACTTCTAGTATTTCTTTAATTTTTTGGCTTGTGTGATGGAAATTTCATTTACAGCCTCCAATTGTTTGACCATATTCTTATGCTGTGTCTGCATCCGGTCGGTGGGGTCCTGCTGTACTCGTCTTTCATACGTCTTTTGGGTAGTTAATAGTGGCATGGTTTTTTGCATATAATCTCTTCTATCCGTAGCTACCGTAGTATTGCCGTTATCGGCCATAACGATAGGCCTATGCTTCACCAACCAGATATCAAATTGGAGAAGGTAGTTGGAACTTGTTTCTGTTGACAGTCACCAACTCACACAGTTTGTGAGTATATTAGTAGACGTTTATCTAAATTCATTTCTATTATTTGCAGGAAACACGTCGAGTATTTGTTCCACCTCCGTCACGACTTCTTCAATCTTGATGTCATCCAGCTTGGACTGTACTGCAAATTTGGAACCGCGCGACAGGGACGTGCTGACTCCCTTCGCAATCGCCGTGGCAGACAAATTGACAAACCATTTTGTTTGTGTAACCAACCCTATATCGTTGTTTATTTTCTTCATTGAGTTTTAAATTTATCTATGTTGCTTTGTTTGTCCATTTGTATATAGTTATTAAGACTGTTGTTTTCTCTGTTGCTATATTTTTGCATGACGCTTTTCGGTAGTAAATTATCTAATCAATTATCTAATTATCTCTTTCGTTCTTTGTACTGATTGCTCCAGCCTGTGTATGTTATCACATGTAAGTGTTATTTCGTAATTAAGAGTCGTTTTGTTCAAATGCTGGATAATTCTATTGACTTGCTGATGTTTTCTATTATCAACTGTAGTTGATTGATAGAAGTTTATTGACGTTGTTAGTACTTCCACTAATATGGCGTAGATAAATACTTGATTTTCAACATCTTAACAAGAATATTCTTTTATTTCTTGCATTAGTCAATTTTTTGTTGTTGTTTGATCATTGTTTAAGCAGTACTGTTGTATAGTTTCCGTAATTATTTGTTATGTATAGATAAAATTCCATCATGTTAAATTTCGAATTGTAGTATATCGACCATCTTCAAATTAATTTTGAACTTATTGTCGGGAATTTCGGTCTCAATGAAACACTCAGTTACTTATATTTTTATTTTTTTGTGTTATTACCTCAATATTTCGCCTACTTTTCGTGACTTCATCAGAATGACTGAAAATTAAATTTTTATTTACACACAATTCTTAAACTAAACAATGTAAAATAGATATCAGAGTGCTGCTTAATTACTTACAGTTGGTATGAATTGATCTTTAGCGTCCTAACCATCGTTGATCGAACACATCAAGTGCGCTGAGTCAAGTCATACATAAATAATATGTATAAAATAGATAAGAAAAAATGAAATTTAAAAAAACTGTAACGAGAACAATGAGATATTTACTTACAACATTCTGTAACTGGCACTAAACAGATCAGCCATGATTATTTTTTTATAATTTGATTGTTTTCAATTTGTATTGTCTTTAGTGTTGATTTTAACGTGTGACTTGGCCCTAGCCAAATGTACCTATACACTTGATTTGCTCAGATCGACGAATGGCAGTGCGCTAAAAGTCAATTACTTAATATCAATCAAATGCTTGATATTAATACATAATACTATTATAAGTATATTTATATATATATTTATAACATATTATATATGTTAGTATATAGTATACGTATGTATACTACATATAGTGTATTGTATATATATTATAATACTTAATATTAATACACTAACTATATATGTAATTACTTAATATAAGTAATATGGGATTTTTCCTGACGTCCCATAGAGGAGAGTTCAAAAAGGCGAAAACAGAAATCGCAAGTATCGCAGCATTACCTACGTTGCGATCAATATCGATTAAATCGTATATACATAAATACAGTATATGGTACAATGCTATACGTAATCAGTTTCCGATTACCATAATGGCAATACAGTAATGATATCTTTTCTGTTAGAGCGTTTATCAGATTCCCGAATCACTAACAAATCTAATAATTAGAGCTCAAATGGCTGATAAGAACTTCGATAAGATTTATTTTAAAGTGCATTTCTCACCTCGAAATTATTTTCATGTGGGGATCGGAGAAGCTAGCATAGGTAGGCGGAAAATTAAATAGAGAAAAAAGTGAGATTTTGTCAATTTCTTCAATTTGCCTAAGCAAAGTTTTTTTACTTAAGGTAAGCATATAAATATGAATATTTTGTAGCAATTTGGGTTCTGAAATTTTAGCAGAATAGAATTTATGATGTAAACTGTTTCCAAGATATGATATAATCTTGTTTTTTCTTTAATGATAACCATGATTTTAAAATATTATAGTTAACCATGACACACTGAATTAGGTTATTTTATACAAGGATTTATGTTGGTCTATTCAATAGAATCGGGTAGTTAAGAATGTCACAAAATTGGTTTTTGTTCTTCAAATTTGTTAAATATGTAAATACATAAACTACATATTTTCGCAAATAAATAAATCGGAATAAAATGATATTAAATTAAAATTTCCGGAACTTATGAACCAACATTTCATTGATTATAGCCATAATTAACTATTAGAAAATCAAAATAAAATAAGTGATGATATAAGAAAATTACTTTTTAAATAGTGATATGAAGTTTCATCTGTTATATTTTTCCTATTTGGCTCTAAGCATTCGGGTTAGGCCTGAACAAATTCAAAAGGATCATAAACCATAGTTTGATTTTTATTCGAAAAAAAAACTTTTTCTATGAGCATATAAAAATGATTAACTTTCGTCACTATCTACTCTACCCGAAAATTTGATTTCCGTCACTAGTGATGTAACAGCCCATAATGTTAACTTTCGTCATTTTAAAGTAAATCATGCGCTTTTGTGCCCAGCATAAAGGCGCTGGGCAGCTCCTTCCTTCATTTACAAACCAAAACTGATAGTATTAAACGCAAAAAATTAAAATTATTTTTATCAAGCTAAAAAATAATTGAAACATATTGCAAATATAAAATAATAAAAAATGATTCATAACATATCATGAAATGGTAAATATTTCTTCAATTTTCAAAATTTAAATAAATGTTTAATTATGGTTGTATGAATGAATCGGAGTGAGCAATGAAAAAAGGTTGTCATGGAAATAAAAAGAAAACGGGGGGATAGTTTTTTTTTTGGTCAGATAGATGTTAGATTGCCTAACAATCCTCAGCAACTGCAAATACATATGATCAATATAGCCACTGCGTTATAATTAATGTAAAGTTTTTCCACTTTTTGTAATTAGTAAATAAAATTAAATTTTAAGTGAAATAATAACATGTAAAATAAATAACAATAAATTTAACGAAATAATTAGAATTATCAATAAATGTACGACACTTAATAGTCAAAACAATTGAACTTTTATATCAAGTTGGCAAGGTTTATGAAATTTAGTTCTGGCTATTTTGTATATATTTTTTTTATTAGATTTTATTTTAATAACGATGGTCGTAGAAAAAGTATAGTATTATACTCGTTGAAAATCATTTACTGCAAGAGAACAGTTTACTAAACGAGGCGAAGCCGAGTTTAGTTATGTTTTCGAGGTTATTATCTATTTTTATCGCTATTTTTGTCACTCGTGCAATAATATATTATTAATGAATGAAAAACTAACTATTTTTTTTTAAACCACAGTAGTTGATACAAGAAACATCATAACTTTTAGGAACGTTAATAATTCATCCAATAAATTCCAAACACTCACTACCAAACAGTTATTGTCATTCGGTAAAATTTACTAACCGTTCATGATATTTAAACAATACAGTAAAACCAATTAAAAATTTTAATTAGTTTGCAATGAAAATTTAATTTCGTCACTTGATTCCGAATATCATTATTATTAATTATATATTATCGTCAATTGGAACTGTATTTAACTAGATAAGTTGGTGCTTATCACATCAGTTTTAAATTGGCTAATTCTACGAACAGTTTGTGTGTCGATTCCCCACTTTTCCGACTATTAAAGTAGAGACAATATTTTACTGTTGCCGATTGTAGCTCTGGTATTTATTTATAGGTTTTTTAGTTATTTCACTTAGTTGATTTATTCGGAGCTTAAACGACTTACATCTAACAAATCGTTATCATGGTGAAATCGAAAGTTAATAATATAATAGAGTTATTGAAACCGTCGATAGGCAATGATGTAGAACTAATACAAGACGACACGACACTTTTAACAGCACCAGGTGAACATTATGGTAGTGTCATGCTTGAATTGCATCTTAAAATTAGACATGGAGAGAAATTAGAAGAATCTGAGTTAAATTTAGTCGCTAAAACATTACCAATAAATGAATTGTTAAGGAAAGCATTCGATGTATCTGTTACATTTAAAAAGGAAGTATTTGCATATAAGGAAACTATACCTGCTCTAGTCAAATTTCAAAAGGAATATGGAATACCGGAAAAATATTATCAAGATAAACTGTTTCCAAAATGTATTGCTGCTAGATTGTCATTAGAAGAAGGTAGTGCAAATGTGGACGAAAATGCTGTTTTATTATTTGAAAATTTGAAAATCCAAGGTTTTGTTACTGAAGACCGATTAAAAGGTTTTGATTTAAGTGCCACAAAAATTATATTAAAAGATTTAGCTCAATTTCATGCAGTACCAATTGCACTGAAGTTGTTACAACCAGAAGTCTTTAAAGACAAGGTAATGCCGTGCACTACATATAATCGTGGAATTGAACAATTACCGGAACATGTTGGCACAGCATTTCATAATGCAATATTAAATAGTGCTCGTAAGGCACCTGAGTTGCAGCAATATATAGCGCGCCTAGAAAAAATAGTTGAAAACGGTGCTGCCAATAGTTGGGTACTGAGGACTACTCCGAATGAACCATGGGGTTCCATAAGTCATGCCGACTTTTGGGTAAGTAACAGCATGATATTGAAAGATGGAAATGGAGTTACTATAAAAAACAAAATTGTCGATCTGCAGTTGATGAGGTATTGGTCATGCTGTTGCGATTTGGTTTTTTTTTTATTTACAAGTGTTATTAATAGTATATTAGATGAACACTTCGACGATTTTATTAAAGTTTATTACGACCGTTTAATTGAAGTCTTAAAATGGTTTGATATTGATACTAAAGAACTTTCTTGGGAAAATTTTTTAAAAGAACTAAATGAAGTTGCCCCAACCGAATTGTATCACGTATTGATTATGCTGAAACCAATTTGTACCGAACGTGGTAAAGTGACGAATACACTGGAGGAATTTCAGGAATCAGATTGGTACAGAGAAGATTTATTAGGTCCGAATCATATTCGAAAAGTTAAAGATACAGTTCTTTCAATAGTTAAACGTGGATGGATTTAGTTTAATTAATGACTATTAAATGTATTAAATGGGCATATTTTTAGTTTTTTTCTTGTTCTAATTTAAGTAGATGAACTTTGATAACATCGATCAGTAGTCATAATTATGTTTCAAAAACAAAATATTCAAAAATGGTTTGTTATATTTCGAAATTATTTGTAACACATACAGGTTGTGTAAAACAAATAGTTAACTTCCAAGTATACTATTAGAGAAAGAGAGTTTTATTTTAATGCATTTAAGGCGTTTAATTTCAATTTATTATACTTGTTAATCATTAATAATTATGGAATGGTATGCTCTTGATTTTTTTTACATATCATAACCTTGAAATTATGCTTCATTGGTATTAGAATTAGAAAAAAAGTAATAAAAGTCTTTATAGTTTCGTATTGCTTATTTGAAAACCTTAACAGACAAAATACCAATCTGCTTATAATTAGGACATATACTTTTAAGAGCTAATAATGGCTGTCGTCGATCTTGTTACGTAACATATACCGGGTGTCCCAACGCCAGTGGCTCGGCCATTTTTGGACTTAAAAATTTATCGAATATTTATCGAGTTACTCGAATACTTCAATTTGACCAATCGAGACTGAGATTCGAGTGTTTGAAAATATAGTTTCGATATCCAGTTGAATTTTTTTACATACATTGTGCTACTTTTCTCATCTGTTTTTGCAGAGAGTGAACACATAAAATCAGCTGCGCAAACCGCACATCAAAATTCCAAGCCGTTTCAAAAATAAATCACCCTTTATGTGAGAGTGACTTAAAAGACTTTTTAAGTTTATTAAAATTCGACGCTTTTTAGTGAGAAAATTGCCAAAACGATTCTGAGCCCATCTGTATTCTTCACTATATCGAAATGACACCATGCAAATGTTGTAGGTGGTGTCCAAGCTTTTAAATGTTTGAAATTGTGTATACGATGCAAATAAAGTATTATAATTTCAATTGTTTTAATCATCATTAATAATTTTATTTTTCATTCCATTTACGACATAAGGTAGGGATGGGTGGCTCCGAGTCATTTTTGATGTTTTTTTTTAAATAAAAAGTATCGAATTTTAGTACAGTTTAGAGTGCTCTATTTCCGGAACGACTTGGAATTTTGATGTGGGGTTGGCGAACCTGGTTTGAGGTGCTTACTCTTTGCGGTGATAGATAAATAAAAGTATTTAAAAATTGTATTGTATTTAAAAAAATGAAACTAGATAGCAAAACTCTATTTAGGAATACTCGGATTGGAGTCCGTATTTGTCAAAATGAGGTCCTCGAGTAACGCTAAAAGACAAGGCCAACATCGTGTCGATCGGACAAATTTTCAAGTTCAAAAAAAGCTGGGATAGCCTTTTATATATATATATATATATATATATATAATATATAATATAATATAATATAATATAATTATATTATTATATATAAATTGTAAGTAGTTTATTAAAATGGTTAGTTTTCTGCAGAGTTACTATGAGAGATGATATTAATTTTCCACAAAAAAATCTAGAACACATATTATTACTGGTATACATATGCCATATAGTGAAGATCTTTGGAAAATTAGGTCTGTTTTATACATAGTGAGTTTCAACAATTTCGCAACCGGATCAGGTATTTGACAATCCATACAAAGCAGTAAATCAGAAAAACTGTACGCAGTGTAGTTTCTTTTTACATTATTTCCTTTTCTAAGAATTAATATCAACTTCAGGCTGACTCGACAACTCAGTTTTCACATAGAACGGAAACAGATATAATCTTTATTACAGTTTTATTTGATTTGATAAGTGCAACCATAGTTTGTATCAGATATTCCATTTTTAGAGAATTGAAAAGGTAAAAATAATAAAACTTTTAAATTCAAGTTCCATTTTTCTTAAAGAGACGTTATTTTGTATAATCATTATTATAAAATATTCTCTAATCTACGTGTCAAAAAATTATATAATATATATTTAAATCTATATACATATAAATAATCATAACCTAACACGTGTTTCGGCATAAACCATCATCTGATATTATAATAAGAATATAAGTATAAAAAAAAAATTTATGAAACATAATTCAAATTGACAATTTAGAAACTTATGGCAATATACGAATTTAATGACCTTTGCGAACCAGCTTAAAATTGTCACATACACATTGTTAATGTGTATGTGATGTTACGTATAGTATAGTTTGGTTAGTTAAGTAGTAGGATAAGTCAAAGTCATGTCTAGCTTATCATTTTTGTCTTGGTTTTAGTAATTTATTTGTCTGATGATGCTCAAAAATGGGCGAAACATGTCCAATATTATCAATAAAGAAAAATTTAACAGGAGCTAGATTTTGGGTATCTTTATTATATATAAAAATAAGTAATAAAGCATCCTTTGAGATAATGCTGGCGAAATATCAATATTTACTTAGATAATAGAACGATCTTTGCACATCATATTTTTACGAATAATCATACATTTTCTATTCATGATAATGTGCACTTGTTACATCAATGTAAAAAAGTATAAAACTAGATTTGCTGGAAAAATTAGAAATTACTAAATTCAAAAAAAGTACCAACTATAGTTGCGTTAATATAATTTCAAATTTTGAAACCTATTTAATTTTCAATAACTTGAATTTCAATAATTAAAAATTTTGGGCTGGTTCGCAAAAGTCATTAAATTCATATATTGCCATAAGTTTCTAAATTGTCGATTTAAATTATGTTTCATACATATTTCTTTTTATACTTATATTCTTACCATAATATCTGATGATGGTTTATACCGAAACACGTGTTATGTTATGATTCTTTATATGTATATAGATTTAAATATATATTATATAATTTTTTGAGACGTAGTTTGGAGAATATTTTATAATAATAATATATATTATTCTTTATATAATATTATTCTTTATATATATTATTCTTTATATATTATTCACTTCACCTATATAGTATACTAATATAATAATATACTATCTAATAAATATTTAACTTAGGGGGAGTACTAAGATCTATTAAATCAGATTTTGAAAGATAGATATAAGTAAAATTATCAGAAGAGTGTTGCACTCATTAATTTTCCCAAACTCTAATTAGTTTCAATGTCTGTATTGCATATGGGTATAAATAAAAAAGAAGCAAAACCGATAGTAAATGTATTGGTAGTGAAAGTGCAATTTTCGATTTCCGAAAGATATGTAACTATAAAAAAAGAGGTCAATCTTGATTATACTGTACATGACTGTATTGTATAAATATATACATATGTAGCCATAAATAATAACAATTAAAATAATAAATGTAATTAAAAAATAGAATTAATAGAGGCATATGGAAAGCGTTAAATGCTATTTTCTTATTATGGCCGTATTACATGGTTAATAAATTCGTCATTTTCTTCGTACAATAAATTCCAACATTTTTTGACTTTTGAAATTTACAATATCAAAGAATTTGAAGTCAAATTTTTTTTATATCTTTGAGTGGTACATGCCAATGGAATCAACATATCAAAATATAAATAAATTGTTTATTATCGGAGCTTGTTGATTTGTTCATTGTTGTGTTTACTTTATTTAAGAAAACACCCCACTGGTAATAATAAAAAAATATATAAAAATATTTTAAATAATTACACAACGACGCTTGCTGCTTAAATAAAAATGGATTTGCTGTACTAAATAGTCCGATAACACAATCATAGTTTTAATTTTTTTAACCAAAATCCATGATTTCCTTTAAAATTCAGAAAATAAAATTTCCCATAAGGACAATGTTAAATTATGTGTACTAGTCTACTCCAAGGCTACACATAGGGTGCCCAATTTTTTGTCTCGTTTTCGCTCCGTCTTAAAGTTTTTTATAACTAGATGATATTAAATTTGTTAATGAGTTTAATATTTATTTTATCTGACAAAACCTAGTATTGAGCAGGTCAGTTATGCTGCGGTTCACCAACGGTTTTGAAGAAATCAGAAAATAGTGATTTCCACGGCAAGCTATTGAAGACAGATCCCATTGTTTTGCATTTTACGTTCAGTTTTTCCTCCCCTATATACCAATGAAATTAAAAATAACGGTTACCAAACACCGTATACATCAAATTACGAAATTCTTTATGTAAGACCAACGCAAAACTGATATTTTAATGTCTATCCCTATTTATATATAATCTTCAACCAACTTTCAATAATAGCAAAATCCGTTAAATTATATCTTCTTTCCGTTATTTTTATTTATTTAATGCAGATAAATATATGACTATATACAGGGTGCAAATTTTCAGTTCTAGAATAGTCACACCACGTACCCCTGACATCAATACAAACAACTTTTCTTAATAACTTTTTTCCGAAAAATCAACCTTAATTATTTCACATATTGCGCATCATATAAAAGCCGCTAGAAACAGTTTGATTATGTTTAATCATCAAACTGTGAATGATAAATTGATCAATGAATGAATGATTTGATCAGATCATTAGATTGATGATCAAACTGATAACAATTGATATCCACTCTATTCTACGGCCGCTCGAGCCAACCAACCGTTATCGAGCAGCCGATCGATGAAATAACACGTACAAGACTCACCCACACAGCAAATCAGCGAAGGTCATGTTTATTTTTATAAACCTGAAATTAAAATTAAAAATTTATAAAATTTAAAATTTTTTTTATAAAAAAAAATTATATTAATGATTTTAGTATTAGTAGTGTTTTAGATAGTAAAGGAAGCCTTATACAAGGGCTAGCAGGTATATAGAAGGCACTAGACAAGCCCCGCGGTCATTGCCTAAATTACCTGAAGGCCTACATAGAGCAGCGGATTCCATAAGCAAATCGCTTATTAACGAGTATAACCAATTTTTTTTTACTGTATAATAAAGACAGTTTAAGCATAACAAAATTAATTCTATGTTTATATATATATATATATGTATCTTAAAGCCTGTCTACCATTCCTGGTGTAGGCTTGTCAGTCTTTATCTTTTTTTTTTTTTCCTCCTTCCTCTAGGCCCCCACGTTTTCGCTTCACGTCACTGCGTCGCTAAACTTTCTCCATTCTGTCCTGTTGTTTGCCATCCTACTAGCTTCACTCATCGTTATTCTTCTTCTTTGTAATATCTTTTCTATCATGTCATTCCAAGTAGTTTCAGGTTTTTCCCTTTTTCTTTTCTGTCCAGGTCTAGCTTCCCATACTCTTCTCACTTGTCTTTCTTGTCCCATTCTTTTCAAGTGACCCCACCATCCCAACTGTCTCCTCTCTATGTATTCGTGCATCGCCTCCATTCCCAGTTCTTTTCTTATTTCTGCATTCCTGATTCTTTCTCTCTTTGTCACTCCCTTTACTCTCCTCATGTATTTCATTTCTACCGCTTGAACTTTACTTATTTCCTTTTTATCTGTTATCCATGTCTCACATCCAAATGTCAGTATTGGTCTTATTATTGTTTTATATACGTTTATTTTTGTTTTCCCTGTTATTTCTTTTTTCCCCACAATCATATTGCTGATATTGTAAAACACTTTCATTGCTTTTTCTACCCGACTGTTAATTTCTTCTTCTTGCTTTCCTGAACTAGATATTTCTATTCCCAGATATTTCCATTTCGTCACTTGCTCCAATTTTACCTTATCTACCATGATTCTTATCTCCTGTTGTTCCCCTATTATCATTACTTTTGTTTTCTCTTTACACATTTCCATTCCGTTCTCTCTAAGTGTTTCATTTCATATATTTATGTTTGCCTGCAGCCCTTTTTCATTAGATGCTACCACCATTATATCGTCTGCGAATGCTCATTCACGCTATTTGAGTTTTCTTCATATATTTTTTTTATTAAGCTTATCATTTTCGTGCTTATCTGTTTCTCTGCCATCATCCTCCACAATCTATCTCTTCCTATTTTGTCGAATGCTTTTTTCAGATCCAAAAAACTCATGTATACATTCTATTTCCCTCTACTTGTTTTTTCCATTATCTGTTTAATCGTGAATATATTATCTTGAATACTCCTTCCTTCCCTAAATCCTGACTGGGATTCGTCCAGTTTTTTCTCGATTTTACCTCTTAATCTCTCATTTATAATCATTTCCAGCACTTTCATATTGGTATTTAGCAATGTAATTCCCCTGTAGTTATTACAGTCCTTCCTGTCCCCTTTCTTGAAGATTGGCACTATCATCGCATGCTGCCATTCTTTTGGTATTCTTTGCTCTGTCCATATTTTTCTGTATATATCAAGCATTACTTGCCTTCCCTCTTCCCCCATATATTTTACCATTTCTGTCGTTACTGTGTCGCTTCCTGGCGCTTTCCCATTCTTTAGTAGTTTTATGGCCTTTTCCATTTCCTCCATATTAAATTCTTCTTCATCGTCTTTGCTTTTATTTCTCTCTATATTGGCTACCTCTCTAGTATCGGTCCTCTCTATCTTTTCTGACAGCAGCTCTTCAAAGTATTGCTTCCATCTTTCCATTATTTCCTTTTCCTGCTTTAATAGTTCTCCTTCTTTGTTCTTTATATATGTCGCGCAGTTGGTCTTTCCTTTTCTTATTGTTTTCAATCTGCTGTAGAATATTTTTTTCCCCTCTGCCGCTTCGTTTTCTGATTTCTTGCCGAATTCTGCCCATTCATTTCTTTTTGCCTCTATACTAATTGCTTCACTATTTTCCTTTCTTCCTTGTAGCACTGATACGTTTCTCTAGTTTTTTTTTGTAGATACTCCTTCCATTTTTTCTTTTTTAGTCTTACTCTTCTCTTGATCTCTTCTGTCCACCATGCCGTTTGTTTTATTTTCTTATTTCTTTTTATTCTTCCACACACTTCCGAGCTTGCTTGTAGTATTATCTTTTTGAGTTCCTCCCAATTCTCTTCCAAACTTAATGTCTTCCATTTCTCATTTCTACTCTCAATCATCCTCTTCATTTTTTCTCTATATTGCTTTGCCACCTCTCCGTCTTTTAGTCTATACGCTTTTATTTTCTCATATTCTATCTTATCTTCTTTTGTCTCTCTGTTGTCTGCTTTTAATGGTTTCTTTATCTTTGATATGACCATATAATGATCACTTCCCACTTCCGGTCCTCTTGACACTTTTACATCTACTATGTTCTTTCTATTTTCATTTCTTGCTACTATGTAGTCTATTATCGATTTTTCCTTTTTGTGCTCATCTCTCTAGTATATTTGTGTATATCTTTGTGCTTATAGTAAGTATTTGCTATAAACATATTATTGATTCAGCAAAACTCTATTAATCTTTTTCCATTATCATTTAGTATTGTCTCCCCATTCTGGCCCAATATTCTACTCTCTCCTGATTTTCCCTTTCCCACTCTACTATTGAAATCTCCTGCAATGTATATTTCGCCTTTTGCTCTTTCTGTTGAAGTTGAAATGTTAACAGAGGCGGCCTCTGTTAACATTTCCCAGAATTTCTCTTTGTTCTCCTTTTTGTCGTCTTCATTTGGACCATACACACTTATTATTGTTATAATGCTCTCGTTATCGTCCTTCATATTTATTGTCAATATCCTCTCTGAACATGCCTCCCATTTTTCTATATTGTGTGCCCATTCTTTTTTTATCATACATGCGACTCCTTCAGCTGCTCTTTTCTCTGTTTCCACTCCGCTATATATAAATACACTTCCTTTCATCATTTTTTGCAGTCCTCTTCCTTTTTTTTTCGTTTCCGTTATTGTAAGTTTGTCTATCTTATTTTCCAGAAACTCATCTTCTAGTTCTATTTCTTTTCCCTTTATGCTTCGTATATTCCATGTTGCCAATCTCCATATTTCTACCTTTTTCCTTCCCATTGTTTTCTGCTCCTTTCCCCACTTCTTCAGTTTTTTGTTTGTTTCTTCTTTTCTTCCCAGCTTCCATAATCTATCCTATTTCTATATTGTTCCTCCTTTCTTTTGTATATTTGGCACTTTTTGCTAGTTGCCATGTGCTCTAGGTCTTATCTTTAATTCTTGTACAGTTGGCGCATTTCATCTCATTTTTTCCACAATCTTTCCCTTCGTGTCCTTCTTGTCCACATCTGTAGCATACCTCCGTTCTTGTACAGTACTTAGCTACATGCCCATAGCAGCAGCATTTGTAGCAGATCGCGATCCTTATATATTCCTCTACCTGTGTTACAGTAAAATGTATCAGTAATTTTCCTTTTTTTACCACGTACTTGAATATCTCATTGTCAGCTTCTACTACCCAGTCCTCTACATATTGTTTACTGTTCCCGATGGCATTTTTTTTAACTGCTCTTATTACTGTCTTCACCTCTCTAGTCCCCACCATTTTTCTTATTTTTTAATTTTCCCTTATTATTTCATTACAAAAAGCATAACAAAACTAATTCTATGTTTATAATAGTTATTTATGTATTAAGAGCGAAAACTGATGCAATATATATATATATATATACAATTTTTTCTACAATTACCAGAAAAACAATGAAATGTGAATAGATTTAATTAGAGTTTCTATTTATTAATAAATTTCATTTATAATTTATATATTATTTTTTAAATCTATTTTTGCGCTTTGTAATCTTGGTTGCAGAATAATACTCCCCACACGGTGTTAGTGGTTAACATATACTGTCACAGTTCTCTTATGTCATATGCATATACAACACAACAGATAAATTGTGTCCAGAGTGTGTGTTTGTCTATGGTCGTATGAATAACAAAAATTAAATTAATTAAATTATAATAATATAAATATAAAATACTTTTAGATTACCAAATATTTATAGATATTTTAGGTTTATATAGATATATAAATCTATCTTATACATAGATATAATATAATATATATAATTATATTCTTATCTATATCTATTTTGAAGAAGTCTTTTTATCCAGGTACGTAACTCGTCATTATTAAATTACATGAACGTTGTTCAGCTTAACTATGTTGAAAAGTTTCAAGTGCTCGTGGAGTCATCACCAACGACGTCAACAACATAGGAACCCATCGTCTTACCGGTTTCGCTGTATCACAGCTCATCAGAAAGCTAGGGTAGGCATAGGTCCGAAGACGCTTTGAAGAAGAAACCGACGAGCACTTATATATAATATATATGCAATGTGCGGTGAATTATATTTTTCAGCGACAGCTGTGAGTGAGAGAAAATTTTCCTCTACGATCTCAAAATAGCTATTTATAATACCAAAACATATAGTGCGGCACTATAAGTGCAGACACTTGTTCAGTGTCTGATGAACACCAATTTGACCATTATGAAAATATAATTTGAAGAAGTCTTTTTATTGAGATACGTAATCCCTCATTATTAAATATCATGAACCTTGTTCAGAATAACCATGGTGAAAAGTTTTAAGATCAGATGCTTTCTAACTTTTCAACATGGTTATGCTGAACAATGTTTACGATATATAATATCATTATTAATCTATATAATTTTATATACAGATTTTTAGATTTATATAGATATAAAATAGTTAAATTAAGAAGAATAAGTATTAACAAATGTTAGAAGAACATAGATAACACGTAAAACCATAGACTATTGACTATGGATAAACCTTATTTGTCTATGTATCAGAAAAAAAACCTTTGTCTTGTAAATATATATATGATAACTATTCTTCAGTAAACAATTTTTTGTTTTATCTAATTCTTAAAAATTTTAAAAATTCTTAAAATATTGGAGAATAGGTGTATTACTTTTTGCTTTAGCGCGATAAAGTGACAGCTGTATGAACTACTTTTCGCGCTATATCAAAAAGTAGTAAGTCATCAACAAAGTTTCACTTTTATCTCGCATTTTGAAGCGAAAAATTACACATTATTATGTGATTGTAGAAAAAATAACTTGTAATGTTACTTAGCTTTTTTGACATTCTATCCTGTTTTAATTATTTTTTTAATTATAAAAATTATATTTTATTTTATGTAAAGATAATTTATATTTAAATAATTGTTAACCATGTTTATAAATAATTACGATAGGCACTATACGTCAAGCAACAAGGTTGCTTGACGATTTATAAAGTAAGTCGAGTCTAATGAATTATAAGGTACAATAACTTACCATCGCAGATCGGTCGTGCCCACGTTCTCGATGCCACCGTGGGGATAGAACTAGGGAATATGGAGTTTAACATTGAGTATTAAAAGTTTTAATGAATGTTAGTATGCGTGGGGGTTCAATAAATAGTTCTATTCCGAAAGCCGTTATTTTACTCACTTTCCTACAAACCCTAAAATTCTGTAAATACCAGTGCGCCGTCGTTCATGATACTTTCGAGTTAACAAGTGTGTAACGTTGTTTATGGGAATAAGCGGCCACCAGTAGCCGAAGAGAATAAGGTTCAGTGCAAAACTAAGAAGGAATTAGTAGCAATTTGAGCATCACCCACGCTCAAACGGCGGTTGGTGATGTAAAGTGCAAGTGTAGTGCCAATTTAAAACAGAAAATTTAAAACGGGAGGTAGCCAGCAACGCTTCAACAAGCACAAAAGTCGCAGAAAGTAGCAAAGCAGCACTTGTTGGCAAAAAAATCTGATACAAAAAAGTGTAGTTACAAAGAACTGAGACTAGTGCCAGCGCTTAAACAAAAGTTGATATGTGTAAGTGAGCGTGAAAAGTGAAGGTGCAGTGCCAATTTCAAGCAGGCGATTGGAAACGAGACGTAGCCCTTCAACAAGTGCAAAGTCGCAGAAGGAAGTAGAGCAGCACCTAGCCGAAGGCACAAACCGGTAAGTCAAGTTTCGGTTCTTTCGGGGAAGTTCATTTTTTCGGTGTTTGAATCAGTGTTGGTCGAAAAAGGAAATATTTAAAAATAAAATAATAACTGACGCGTTCGTAGATGACAACCTATATAAGCCGATAACCTATATAAATTATATACGAATATAAAGAAAGATAGCCCTTTTCTTTATATTAATTAATAGGTAATTAAAAATCATTTTAAGACCTGGTGTAATATTTCTAGTTTGGTAGAGCACCGACGTTGCCATAATTTCATTTTTATCTTTGTGTTAAAAATTCCCAAAATTTTCCTTTTTCTGTGTCCTTCATTTTGTAAAAAGGTTGTAATATTAATTTGAGACATGAACCCTATTTCACGCTTTATTAGATATATCTTTTACCGTCCTTCTTTTTCTTGCCTCTTTTCTACGAAAACTTTCACTGCCCTTCTGCTTTTTCTGATCTGTTGTCACCTCTGACTTCTATTACCTAGCTATGTGGGGGGTAAAAAAGCGTGACAATTTTGATTCCAGAAACAACTCTTATTTTCTCATATCATACTCATACGCTCTACAAGTCTCTCTAAATCGCTCAAAGAGATCACTTGTACACTTTACACTCTACACTCTCCCTATAATTTAACTCATATAAGTGCTCGTTCTAAACTTAATATTACTTTTCAAGTGAAAACAATTAAATTAATGTAATAATTAGTGATATTACTTAGATTTTGTATATTGTAAATATATGTTCATAACAAGTTAGTGCCTTTCATTCAGTGCATACAACCAAAAGGTAACACAACATTGTAATCATAGATCGCCTCAACAGCTTTTCTTCATGGAGCAGACTGTGATGGCTACCTTTGCATATCGTGAATTTTCTTGTTTCTATACACAAAATGTCTTTTTTATGTCTTAGACATATCGGACATATATTTTTATATATGTAATGACGTATGATAGTTCGAATTGAACCATCACACGTAATAACTATAATTAAAACCCTTAAGGGACAGCATCCGCTAGAAAAAAATTAGTAAACATATCTGTATAGATATAATAGATACCATAAAAAATAATTTGGCGATATTGATATTATTTCTAAACATGTCAATTCCCTTTTTACTTTATTTCTCTCTATAGATATTTCTCTTTTCAATACAAGCAATAGATGTTTTTTTTTTAAATTTATTTCTGTTCTTCATTAGTCATTATTTTTTCCACGTATTTATTAAATCTTTCTTTAGCACTTCACTTATGTACGATAGCTTATACTTCTCTCTCACACCATGCGAGTTTTTTCTGTCTCACTTCCTCTTATTTACTTTGTTCTACACTTCTCTCTTTGTTTGCTCGCTACTAGCGTACGAGTCTAAGAGTTTTCCAGTATACTGTCATAATTTCTTTTAACAAAAAATAACCACACTAACTGCACAGTTAAAAAAAAGCTAACGCCTAGAAAAAAGAAGAAGGAATACGAGAAACAGACTAAGTCAAAGTCAGAGAGAATAAGACCGTGTATTAGGAGGCGGGATTTATTTTCAATTATCGATTTATTGAGCACTAGCTAGCTGGTAAACTCGCAAAGCAGATAGGTCCCTTAACGGTATTAATTATAGTTATTACGTGTGATAGTTCAATTCGAACCATCATACGCCATTACATATATAAAAATATATGTCCGATATGTCTAAGACATAAAAAAGACATATTGTGTACAGAAACAAGAAAATTTACGATATGCAAAAGTAGCCATCACAAGACAAACAAGAAAAAACAACAAAAAAAGAAAACATCTTCTGCGACGGGTATCTCCCCAGGTCGCTCAAAGTCTTTTCTCTTACCCAAAACCTATTTTTTTATGTAACTTCGTAACAACCTAATGGAATAGTTCTCGTAGTACGAATTACGCGTAGTGGACATGTTTCAAAATTGCCGATGAAATGTTGCGATTAGTTATTTATATTTAGTTTTCGTATTAGATTTTAGAGTTTTAGGTGAGATATTTTTTTGGAGTTCAAAAATCGTGTCTCAGGTGGCAAGATGCTAGAACCCACATAAATTAAATACGTAATGATGGTTGCCTATTAGTTAGTATCACAACTATTTAGTTGTGAACTGTGACGACGCAGGGCAGAACAGCTACTGTTCTGTATATTATATTATTTTATTGTTCTGTATGTATAACAGCTATACTTGTATATTGGATGATTCTAAATAATTTTGATCATAATAAATTCTCTTGTGCTTCCTGTTGAAGAATTAACTCGATATTTTCATTGTCCTTGATTACAAACGCTTAGTTTGTTTTGTATGTGACAAACACCTCATTATTCGTTTATTTTCCGTTTTCGTTATCTTCGTCACTCTATCTATTCTCTTCTCTTTGAGTCTACTCTTCACTCCCCTTAACTTCTTTTCATCCCTCCGTCCCGCTCCCTCACTACAAAGGCATACGTTTCTGCTTTTCGTTCAACCCCTTCCACGAAATTGCCAAATATTCTCACCCTCACATCCCACCTAAAACCGACATAACTCACCGTCCAATCTGAGTGATATGGTACGTTTAAGTATAATAATCACAACAACAACAGAAATCCCGAACACCCTTAGCCATGGCACGACAGTCGGGTGCCAACCTTTGTCCTGCTCCACATCAACCGTTAGGCATTGCTGGATGGCGCAGCCGTACCAGTTCACACGCCACTATTCCGACTGACCTCGCCAGAGCAGCGCATCGTTAACCTTCGTCCACTTGGTTCGGAGCAGGGCCATGCTACAGAAACTTTCCGCTCAAGGCCTGCCACATAGAAAGAGCCTGGGGGTACTGTCCCCGACACAAAATGCCCCAGAAACTCCACTTCGACCAAGCCAAAGCAAATCAAACAATGTAATATAATTGTAAACAGGTTTACCAAACCAAATTACATTATTGGTTATACAGTAGAACCTATCCATAACTGTCACCCAAAATGTCAGCCCAAATGGTCGTTATAAGGAGCTAGCCGGTCCCGGGAGAGTTGCTAAATATTTGGAAGAAAATTGGTGTAATACCTTTTCAGTTACCTCTTAGTAGTGAATAGAATTAAAACATTAAAATAAACTGGCCCAAAAAAATTATTTATTGAATATTATAAGTTTAATGATCGTACAATAGTATATATTACATATATTTAATATGTATGTATGTACATATTAAATGCACTGACATCATTTATGCTTATTTTAAATACGAATTAATCGTAGTTTGTTTTAATGATTTTAATTCAATTTCTAATAATTCGGATACCAAATAAGCGAAGAAAGAAAAAACAACAAAATTCTTTTTCTCAGCTGTCAACATAAAGGTATATCTTGATACGTATAATTTTTTTATATTGGATAGCTTGATTATAATGTTACTTAGCTTTCTTTGGCAATTGCACCTTTTTTAATTATTATTTTATTAATATTCTTAACTCGACAGGTGTTTCGATAGCTTACATCTTTTTCAAAGAGTTTTTTCATTTTCTTATTTTAATGATATATATTGTCAATTTTTGATTAGTTTTGCTTTTTTCGTCGCTAAGATTACGCTTTCTTTGCTACTTATAATATTTGAAAAATTTTGAGCGTCTAATGTTCAATAGTTTTGTATGCAAATATGTATTATGCATTTTTGTTAGTTGTATCTTATTTATATTATGTTGTAGTATGATTTGCTTAAGTACTTTATGTTTGTTTTATAATTAATTGTGTTTTCATGATTTTTGATTTGTATCATTTCTAATATTTCTCTATTGTATGTATTTTTTTCAGTCTTAAATATTATTATGTTATCAACGTCGAATGCGTGTTTTGTTTCTTCAATGTGGTGTGTTAATGCTGTTTTGTTTTTTTGTCATATTAATGCCCATTAATGCTATTATTTAAATATTAACTGTTTGTCCAACATAAACTTTATTACAATCTGAGCATGGAATTTTATATACTACATTGCTTTTTTTATCTTTATGCGTATTTGATTTAATTTTTGTATAATATTGTTGTATAAGATTGTGTCCTTTTTGTGCGACCTGTATGATATATTTTTCAAAAATGTGGGTTAATTTTTCTGATAAATGTGGTATATATGGAAGTGATATGTATTTAATTGGTTAATTTTGTTCTATTTTTTGTGTTGTGTTAAAAAATTTGTGTATTCTTTGATAAAATATTCTGTCTATAAATTTTAATGAAGAGTGGTTTTGAATTAGAGCTTCTTTAGTTTTGTTATAGTGTTATGTCTGTATTCTGGGTCTATCAGTTTTATTGCTCTATCTACTATTCAAACTATTACAGATTTTTTTTGTGATATTGGATGTTGTCACCATGACCACGTTTCTTTTGTGTACCATTCTGTTTTAATAGTGTTTATAACTTTGTGTAATGTTAGAACTTAGATCTAGAAAATTTATTTTATGTTGTTTTTCTATTTCTACTGTAAATTGTAATTGTGTATTGTAAGTGTTAAATTGTTCTAATATTATATTGTTGTTTATTATGTGGTATTGCCGTTATACAATCATCAACATATCTGGAAAAGAATGGTAGTTTAAAATTTAGAGCGTTAATTACCGTTTCTTCTAAATCTTCTAATGCTAATTGTGCTATCACACTTGATATTGATGCATCCATTGCACATTCATCTAATTGTGTGAAAAATTTTGTCTTATATGTGAAACATGATGAGTATAATGTTGTTTCCATTGTCTTTGTAAATTCTGTTATTGGAATATCTATCTGTGCGTTCTTTGATTTGGTTTCAGTGTTTATGTATTAATTGTTCTACTAGGCTTATTGGTATGTTTGTGACCATTGATATAACATCTAATGATATTAATATGTAATTGTGTGGTATTTTAATGGCTTTTATTTTATTTTTGCAGTCAAAAGAACTTTTTATGTGATAACCGTTTTTGTATAATAATTTTGTAATGTGTTTTTAAAATGTTTAGATAGTTGTTCAAATGGTGATTAATTACATGCTACTATAGGTCTTAATGGAATGTTTGGTTTTGTGAGCTTCGGAATGCCGTATATTTTCGGTGGTAGCGCATTATATATACTTAGATTTTTAGCTAGTGTAGGTGATATGTATAATTTGTTTTCCCAGTTTTTTATTATATCATTATTTTGTTTTTGTAATGTATTAGTTGGATCTGATTTTATACCTTTATATATTCTTGTATCTTTTAACATTTCTGGAATTTTTTGATCATATTCTGTGGTATACATTACTACTGTTTTAGTAGTTTTATCTGGTTTTAGTATTACTATGTTGCGATTTTTAAGATTTTTTTTGTTTTTTCTTCTTTCATCTTTGATTATTGTTTTGTGTGTGTATGGTATTCTTTGTTGTGATAATGAGTTTTGAAATTTGTTTTTGTGTTGGTGCATCTTGATCGTATATCATTGTTAGTTGTTGTGGGTAGATTAATTAATGCGACTTCTATGTTACTAATTATATTGTGTGTTGGTATATATTTTTTTATTATATGTAGGAATTGAGAAATTTTGACATAAACTTAGTGTTTCTTTTGCTTAGCCTGGTATGTTTTCTTGTGTTAAATTTTTTTTATATTTGTATTTGTTTGGTATATCCATGAGTTTTTAAACTGTAAGAGTCTGAAGAAGGCTCAAATTGCTGGCGAAACATCAAAAATTGAAACTTTCTTGTTTAATTCATTTAAAATCCAGTCCAAAAAAATAAATATACAACTAGAACTGAAATTTAAACAAAACTGAAAATGAACGGTTACTGAGTGTCGGTCTATTATTTTTTTTTTTGTTGCTACGATTCATTTAAATTGACATGTACCAAACTTAAGTTAATATCGTTATTTATAAAAGAAGTGTCTCGATTAGAATACCGGGTATAAAATCAATCAAACGCCAATAATGTTTCTCCTGGAATCGATGAATACTTCCTGTGGCCTTTAAATTTATCCAAATTTCATTGATATTTTTATTTGCTATAGGTTTTAAAGTTTTAAGATTTTTTCCCTTGTTTTAAAATGAATATATAATATATATATTATTTATATATATATATATATATATGTATATAATATATTAATAATGTACTCTAATAACGAGTGTTAAATAATAAATGATCATAGCTGAATTGACTAGACCAAATTAATCCGATTGAGATAATTTCTTTTGCTCTTTGTATCATTCCATCATATCTTCGATTTGACCCACAGGGACTCTGATACGAGTTTTCTTAAACAGAGTTTGTCTATCCAGTTACATTCTTCTAAACACAATATGCTACTTTTTTTCGTCTACTACTGCAGATAATAAGCACCTCAAATTAGCTTCGTAAACCGCTCATCAAAATTCCAAGCCGTTTTGTAAATAGAGCACTCTAAAGTTTATTATACTTCGATACTTCTTTATCGAATAACCCGTTACGGTACTCGAAGCCCATCACTACTTTTTTCATATTTTTAAAATTCTATCATGGCGCTATGTCATTTCAATCTATTTATATATTTATAATTTATTACTTACTAAAATTAAAAACATCAAAAACGAAGGAATTATATTCCATTTCATTTCATGCATTAAATCGCAACGAAATAATTTTTATTCCAAATCGCATATATAATGCACTTATTATTGATATTTAAAAAGTTTGAAAATAGACTATTCTTTACTTAAGAAAAAGAAGAGGCAAGTAATATACTTCCTCGCTAAGACGGTGAAAATAATGGAGGCTGTATTTATTTGTTCACAGGTTACATAGAAACTGGCTTGTATATTGTTTTCAAATTTATGTATGTATATTTCACTCATTCCGTACTGAATAGAAAAATAAGAAAAGTGTAATAAATAATAATAAAATAACCAATTATTAGTACAAGAAAGATATTTCATTAAAAAAAAAGAAACTAATAAGTAAGTACTTTTAAATGATAAAAAACCTTATTCAGAAAATATAATATTTAGAGCAATAGATGTTAACCTAACCTAACTTATTAATAAAAGTAACCAAACAAAAGAACTTCTTAGTTCGATAATTTATTTTGTTTTCTTAGAACTAATTAATAAAATTATATATAAATAAAAATAATGGTAAAAAAAGGAAAATTATAGATAGATTTTACTGTAAAACAGGTAGAGGAATATGCAAAGATCGCGATCTGCTATAAGTGCTGCTGCTATGGGTATGTAGCCAAGTACTGTACAAGAACGGAGGTATGCTACAGATGTGGACAGGAAGGACATGAAGGGGAAGATTTTTAGAAAAATGAGATAAAATGCGCCAATTGCACAAGAATTAAAGGTAAAGATATAGAGCACATGGCCATTAGCAAAAAGTTCCAAATATATAAACGAAAGGAGGAACAATATCGAAATAGGATAGATTATGGAAGCTGGGAAGAAGCGAAGAAACAAACAAAAAACTGAAAAAGAATAGGGGAAAGGAGCAGAAAACAATGAGAAGAAAAAATGAAGAAATATGGAGATTAGCAACATGGAATATACGAAGCATAAAGGGAAAAGAAATAGAAATAGAAGATGAGTTTCTGGAAAATAAGATAGACATACTTACAATAACAGAAACGAAGAAAAAGGGCGAGGATTACAAAAAATGATGAAAGGAAGTGTATTTATATATAGAGGAGTGGAAACAGAAAAAAGAGCAGCTGAGGGAGTCGCATGTATGATAAAAAAAGAATGGACACACAATATAGAAGAATAGGAGGCGTGTTCAGAGAGGATACTGACAATAAATATGAAGAACGATATTGAGAGCATTAAAACGATAATAAGTGTGTATGGACCAAATGAAGACGACAAAAAGGAGAACAAAGAGTATATTTGATATGGTTATATCAAAAATAAAGAAACTACTAAAATTAGACAACAGAGAGAGAAAAGAAGATAAGATAGAATATGAGAAAATAAAAGCGTATAGATTAAAAGACGGAGAGGTGGCAAAGCAATATAGAGAAAAAATGAAGAGGATGATCGAGAGCAGAAATGAGAAATGGAAGGCATTAAGTTTGGAAGAGAGTTGGGAGGAAGTCAAAAAGATGATAGTACAAATAAACATGGTGGACAGAAGAGATCAAGAGAAGAGTGAGATGAAAAAAGAAAAAATAGAAGGAATATTTACAAAAAAAAAATAGAGAAACGTATCAGTGTTACAAGGAGGAAAGGAAAATAATGAAGCAATTAGTATTAGAGGCGAAAAGAAATAAATGGGCAGAATTCGGTAATAAATTAGAAAACGAATCTGCTGAGGGAAAAAAAATATTCTATAGTAGACTAAGAACAATAAGAAAAGGAAAGACCAACAGTGCTATATATATAAATAACAAAGAAGGAAAAATATTGAAGCAGGAAGATGAAATAATGGAAAGATGGAAGCAATACTTTGAAGAGCTGCTGTCAGACAATATAGAGAGGAACGATACAAGAGAAGCAGACAATACAGAGACAAAGGAATGCAAAGACGAGGAAGAGGAATTTAATATGGAGGAATTGGAAAAGACCATAAAACAACTGAAGAATGGAAAAGCAACAGGTAGTGACACAATAATGACTGAAATGACTAAATATATGGGAGAAGAGAGAAGGCAGGTAATGCTGGACATATATAACAAAATATGGAAAGAGCAAATAATACCTAAAGAATGGGAGCATGCACTGATAGTACCAATCTTTAAGAAAGGAGATAAGAAAGATCGTAATAATTACAGAGGAATTACTCTATTAAATACAAACATGAAAGTATTGGAAATGATGATAAACGAGAGAATAAAAATTAATATAGATAAACTCTTCTGCCTAGGGAAGGCAGAAGCATTCAAAACTATATATTTACGATTAAGCAGTTAGTTGAAAAAAACAAGTAAAAGGAAAAAAAATGTATACATGGGTTTTTTAGATTTAAAAAAAGCATTTGATAAAGTAAGAAGAGATAGATTGTGGAAGATGATGGCAGAGAAAGAGATAAGCAGGAAAATGATTAGATTAATAAAAAAAATATATGAAGAAAACTCAAATAGCGTGATAGTCAAAAACAGACAATCAAAAAAATTTAAAACGAAAGACGGACTAAGACAGGGAGGAGGACAGGACTTAGTCCAATAATGTTGGACTAAGTCCAACATTATTTAATATTTACATGGACAAAATAATAAGGAAAGCGAAAGAAAGAACTAGAGGACTTGACGTGGGATGGAATTATATGGAGAGAGTTGAAGTAAAGATTGGAGCATTTGCGGACGATATAATGGTGATAGCATCTAACGAAAAAGAGTTGCAGACAAGCATAAATAAATGGAATGAAACACTTAGAGAGAACGGAATGGAGATGTGTAAAGAGAAAACAAAAGTAATGGTGATCGGAGAACAACATGAGATAAAAATCATGGTAGATAAAGTAAAATTGGAGCAAGTGGCGAAATGGAAATAATTGGGAGTAGAAATAACTAGTTCAGGAAAGCAAGATGAAGAAATTAACGGCCGAATAGGAAAAGCAATGAAAGTGTTTTACAGTATCAGCAATACGATTGTGGGGAAAAAAGAAATAACAAGGAAAACAAAAATAAACGTCTATAAAACAATAATAAGACCAATACTGACATTTGGATGTGAGACATGGATAACAGATAAAAAGGAAATTAGTAAAGTCCAAGCGGTAGAAATGAAATACATGAGGAGAGTAAAGGGAGTGACAAAGAGAGAAAGAATCAAGAATGAAGAAATAAGAAAAGAACTAGGAATAGAGGTGATACACGAATACATAGAGAAGAGGAAGTTGGGATGGTGGGGCCATCTGAAAAGAATGGGACAGGAAAGACAGGTGAGAAGGGTATGGTAAGCTAGACCAAGGCAGAAAAGAAAAAGGGGAAGACCTGAAACTACTTGGGATGACATAATAGAAAAGATATTACAAAGAAGAAGAATAACGATGAGTGAAACTAGTAGGATACCTGGGATATGTCATCCCAGGTAGGGACATATCCACATCCATCATGTGGAAAAGATACCCGCTTGAGAATTCGATTGGGGGCAAGAACTGAATCTCGCAAACTCGATGACCAAGTGGAAAAGGTAGTCATTCCAGAACTCGTTTATCGAAAGGAACTGGATCTCGAGAACTCGATTATCAAGTGGAGACCGGAGCCGTTTGAGAACTCAACGGGCGAAAGGAAATGGGTCTCGATAACTCGATCGCCAGGAGGAAAAGGTAGCCGTTCGAGAACTAGATTGGCGACAAACACTAAATCTCGCAAACTCGATCACTAGATGGAAAAGGTAGGTATTCGAGAACCTGATTGGCGAAAGGAACTGGATCTCGAGAACTCGATTACCAAGGGGAAACGGGAGCCGTTCGGGAACTCACCTGGCGAAAGCAAATGGGTCTCGAAAACTCGGTCGCCAGGAGGAAAAGGTAGCTGTTCGAGAACTAGATTGGTGACAAACGCTAAATCTCGGAAACTCGATTACCAGATGTAAAAGTTAGGTAGTTGAGAACTCGATTGGCGAAAGGAACTGGATCTCGAAAACTCGATCGTCAGGTAGAAAAGGTAGACGTTCGAGAACTAGATTGGCGACAAACACTAAATCTCGCAAACTCGATCACTAGATGGAAAAGGTAGGTATTCGAGAACCTGATTGGCGAGAGGAACTGGATCTCGAGAACTCGATTACCAAGGGGAAACGGGAGCCATTCGGGAACTCAACTGGCGAAAGCAAATGGGTCTCGAAAACTCGGTCGCCAGGAGGAAAAGGTAGCTGTTCGAGAACTCGATTGGCGACAAAACTAAATCTCGCAAACTCGATCACCCTACAAACCTTATCGGTTTGTAACGTAAACGGTAAACTAAAATCAGGACAAGTCAAAATAGGCGCTGTAACAAGACATTCTTTTAAAGTTTTAATAGCTGATTCACATTGATCAGTCCACTCAAATTTAACATTTTTCTTAATTAACTTTGTAACAGGCGCTATTAATGTTGAAAAATTTGGGATAAAACGACGATACCATGATGCGGTACCAATAAAACGTCTAATTTCATTCGCATTCTTCGGAGATGGTGTATTTAAAATTGCCGATATATTTTCAGCATCTGGTTTCAAGCCTGTAGTAAAGTAGACTTGATCAGTTATTGTTATTATTTTGTAAGTAATAGACAGATGGAAATCTACGAGCAGTCTGTGGTTAGCTAGACAGAGATCAAAATGTGATTAGTATAATAAGAAAATTAATAAAGATTAAAAATAGACATAACATGGCGCAGTCGGTAGTAGTGTAATTAATAACTAGAATTACTCAGATTAGAGACTAAAATTAATTAAAACGTGTGTGGATGGCCAAGATAAGGATGGATAAATTTACAACAAGCATGTGCATGGTTGTAAATATGTATTTACATATTTATATCAATATATATCAAATAAATATCAAAATTCAAATTCGAAACAATCAATGATAAATCATGAAGTAATAAAACCGTGGCAGAAAGTAGGGATAGATTTGTTCGAAATTAAAAATGAAACTTATTTGATCGTAGTTGATTATTACTCTAAATTTCCGGAAATGATTAAAACATTAACGCTGATGAATACAAACATGCTCATCAGTTGTGGGATAAATTTAAGATAAAAAATTTGGGGGAATATAGCGATCTATATTTGAAAACGGATGTAATTCTGGTAGCAGATATATTTGAAAATTTTAGAAATAAATGCATTAATATATATAAATTAGATCCTGCTTTTTATTACACGATACCAGGTTATACATGAGATTGCATGTTAAGATTTACCAAATGTAAACTTAAACTCATCAAAGACATTAATCAGTTATTATTTACAGAAAAGCGATTACGAGGAGGAATTTCTTTATGTTCCAATAGTTTATCTGAAGTGAATAATAAATACATGAATGAGTTCGATGAAACAAAGCCATCAAAATATTTATTATATCTTGATGTCAATAATTTATATGGTTGGGCTATGTTTTGATATTAGTCTATTGGATGATACATTCTGGAAGATGATTTAGAGTATCCATCATCTCTTCATGATAAACACAGAGATTTTCCATTTTGTGCAGAACATGAAAAAGTTCCAAATTGCAAACTATCGAAATTATTAACTACAGTCGAACATAAAAAAAATATGTTTTTCATTATCAAAATTTAAAGCAAGCATTAAATAATGGATTAAAATTAACAAAGATTAATAAAATATTGAAATTCAAGCAAGCTCCATGGTTAAAACCTTGCATAGAATTAAATACAATGTTGCGCACACAAGCCCAATCAGATTTTGACAAAAGCCTATTTGAACTCATGAACAATGCAGTCTTTTGAAAACATCAGACATCATGGAACAGTTAAAATTGTAAATAAATGGCATGGTAGATATGGTGTTATGCATCTAATTGCAAGTTCATTATTTCACAGCCGAAAAATATTTGATGACAATTTAGTTGCAATAGAATTAAATAAAGCGCACATAGTATTCAATAAACCTGCCTATGTTGGTATGGCTATTCTAGATATTTCTAAAAAAATTATGTATGGCTTCCACTTTGATTTTATATTAAACCAGATTCCACTAGATAAATGTAAATTGATGTATACCGACACAGACCGTTTCATATATGAAATTATTTGCGATGATGTATATACACAAATCATGAAAAAACATATTAATAAATTTGACACAAGTGATTATCCACCAAACAACACATACGAAATACCTCAAATGAATAAAAAAATGTTGGGTTTAATGAAAGATGAAGCATGTGGGAATATAATAACCCATTTTGTTGGTTTAAGATCAAAAATGTACACATAACATTGATAATAAATGTTGTTGTAAAACAACAAGAGAATTTATGGCATTCTTTAAAAATAATAACAATGACGCGACGTCACAACAAAATGCGGGTCGTATTTCACTTAGAAACGTGCTGTTTTCGACGTGACGTCACACTACTACTAAGTACTGCTACATTAACACGATTTTCTTTTGTTTCTTTGGGTTCTTGAAAAAGAACATTTAGTATTTCCGTATGATTTTCTAAATTTGGTTCTTGAAAAAGAACGATTTACTTTTAGTATGATTTTCTACATTTGGTTCTTGAAAAAGAACGATTTACTTTTAGTATGATTTTCTACATTTGGTTCTTGAAAAAGAACGATTTACTTTTAGTATGATTTTCTACATTTGGTTCTTGAAAAAGAACGATTTACTTTTAGTATGATTTTCTACATTTGGTTCTTGAAAAAGAACGATTTACTTTTAGTATGATTTTCTACATTTGGTTCTTGAAAAAGAACGATTTACTTTCAGGACGATTTTCCAGAATTTGTTCTTGAAAAAGAACGATTTGTTTACAACACTAATATCTCTTCTTTGATTTAAAGCAGAACAATAGATTTCGATCCAAATCTTCTATTTCTATTCTTCTCTTGTGTTCTTGAAAAAGAACGATTTTAATTTCAGCCCCATTGCTTATGTTGTTTCCGAAACAATGTTCAATTTGTTCTGAAAAGAACAGATTGGTTTGTAACCGTCGTCTAGGTGATGATGTGATGTCGCCAAACGCAGGACCAGCTACTGCGGTCGCTCGCTGGTATTGTCGTCTTTTTATGCTCGTTACCTCTCCTCTGCCGCACAACCCGTCTCTAATCGTAAGCTCCACCCCGCGTCTGTTATCATGCAGAGTCAACTACATTGATTATTCTAAATCATTTCAAACAATGAATTGTCTGTTAATAATTGAAATAGATATGTAACACACGTAAAATCATGTTGCTGCTCTATCTACGATTTATTGGGCCAATTTTTGACCATTTATTCATATGATAATTCTAGTTTTCAAATGAATAAAATAACATACAACGACTAAATATAACCAATGCTCTTGACCCATATAAATAATACCATTCAATTATGAACTCAAACAAACTGCAAACTATTAACAACAACATAACGGTTCAAGTTTTTTGCTTAACGCAGATCTACCATATGAATTACTTTTCATATACGCTACGTGAGTAAATCTGCATACATTGGAAATTTGCAAAGAAACAATACATCTGCTTTATAGTACAAGGCACATAAAATAACACATTTTTACCAGCACATAACACTAAGGCATTCGAAAATACAGTTTACTGCTTATTAACGTGACGTCAGAGGAGTAGCCAAAGAAATCCGTCTTGACCACATATGGCACTTGTTTTGCCGGCGATTTAAATTTCGCTGCTATATGTTGTTTTGGCTCTGTAATTACTAATAATTTTTTTTGTTATGTAGATTTAAGTATGTATTTACGTTTCACACAATTTTTGGTTGTATACAATATTTACGTTAATTACTATGCACTCTTTTATCGTTTCTGAACGATGAACTCTACTAATTTTTATATGATTTTGATTGTATCTTTTTTATTGATTGATATTTTTGTTCAGTAGTGATATGCATTATAGAATAAGATTTCCACATTCTGTTCTTATCAAACTTGCATCGAAAATTGTTCAAATTTAGTAATTATAAGAATTTTCCAATCACCACTCAGATTAAATTCACGCTTGAGAGAGGGCCCATCATTATACGTTTAATGGTAGTTCAGTGCTCAGTGCGTCCTATTTATTATGTATATGGGAATGGAACATTCAAGAAGACAGTATACAATTTTACAATGACTAAGTTAAAGTGTTTCTACACAAGTGTATCTCAAGAATCATATCTCACAACCAATCACTCACGTGTCTCAAGCATAAGCTCTCTCTCTCTCGCGACAGTAAAGTTACTTACGTGTCGACAAGCATAATCCTCTCTCTCTCGTGACAGTAAAGTTACTTACCTGTCCTCAAGTGATAAAATAAATCACTAGCTCACTCCATCGCGACAGTAAAAGAAATCTACTGATCGGGAACAAGATTAGCACTGTAAAGTTTATATTCACGGCAAAAGACTTTCTCTCACTACATAAATCTGAGGTGGTTGTTTTGTATTTACATCAAAGTTATATTATTTCAATACTCTCAACCAGTGTTGTAAATAAATGTACATAGTCCAAATTTGTTTTTGTTTGTTGGTGAAGTCCAACTGAGTCAGCACCTATCTATTTCTCTTGTTCTGGCAAGAGCCATCTCTATTAGCCGAGGCTAGAACAAATGTATTAAGAAAGTTAAGGGTGTTCAAAATAACATCAATAAGAAATGAGATAAGTTTTAATGATTATTATAATAGTTTAATAATAGGAAAAGACAAAATTACCACACAACGTTCGATTCGCTCATCTAATCAAAATATTTTTAGTGTCGAAGAAGTAAAATTAGCTCTTAATTCATGATGATAAGCGATGTTTAATGCAAAATAGCACTGATACCCTTCCTTGGGGGCATTATAAAATACCTCAGAAAGATTTTGCAAAGAAGAGGAATAACGATGAGTGAAGCTAGCAGGATGGCAAACAACAGGAAGGAATGGAGAAAGTTTTGCGACGCAGGGACGGGAAGCGAAAACGTAGAAGCATAGACAAAAAAAGAAAAAAAAAAAAGGAAAAAAGAAAAGATAAAGACTAACAAGCCTACACCATTCGAGGGTAGAAAGGCTTCAAGATACATATATATATATATAAAATACCTCAATGTAAAATGTTAGAACATAATAAGTAGCAGTATACTACGCTTTTAATGTTAATTCTATATCAATAAATACAAAATATTGTATTTATTGATTTGATATAGTTTAAATTTTAAAGGATATTAGGATATAATAAGTAGGTAATATAAGTGTATAGTGTATATATTTTCTGTACAATATACAATTTATATACAGTTTTATAAATATAGGTTATATTCAATGAACATATGCTTTTAATATTGACTCTAAACATATACTACAATTAATGCTGTGACTGCATAAGCGACCATCAATGGTGTCACCTTCAGATGATGTAGAATGTCCCCAACATGGCTGTTGTAAAACAACAAGAGATTTTATGGCATTCTTTAAAAATAATAACAATAACGCCACGTCACAACAAAATGCGGGTCGTATTTCACTTAGAAACGAGCTGTTTTCGACGTGACGTCACACTACTACTAAGTACGGCCACACTAATACGATTTTCTTTTTTTCTTTGGGTTCTTGAAAAAGAACATTTAGTATTTTAGCACGATTTTCTACATTTGGTTCTTGAAAAAGAACGATTTACTTTCAGGACCATTTTCTACATTTGGTTCTTGAAAAAGAACGATTTACTTTCAGTACGATTTTCCAGAATTTGTTCTTGAAAAAGAACGATTTGTTTACAACACCAACTTCTTTGTTTTTAAAACAGAACAATAGATTTCTATTCAAATTTCCTATTTCTATTTTTCTATTGTGTTCTTGAAAAAGAACGATTTTAATTTTAGCTCCATTTCTCATTTTGTTTCCGAAACAATGTTCAATTTGTTCTGAAAAGAACAGATTGGTTTGTAACCGTCGTCTAGGTGATGATGTGATGTCGCCAAACGCAGGACCAGCTACTGCGATCGCGCGCTGGTATTGTCGTCTTTTTATGCTCGTTACCTCTACTCTACCGCGCAACCCGTTTCTAATCGTAAGCTCCGCCCCGCGTCAGTAATCATGCAGAGTCAACTACATTGATTATCCTAACTCTTTCTTAACCATGAATTTTCTGTTAATAATTGAAATAGATATGTAACACACGTAAAATCATGTTGCTGCTCTATCTACGATTTATTGAGCCAATTTTTGACCATTTATCCATATGATAATTCTAGTTTTCAAATGAATAAAATAACATACAACGACTAAATATAACCAATGCTCTTGACCCATATAAATAATACCATTCAATTATGAACTCAAACAAACTGCAAACTATTAACAACAACATAACGGTTCAAGTTTTTTACTTTTCATATACACTAGGTGAGTAAATCTGCATACATTGGAAATTTACAAAGAAACAATACATCTGCTTTATAGTACAAGGCACATAAAATAACACATTTTTACCAGCACATAACACTAAGGTATTAGTGTTATTACACGCTTATTAACGTGACGTCAGAGGAGTAGCCAAAGAAATCCGTCTTGACTACATATGGCACTTGTTTTGCCGGCGATTTAAATTTCGCTGAAATATGTTGTTTTGGTTCTGTAATTACTAATAATTTTTTTTGTTACGTAGATTTAAATATGTATTTACTTTTCACACAATTTTTGTTTGTATACAATATTTACATTAATTACTATACACTTTTTTATCGTTTCTGAACGATGAACTCTACTTATTTTTATATGATTTTGATTGTATCTTTTTTATTGATTGATATTTTTGTTCAGTAGTGATATGTATTATAGAATAAGATTTCCACATTCTGTTCTTATCAAACTTGCATCGAAAATTGTTCAAATTTATTAATTATAAAAATTTTCCAATCACCACTTAGATTAAATTCACGCTTGAGAGAGGGTCCATCAATATACGTTTAATGGTGGTTCAGTGCTCAGTGCGTCCTCTTTATTATGTATATGGGAATGGAACATTCAAGAAGACAGTATACAATTTTACAGTGACTAATTTAAAGTGTTTCTACACAAGTGTATCTCAACAATCATATCTCACAACCAATCACTCACGTGTCTCAAGCATAAGCTCTCTCTCTCTCGCGACAGTAAAGTTACTTACGTGTCGACAAGTATAATTCTAACTCTCTCGCGACAGTAAAGTTACTTACATGTCCTCAAGTGATAAAATAAATCACTAGCTCACTCCATCGCGACAGTAAAAGAAATCTACTGATCGGGAACAAGATTAGCACTGTAAAGTTTATATTCACGGCAAAAGACTTTCTCTCACTACATGAATCTGAGGTGGTTGTTTTGTATTTACATCAAAGTTATATTATTTCAATACTCTCAACCAGTGTTGTAAATAAATGTACATAGTCCAAATTTGTTTTTGTTTGTTGGTGAAGTCCAACTGAGTCAGCACCTATCTATTTCTCTTGTTCTGGCAAGAGCCATCTCTATTAGCCGAGGCTAGAACAAATGTATTAAGAAAGTTAAGGGTGTTCAAAATAATATTGTAAGAAATGAGATAAGTTTTAATGATTATTATAATAGTTTAATAATAGGAAAAGACAAAATTACCACACAACGTTCGATTCGCTCATCTAATCATAATATTTTTAGTGTCGAAGAAGTAAAATTAGCTCTTAATTCATGATGATAAGCGATGTTTAATGCAAAATAGCACTGATACCCTTCCTTGGGGGCATTATAAAATACCTCAGAAAGATTTTGCAAAGAAGAGGAATAACGATGAGTGAAGCTAGCAGGATGGCAAACAACAGGAAGGAATGGAGAAAGTTTTGCGACGCAGGGACGGGAAGCGAAAACGTAGAAGCATAGACAAAAAAAGAAAAAAAAAAAAGGAAAAAAGAAAAGATAAAGACTAACAAGCCTACACCATTCGAGGGTAGAAAGGCTTCAAGATACATATATATATATATAAAATACCTCAATGTAAAATGTTAGAACATAATAAGTAGCAGTATACTACGCTTTTAATGTTAATTCTATATCAATAAATACAAAATATTGTATTTATTGATTTGATATAGTTTAAATTTTAAAGGATATTAGGATATAATAAGTAGGTAATATAAGTGTATAGTGTATATATTTTCTGTACAATATACAATTTATATACAGTTTTATAAATATAGGTTATATTCAATGAACATATGCTTTTAATATTGACTCTAAACATATACTACAATTAATGCTGTGACTGCATAAGCGACCATCAATGGTGTCACCTTCAGATGATGTAGAATGTCCCCAACATGGCTGTTGTAAAACAACAAGAGATTTTATGGCATTCTTTAAAAATAATAACAATAACGCCACGTCACAACAAAATGCGGGTCGTATTTCACTTAGAAACGAGCTGTTTTCGACGTGACGTCACACTACTACTAAGTACTGCTACATTAACACGATTTTTTTTTTTTTGGGTTCTTGAAAAAGAACATTTAGTATTTCAGTATGATTTTCTACATTTGGTTCTTGAAAAAGAACGATTTACTTTCAGGACCATTTTCTACATTTGGTTCTTGAAAAAGAACGATTTACTTTCAGTACGATTTTCCAGAATTTGTTCTTGAAAAAGAACGATTTGTTTACAACACCAACTTCTTTGTTTTTAAAACAGAACAATAGATTTCTATTCAAATTTCCTATTTCTATTTTTCTATTGTGTTCTTGAAAAAGAACGATTTTAATTTTAGCTCCATTTCTCATTTTGTTTCCGAAACAATGTTCAATTTGTTCTGAAAAGAACAGATTGGTTTGTAACCGTCGTCTAGGTGATGATGTGATGTCGCCAAACGCAGGACCAGCTACTGCGATCGCGCGCTGGTATTGTCGTCTTTTTATGCTCGTTACCTCTACTCTACCGCGCAACCCGTTTCTAATCGTAAGCTCCGCCCCGCGTCAGTAATCATGCAGAGTCAACTACATTGATTATCCTAACTCTTTCTTAACCATGAATTTTCTGTTAATAATTGAAATAGATATGTAACACACGTAAAATCATGTTGCTGCTCTATCTACGATTTATTGAGCCAATTTTTGACCATTTATCCATATGATAATTCTAGTTTTCAAATGAATAAAATAACATACAACGACTAAATATAACCAATGCTCTTGACCCATATAAATAATACCATTCAATTATGAACTCAAACAAACTGCAAACTATTAACAACAACATAACGGTTCAAGTTTTTTACTTTTCATATACACTAGGTGAGTAAATCTGCATACATTGGAAATTTACAAAGAAACAATACATCTGCTTTATAGTACAAGGCACATAAAATAACACATTTTTACCAGCACATAACACTAAGGTATTAGTGTTATTACACGCTTATTAACGTGACGTCAGAGGAGTAGCCAAAGAAATCCGTCTTGACTACATATGGCACTTGTTTTGCCGGCGATTTAAATTTCGCTGAAATATGTTGTTTTGGTTCTGTAATTACTAATAATTTTTTTTGTTACGTAGATTTAAATATGTATTTACTTTTCACACAATTTTTGTTTGTATACAATATTTACATTAATTACTATACACTTTTTTATCGTTTCTGAACGATGAACTCTACTTATTTTTATATGATTTTGATTGTATCTTTTTTATTGATTGATATTTTTGTTCAGTAGTGATATGTATTATAGAATAAGATTTCCACATTCTGTTCTTATCAAACTTGCATCGAAAATTGTTCAAATTTATTAATTATAAAAATTTTCCAATCACCACTTAGATTAAATTCACGCTTGAGAGAGGGTCCATCAATATACGTTTAATGGTGGTTCAGTGCTCAGTGCGTCCTCTTTATTATGTATATGGGAATGGAACATTCAAGAAGACAGTATACAATTTTACAGTGACTAATTTAAAGTGTTTCTACACAAGTGTATCTCAACAATCATATCTCACAACCAATCACTCACGTGTCTCAAGCATAAGCTCTCTCTCTCTCGCGACAGTAAAGTTACTTACGTGTCGACAAGTATAATTCTAACTCTCTCGCGACAGTAAAGTTACTTACATGTCCTCAAGTGATAAAATAAATCACTAGCTCACTCCATCGCGACAGTAAAAGAAATCTACTGATCGGGAACAAGATTAGCACTGTAAAGTTTATATTCACGGCAAAAGACTTTCTCTCACTACATGAATCTGAGGTGGTTGTTTTGTATTTACATCAAAGTTATATTATTTCAATACTCTCAACCAGTGTTGTAAATAAATGTACATAGTCCAAATTTGTTTTTGTTTGTTGGTGAAGTCCAACTGAGTCAGCACCTATCTATTTCTCTTGTTCTGGCAAGAGCCATCTCTATTAGCCGAGGCTAGAACAAATGTATTAAGAAAGTTAAGGGTGTTCAAAATAATATTGTAAGAAATGAGATAAGTTTTAATGATTATTATAATAGTTTAATAATAGGAAAAGACAAAATTACCACACAACGTTCGATTCGCTCATCTAATCATAATATTTTTAGTGTCGAAGAAGTAAAATTAGCTCTTAATTCATGATGATAAGCGATGTTTAATGCAAAATAGCACTGATACCCTTCCTTGGGGGCATTATAAAATACCTCAGAAAGATTTTGCAAAGAAGAGGAATAACGATGAGTGAAGCTAGCAGGATGGCAAACAACAGGAAGGAATGGAGAAAGTTTTGCGACGCAGGGACGGGAAGCGAAAACGTAGAAGCATAGACAAAAAAAGAAAAAAAAAAAAGGAAAAAAGAAAAGATAAAGACTAACAAGCCTACACCATTCGAGGGTAGAAAGGCTTCAAGATACATATATATATATATAAAATACCTCAATGTAAAATGTTAGAACATAATAAGTAGCAGTATACTACGCTTTTAATGTTAATTCTATATCAATAAATACAAAATATTATATTTATTGATTTGATATAGTTTAAATTTTAAAGGATATTAGGATATAATAAGTAGGTAATATAAGTGTATAGTGTATATATTTTCTGTACAATATACAATTTATATACAGTTTTATAAATATAGGTTATATTCAATGAACATATGCTTTTAATATTGACTCTAAACATATACTACAATTAATGCTGTGACTGCATAAGCGACCATCAATGGTGTCACCTTCAGATGATGTAGAATGTCCCCAACATGGCTGTTGTAAAACAACAAGAGATTTTATGGCATTCTTTAAAAATAATAACAATAACGCCACGTCACAACAAAATGCGGGTCGTATTTCACTTAGAAACGAGCTGTTTTCGACGTGACGTCACACTACTACTAAGTACGGCCACACTAATACGATTTTCTTTTTTTCTTTGGGTTCTTGAAAAAGAACATTTAGTATTTTAGCACGATTTTCTACATTTGGTTCTTGAAAAAGAACGATTTACTTTCAGGACCATTTTCTACATTTGGTTCTTGAAAAAGAACGATTTACTTTCAGTACGATTTTCCAGAATTTGTTCTTGAAAAAGAACGATTTGTTTACAACACCAACTTCTTTGTTTTTAAAACAGAACAATAGATTTCTATTCAAATTTCCTATTTCTATTTTTCTATTGTGTTCTTGAAAAAGAACGATTTTAATTTTAGCTCCATTTCTCATTTTGTTTCCGAAACAATGTTCAATTTGTTCTGAAAAGAACAGATTGGTTTGTAACCGTCGTCTAGGTGATGATGTGATGTCGCCAAACGCAGGACCAGCTACTGCGATCGCGCGCTGGTATTGTCGTCTTTTTATGCTCGTTACCTCTACTCTACCGCGCAACCCGTTTCTAATCGTAAGCTCCGCCCCGCGTCAGTAATCATGCAGAGTCAACTACATTGATTATCCTAACTCTTTCTTAACCATGAATTTTCTGTTAATAATTGAAATAGATATGTAACACACGTAAAATCATGTTGCTGCTCTATCTACGATTTATTGAGCCAATTTTTGACCATTTATCCATATGATAATTCTAGTTTTCAAATGAATAAAATAACATACAACGACTAAATATAACCAATGCTCTTGACCCATATAAATAATACCATTCAATTATGAACTCAAACAAACTGCAAACTATTAACAACAACATAACGGTTCAAGTTTTTTACTTTTCATATACACTAGGTGAGTAAATCTGCATACATTGGAAATTTACAAAGAAACAATACATCTGCTTTATAGTACAAGGCACATAAAATAACACATTTTTACCAGCACATAACACTAAGGTATTAGTGTTATTACACGCTTATTAACGTGACGTCAGAGGAGTAGCCAAAGAAATCCGTCTTGACTACATATGGCACTTGTTTTGCCGGCGATTTAAATTTCGCTGAAATATGTTGTTTTGGTTCTGTAATTACTAATAATTTTTTTTGTTACGTAGATTTAAATATGTATTTACTTTTCACACAATTTTTGTTTGTATACAATATTTACATTAATTACTATACACTTTTTTATCGTTTCTGAACGATGAACTCTACTTATTTTTATATGATTTTGATTGTATCTTTTTTATTGATTGATATTTTTGTTCAGTAGTGATATGTATTATAGAATAAGATTTCCACATTCTGTTCTTATCAAACTTGCATCGAAAATTGTTCAAATTTATTAATTATAAAAATTTTCCAATCACCACTTAGATTAAATTCACGCTTGAGAGAGGGTCCATCAATATACGTTTAATGGTGGTTCAGTGCTCAGTGCGTCCTCTTTATTATGTATATGGGAATGGAACATTCAAGAAGACAGTATACAATTTTACAGTGACTAATTTAAAGTGTTTCTACACAAGTGTATCTCAACAATCATATCTCACAACCAATCACTCACGTGTCTCAAGCATAAGCTCTCTCTCTCTCGCGACAGTAAAGTTACTTACGTGTCGACAAGTATAATTCTAACTCTCTCGCGACAGTAAAGTTACTTACATGTCCTCAAGTGATAAAATAAATCACTAGCTCACTCCATCGCGACAGTAAAAGAAATCTACTGATCGGGAACAAGATTAGCACTGTAAAGTTTATATTCACGGCAAAAGACTTTCTCTCACTACATGAATCTGAGGTGGTTGTTTTGTATTTACATCAAAGTTATATTATTTCAATACTCTCAACCAGTGTTGTAAATAAATGTACATAGTCCAAATTTGTTTTTGTTTGTTGGTGAAGTCCAACTGAGTCAGCACCTATCTATTTCTCTTGTTCTGGCAAGAGCCATCTCTATTAGCCGAGGCTAGAACAAATGTATTAAGAAAGTTAAGGGTGTTCAAAATAATATTGTAAGAAATGAGATAAGTTTTAATGATTATTATAATAGTTTAATAATAGGAAAAGACAAAATTACCACACAACGTTCGATTCGCTCATCTAATCATAATATTTTTAGTGTCGAAGAAGTAAAATTAGCTCTTAATTCATGATGATAAGCGATGTTTGTGTAATGACCGATACGAAATGGAGAAGATTGGTGATCATCCTGGTGGAAGATTGACATCTTCATCAACTGATTTAATGAAACCGTGGGTAGAATTCGAGGCGAATTCAAACCAGAATGGCCGAGATGTAGGAATGAATCAGAGTGAGCAATGAAAAAAAGTTGTCATGGAAACAAAAAGAAAACGGGGGGATAGTTTTTTTTTGGTCAGATAGGTGTTAGATGTATAGATTTTAGATAGATTTTGGAGATGTTCATATAAATTTGTATTTTATTAATTGTGTTCTGTATTTATGATTGAATAAACTAACTTGAACTTTGTTAACCAATATTCATCTTAGAAAAAATTATTTCCCGTCATTAAACAAAGAAGTAATTTTTTCCTACATATATATATTTATTTTTATTGACGCAAAAACTTACACATCCAACTACTAAGTATAAAACAATTTCTTAAACTACACATATATAACTTATCATTTAGATGTTCCATACATTTTGGATTATCACGATTAAATTTAGGTACACAGTTAGAATTACTTGAAGTTTCAATATTTATAATTTCGGGTAGAAGTGATGTTGATGATAATCCGATTCTATTAGATTCACTAGATAATGTTTGTAAAAAGTCTTTCTTTTGATATCCTTTAACATACACTATATCAAATCCATATAATTTCTTTATTATTAAATGTATATCATTGTATCTTATATGTCCTGATTCATACAATAGTCCATGAATATTATAAATTGCATAATTTACATTTTACTTTTTAGAAATGGTTAATATTGAGTAAGGTTTAGGCGCTTGAAATACATAATGACTATACTGCGATCCATGCATAATAGTAATTTCTTTAACATGGAATGCTCGTTCACCTTCATAATTATTTTAGACAAAGCCTTGCATGTCAACAATAGCAATTTTCATGGCTAATTAATTTTTCTAACTATTTCACTGAGAGGTAAATATTCTATCACACAATCGTGAATAATGTATGCTTTAGTGTCCGAAGCAAAACCTTGGTGTGACTCTATTTCGAGCTTAACGTCAACTGTTGAAGATTTTATAGACTCATCTCTTCTTGAACAATCAATTACAAACAACGTATATGTAAAAAAATTATCGTAGCTTAACAAGACTTGTTTGCGTTCTAACAGAGATTGATTCATATAACTTCGATAAAAATCTGAATAATTACAGTATCTGTCTGCATAGTTATTTGAAGCAAAATTTATATTTGGCCTTTCAAATGGATAATAGTCTCCATTTAAAAGCAGCCTAATGCTAGAAATATTAGTATGATCAAATAAAGTATTATCACTAGTCATCTGATCTTTTCAGTTTTGCTGAAAATCAACAATGACATACCGAGGACATTCTACATTATTGGTAGTTTTCACATTCCATATCTCTTTTGTAGATCCCTTATTCAGAGATGGTAATTCATGATAACTCCATTTTCTGAATGGAAATAAAATTGGTGGATCATGCTCTATCGATTTTAGTAATGTCATTTTTATGTAATCATTACGCGTTATACGCTTAATCTCCTATTGTTGTATTGTTATTAGTTAACATAGTATTTTTATCATTACGAGAACGTACTAAACGTAAAGTATGTTTTCCACACCACAATCGCTGAATACACCAAATAAATGAGATAATGATATTCGCATAAAGAATTCCGCTTTTGCACATGTTGATAAATTTTTTGCAAAGTTTCAACTTCCTATAATTCAATATTTTGCATCTTCTTCAGTATAACATAAGTATCCACGAATAAGACTAACAATTCCCGGATCTTTAACATGCTCCACTTCTACACCATTCAATTCATACGTTACTGAATCAAATAAAAATGGTCCTGCATTATTAACTAGGCACACAGTTCCATCTCCTTTTGTCTTTTTCAATTTTCCTTTAATTACCAAAGCAGATTCGGCCATTAATAGCCAAACATCATTTCTATTTATTGTTATTTCAATTACATCACTGTTAGAAAATGACTTAATATAGGGAAGATATGTTCGATATTCCATATGTGTTATAGAATCATCATTCAATGGAGATTTATACAGGTTTAAAATTTGATCTGATGTCATATCCAATCGATTTCAAAAAAGTTGTGTTTAACTTGGACAATTTACCCCCTAACTTTCTAGCTGAACGGCGTTTTTTAACTGAATGTGTTTGCTTGTTATTACTCCTTTTATACGATTTATTAACATTCTTATTACTACCAGTATTAATTATTAAAACCATCTTTTTTTAATTTTAACCGAACCATAATTTCTTCCCCTCGAAAATTTACAAGATTAAAATTCTGATCTAGTAATTTTAGTGAAATGATAGATATCTCTTTTCCTACTACTGGTACATAAACCAAGTTTCGTGGAATTTCGCCTATAGAAAATCCAGGATTGGACGTGATGGGAAATTCGTATAACGTATGTGACGGTTTGTTGTTATGGTATGCACCACTTGTTATATTACTATCCACGTGAATCGTTCGGAGTTTTACAATATTTACAGGATGATCAGATGAATGAACTATTCCATTTGCAATATCTCTCGAATCCTAGAATCCTAGTATTTCTGCTAGCGAATTTTCTGTATTAAAGTCTAGTAAACGATGAAAAATTTCACACTTTAAAGTATTATTATTTGGTCTTAGGAAAAAAATTTCTTCTTCTTTTTCATTTCCATTCAACTTGAAAGGTATCAATTTCTTCTTTAGATAATTATGAATATCTGTAATGTCATATACTCCAGTAGGTAGATTAATTGAATTGACTTGTTTATTTTTATCTATATAGTGAAATTTAGTATTTTCTTCAACGTTCGGTATAGTGTTGTAGAAAAAGAAACCAATCAACGCCAATTCGTATTGAAAATTTGTATCTAGCTGTATGGGATTGGGAAAATCTATGGAAAGTGCTGATTTACGATCCTTTAATGTGAATATTATAGACATAACTAACACTAGACTTAGTAGTCTGGTAGTATAGACTTTCTATTATATAGAAACTCAATACATAAATGACCACAATTATTAGAATTAAATTTTTGGAATCGACTTCTATTGTAGATTACATTACTTGATTCACCGAAATATTTTACAAGTTATATTGGTGGTTTCAAATTACCGAAACTATCGAAATAATTGATAGTATTACCTTGCCTTTTATATCCCACCCAATGATAGCCTGTATTGACCTTCAAATCTAAATTAACAATACCACGTTCATTATAACGTATATATTTGGGTAATGTATTACGCATACAGACACCTCTAAAATATAGCAATTTCAGTTTATTTAAACAATTTAATATTTCATAATCATAAAGAGCTCTGTCAGGCAGATTCAGTGATTTTTTTTTTAAGTACAATCCATATCTAGAATTTTTACGCAAAAACAATCCTGACCCTTTCTTGCCAATTTCAACATTGTTGCCATTATTCCCATTTATTTTCTTTTTTATATCTATTATATTTTTAGCTACAGTAGACGCTCCACCACCTAGAGCACCCATTGCTCCCAAGGCAGATAAAATAGGCAACATTGGTAAAAATGACCAGATTTATGGTCAAATGGAATAACCCCTGGCAGACGGATATTTTTTTGGCCACCTGCTTTTTTAATAGCCAAGCGGGCTGCTTTTAATCCTTCTAAGCTTGATTTTTGTGAATTTTTATGATTTTTATATTTTCTTAACGCTTTTGATGTAGGATCGATAACGTGTTTTTTGAATGAAGGCCCCATTCCCATTTTTCTTTTAGCTTTCATTGTATTTACAACTAGCCAAGATGCAGCATTTTCACTAAAACTGGAATCTTTTGATTTCACTCGTTCTCAAGCACGATCTTCTAATTCTTTGTCCGCTTTATGTCTATCAGATAATGCAGAACTTGAGTTGTATACCAGGTCGTACTGCTTGCAAGCTGCATCTAATGGGTTGATTCCCGAACCACCACGTGCCAGGTGCTTCTGAATGCGCGTGCTTGGACCGCAATATTGATAATAATTGAGTGGACCTCAAAGGGAAGTTTATCAATTAATAAATTTAATATACCCCTACCTCTGTAGTCAATAAGTTTCATACAGCTAAACTGTATCAGCAAAATGAATTCATTTATGTAGTCAATTCGTTTTCATCTCCATAGTAGTTACAAAAATGAGTTTAGTAAGACAAGATCTTAAACTTGCTATCGAGAATTTGCACTTTGATGATTCGGCATCTGATTTTATACTTTGCATATGGCTAGTAAAATCCTTCTACCCCACATACAAGTTGTAAGTTCCATCCCTATTCACATCTTACAAAAAGTATTTTTAATGATTTGCTCTATCATCCGTCTCTTTCTCTATCCTTTTCCTTTATTCCTGTATATATATATATATATATATATTATATATATATAATATATATACACAGCGAACTACTACCAAATTATTTTCGCGGAATTTTCTATGGTTCGAGCGGGTATGGCAAAACAAATTCACTCTTAGCTTTGTTATTGGATCGATATGGATTAAAATTTGCTAGTATTTATCTTTACTCAAAATCTCTTTATCAGTTTAAGTATCAATTATTGGAAAATGTATTGCAGCAAGTTAAAGAAATAAAATATTTCCCATATAAAGATAATGAATTAGTCATAGATCCTGAAGAAGCTAAAGAAAACTCTGTATTTATATTCGATGAGTTGTCATGTGGTAAGCTGGATAAAATTAGGGCATATTTTTCAATGGGGCGACACAAATCTATCAACGTCGCATATTTATGTCAAACTTATTCTAAAATCCCTAAACAATTAATAAGAGACAATTATAATATGATTGTACTTTTTAAACTAGAAGATATTAACTGAAAGCATATTTTTGATGAACATGTCACACCAGATATATCGTACAATTATTTTAAAAACATGTGTCAACAATGTTGGAATAGTAAGAAATTTAAACCATTAGCAATTGTAAAAGAATTCGAATTAAATAATGGTCGATATCGATGTGGCTTTGATGTATATATAGAAAGGTTCAGAATACTTTTATTTTCAAAACACGGTTATTTTTATAACCATGAAGCTTGTAGATAAGTCGGAAAATGCACGCGAAAGAGAAATTGTAGAATTTTTATAAAATAATAATTGATATTCGAAAAAAATATTTAGCCTTAAAATTGGAACGTTCTAATGCAGATGGTACATTGAACCGAATTTTCACTTCTACTTACCGATCAGTTAAAAAAATTAGAAGCAGATAATGTTGTAGTTAAAAATAAAATGTCTGAAATAAATGGAAATGAAATGAAAAATGTGAAGAAAAACGAAATAAAAAGAGATATCTGAAGTGGATCAAATTGACCAGATAGATGAAGAAGTAGAAGAGGAGGACGGGTTGGATGAGGAGGATCATGAAGTAGATGAAAGCGACGATACAATTACTAATGCAGATACATCTCAATTAGATAAATATCCACAAGATTCTGAAGAACTTGTAAAGGACTATTTTCAGCTTCTCCTAATATTGGCATTACTTATTGTCCAAGATATAACGCTATCACTAATACATGGACCTTGGGTCCTAATAAAATTGAATTTGATAAAACTGGCCATATAATAATAGGTGGAGAACTATATACAGGTAGCAAGGGACTTTATAATTTATTATTTTATAAAGATCCTAAAAATTATACTAGTAAAAACCTCGAGGAATTTGATCGCATATTAGATGACACTAATCTATACAGAAAGGGTTACTCTTCTCAAGGCAGAATAGTTGGAACCAGAAATCAGAAATATTGGCGTATTATTTACCCATTGTTGATAAAGCAAGATGGAAACTATAATATGGTCTATAATTCCAAGCCAATAGAATATGTTTATTGGGATGACGTTAATGAACTAGTTGATAGATTACGATTGCTATTCGCATCGCAATAAGCAGGTAATTCTTCTCATAGTAATGAGATTGCGTAAATTATTGAACAACTAAAAGAAGCAAAAGTTATATATTAATACATTACCATGTATAAGTATTGTTAATTAGTTAAACAACGGCAATGAGTAAAGATAAGTTTGGACGTTCGTCCGATAAATATTCACATTATCAGATTTCTTCCTCGCCTACTTCCTCATCATTATTTTCATTCACATATAATGGTGATTTAGATATTGGAGGTTTAAAAATATGTAACGTTAATTTACCCACTCAAGATGATGACGTTGCTAATAAAAAATATGTGGATGGTTCATGTGGACCAATAATGAATTTGTATTTAATGCTACAGCAAGATGTGGCTAAAAGTGAAGAAAATAATTCCCAGCGATTAATAGATATATCTAATAGAATTAATGATTTAATCAATACTTTTGATACAAAAATTATAGAATTATCGGCATTATTTGATAGCAGTAGAGCTGAATCTAATAACACGATTGAAGATATAATTAAAACTTAGATAAGGTTCAGTTGGATGTATTTAATAATCGCGACAAGAAAATCTTAATTATTCCAAAGCTGATAAACAACCAGGAACAACACGTCTAGACTGAAGGTAGTTTGCAAAGATTCTAGACACCTGTTATTTAATATTTAAAGTGATAAAGCACTAAATGGCATCGAATGAAAAAAATCAAGTAGTTAATGAACTACATAAAGCAATAAGATTGAATTTTCAGAGGAGGCATACAATTATTAAAGGGTTAGACGATTTATGGCAAGCAGATCTTGGTCAAATGGATACATATGCAAAAGCAAATAATCAGTTTAAATATTTTATGCTTGTTATTGATTGTTTTTCTAAATGTATTGGGGTCGAACAGCTAAAAAATAAATCTGGTGATTCAGTGGCGGAAGCGTTTTTTAAAATATTAACTACCTCAAAGCGTAACCCTAAAAATTTACACACTGATCAAGGCAATGAATTCTATCTACAATCGTCATTTTCAAGATTTGCTTAAACAATACAGAATTAATCACTATTCAAAATATTCCCGAATGAAAGCAGCCATTGCTGAATGAACAATTCGTACAATAAAAGAGTGACTATATAAATATTTCAGTTTAAATGGAACCCACAAGTGGATTTCAATTTTGCCGTTTATTGTCAAAAATTATAATGAAGCAAAACATAGTACAATTAAAATGAAGACATGCGATGTTGTTGCTGAGACAATTGAGCAAAAATTGGATACAACCTATAACCATGTGAAAGTCTTTCCAGGATCAAAATTAAATGTTGGCGATATGGTACGCATCAGTAAAGAAAAGCATGTTTTTGATATCTATTTAGTTGAAAAAGTGTTAAAGAAAAAAGGCAACATGGTATATGTAAAATAGCTTGGTTTTGATAATTCTCATAATAGCTGGATTTATAAATCAAATATGCTATAAAAAAAATATTATTGGCTCTGCAAAAATTGTATAAACATGACGCCTTCTGAAAATAAATGTGTTTTAAGTGCTGATCAAATTGATAAATATCTGTTTGAACTATTAGACAAGTTTGAACATGAAATTAGTGAAAAAAAATGAAGCAAAACCTTTATTATTAAATACAAGATTTTCTACAATAAATGATAATATATTATTTAAATTCAAGCTCAATTTTTTTTTCTCAAAGAGAGGTTATTTTGTATAACTATTGTTATAAAATTTTTGCCAATTTACGTCTCAAAAATTTATATAATATATATTCAAATATACATATAAAAATCATAATAATTAAACAGATTGTTTAATTTATCTTTATCTAAAGAGAATTTTCAAAAAGAAATAGATATTATAAAAAATTTGCAAATCAAATACATACATTATTGTTTCAATTTCTACCATTAATTATCCAATGCCAACTAGATAAATTAATTCTTTTACATGTATGTAAATTATATGTATTAAATAATATCTAAAGTAGTGGATGTGATGCATGGTTACAATGAGAATTTCATGTACTTTTAATATCTATGAAAATCCAAGATGGCGTCCATAAGCAAATCAAAAGTCGTAGTCAATATCTAAAAAAATTAAAGTCCTGTGGAATATCTGACAACATCAGGTGAAAGCCTTTAAAAAAGGGCATTAATAATGTAAAATTTTTATTTCTTTACTATAAATAGTTTTCAAGTTATTGATGAAAAACGAAAATTGAAAATCTCAAAAACTTGTCAAATTTTAAAGCACGATTTTAGTAAGTCCTAAATTATGTAACTTTAACCAACCTCGTATCTCTTACCATTTCCGAGATCTCTATACTTACATTCGCATTTGAAAAACCCTGTATAAACTACAACATGCAGTAAGCCCCTCGATAACGGTCGACCATAGACAATATACTAAATAAATGTAAACCTCAACGCTTTTATACTGATGCAAAACGCCATCTATAGGCCCGAAGAATTTATTGTGGGGAAAGGAGATAACTGTCAATTTTTTTTTGTTTTAAATCAATTTATTTTTTGGTTAAAAATGATTTTTACTGCTATAATTTTGTACTAAAGTAATGATAGTAGAAATAATTTTTAACTATAAAAAAAAATTTAATTTATCATTAGCCTTAAAAACTAATTATGATTAAATAATACAGGGTGTTAGACTTGACTTGTAAGAAAATCACACCACTTACAGATCATTAAAAAATAAACCGAAAAGTTTGTTTTTTTTGTTAAAGATCTTGTTAAAGAAGGGTGGTCCTATCTTCAATAGTTTCCAAGATTTTCTGATTTTTTTAAAACTGTTCGTAAGTAAGTGTGGTAAGTAGTCTCAATTTAGCAATAAACTACAGGTTTTTTCTTACACTGATTTTTATTTTGAATATGAAGTTTAAATTTATTTCTAATAATTTTTAGTTGAATGCCTTGAAGAAAACGTCTCTTCATGAATAAAACATTTTTTATTGCTTTTGATTAAACACTTAATTTCGAAATCAAATTGTTCCTCGTATCGTAATGTAAATACTAAGTACTCCATTGGCATCAAGTATCAGCTAACGAAAACTACGTGATAGTTAAAAATGCGTCATTATGCTGTATGCAGCAATATCTATTTATTTAATAACATTGTGTTAGCTTGATTGGCATTAGTCATGCTTTAAAAACACAGCAAACATAAAAACTTTGCACTAGCGAATGATCAATAATTATTTCCTTTATATGAAATATAAAAAATATATGAACCCATTTAAATGGGTTCATGTTATAGTGAGAGCTTAAAATAATAAAGAAAGAGGAAAAAGATAATTAGAAAGAAACAATCTACCAGCAGAAGCAATGAAACGGTAGTGGTGGTGCAAACCACTTAATTCGACAGAGAAAGAGAGAGAGAGAGAAATGAAATACTATATACATGAGCAAGACAAAGATACGGATATCTCTTTGGGAAATATTATTTTAAGATGTGTGTGTGTGTGTGTGCATACCTAGCTACAGGATGGCTAATTCGCCGCTCGCCAGTAACCGGGAAAATACGCGACATGCCGAAGTTTTTAATTGCATAGTGTGACGTGTATTACGGAAAAATTGACACTAGCCGTATCACAAATAACGTGCCCATGCTTCGGAACCGCAAGATTATTTAAATTGACTACAATTTTGCCAATAAGGGTTAGTCAAAATTGAAGGCAATCTGGATTCGCATCGGAAATTTTATTCATTGATGAAATGTTTTAAAACGGTTGAATAAAGTGTTTTATACGACTTTGATTTTTTAATAGCAGAAATAGACACACCTGGAGCGAAAAAAACTCACATGTTTATCGCTCGAAGTAGTTAGGAATTAATATGTCGGCCGGCATTGTGAGGAATTATTTGATCAGCCCCTTTGTTTTTACCTTCCCGTTTAACTGGAGCAACGTATTTGGAGATATAAATTATGGGAACTATTGGAAGATATCCCATTACAATTACGTCATGATACGTGGTGTATGAATGATGGAGCTCCATCTCATTTTTATTCTCGTGTTAGATCGTTTTTGAATTAAATTATTCCAAATAAGTGGATAAGCCGTGGAAGGCCTATTGCGTGATTCATGCACGAATTTTACAAGTTACAGAAATAATTCATAAAAAAGCTGCAGAATCATTCTCAAGAGTTCATTAATCTTTCATAAATCGGGCTTAGCATAGGACTGACAAAAATGGTAGTCATATTGAACACAATCTGTAAATAACTAATGAATTGATAGTGTGATTTTGTAGTGTATTACTACTGTAGATATTGTACTTTTAGTTAAGGTTAAATTTGATTTGTATTGTTCAATGTAGTCTTCATTGTGTAGTGCTGTGGACATTTGTTTATCTGATGATATGAATGATTAATTGCTTGCTGCAGCAGGGTGGTTAAGCCATACTACTTCGCCTGGTAAGTTGAAGTTTATTACTAATTTATCGTAATAATTACACCAAATATTAGTGGTATGCAAGCATTGTCTTAATTTACTTTACCCTAATAAAGGTAACATTAACGAACTGTTCGTGTAACTGTAATTTGCTATCTGATTTGCTAGCAAGATTAGGAAAAGTACTTTTTTTTAACTAGACATAAGTCTATTATATTGTTGGTTGTAAAAACAAAATAATTGAATCAAATATGAAATAGAACCAATTGAGTCAATAAAGTTGAAATTAGAATTAAAAAAATTAAATAAACTTCAAAATAGATTATGAATTTTTTGAAGAAATTTTTTTTTTTCAATTTTAAATTACATACGTTTTACAACTTTTTTTAAATTTTGTGTATTTGTAATAAAAGTGTTTTTGAAACGTATTTTTAAGACTTAAACATTAAACAATGTTCAATTTCTCTGATTAACTTTTTTTTATTCTAATTTCAAGACAAATAAAGAAATAAATAAACAAGTGTGCCCTTTCTTCCTTTTCTGTTTGGGCGAGTCATTGAACGTGCTATTTCATCGACGTCTCTCCTCGCCTGCCTCGATAACGATATTTCACGGTCGGTTGGCTCGAGCCGTAGTAGATTACAGTGGATATCGAACTGTTTCTAGCAGCTTTTAAGTGTGACGCAATATTGTGAAAGAATGAAAGTTGATTTTTCAGAAAAAAGTTTTTAAGAAAAGTTGTTTGTATTGATGTCAGGAATACGTGGTGTGAATATCCTACAACCCAAAATTAACACCATGTATATTGAGAGCCTATTAAAATCAATAAAAACGAAACAAATCTCGATTTTCTGTTTTTAATTGTTTAAGGTCGATTTGCGCATAATAATTCAAAAATTGTTAGAACAAATTTCATTTCTAATTATTGATATCAGCTAAGCAACGAATGATTTTAGCCGCTTTTATCAACTCATATTTATTTTTACCCCATTACTTGGATTTTTTCACGAAACTGAATATTTACGACTTCAAACAAAGTATAAGAGTTAATTTAACCTCATAAAATGAAAACGTATATTTTCTAATTTCAATAATGAACCATTGTTGAAATGCCGGCTAATATCAGGTGGTAATGTTATATGGGGATAGGTTAAAAGTTTCTAGTGGTCGTGGCCGTTATGTGGAAGTGGTCGTATTTGACAGGTGTTGAATAGCAGAAATCTCATATGTTTGCAGAAAACAATAACTGACTGATTATGGAGGTGACCTTTAATAGAATTTTATATAACTACCGAACTCTATATAACTACCTATCTAACGCTATGTTTTAATATTTCAGCGCCGGATGTAACCATTCGTTTTTTAAATACCTCTATCACAGCTTTACCACCAGCCCTATTTTTCCCCTTACCACGATCGTCAAAGACCACCCTCGACATAAATAGAAATCAATTAACAACGTTAAACATTCAATTACTGCTCACATTAGAAGATCGTCGAGCTGATTTAAAAGTGGTTGGATTAGAGAATAATCCAATTACATGCGACTGTAATGCAAAATCTCTTCGACGATGGATACCATCATATTATATGATGGGCAGTATTATATGTTCCGCACCAGACTATTTAGCTGGTAAATATCTATATAATTTTAAATGCCAGTTTTTTCATTTTCTATTCTTACCAATAGGTAAACGTCTTATAAACCTTGCTGAAAATGATTTAACCTGCGATCTAAACAATACACAAATGTTATTAAATATGGAATTATCGTCAACCACACAATCAATTACATCAGTTCTAACTGAGTCAACAAAACATTTAATGCAAAAGAAAACCACTGAATTAGATATAATATGGTCGATGCCATCAACTGAAAAATTTCCACCTGAGAAAATAAAAGCAACGTCTATTGGTCGTACTGGTACTAGCCAGTCCACGTTAAACAATGATGACACATTGATTATTGGAATTGTTGGCGGTGTGGTTGCATTTATCGCTATTTTAGTTATGATTATTTGTATAGTGAGGTTAGACAAATTCATATTTTGCAATCCATTATTCTATTTAATTTTGATTTCGAATTACCCATCAATTTATGATTGTACATAATCATCATCGCATTGAATAACAACCCATTTTATAGATTAAAAATAAGCAGTAATAGATATCATCAGAATGGTGCTGTGACAACTGCTGGTACAAGCTCAATAATGGCACCAGGTGGTATAAATGGATCACGTAGCAGTTGTGCATGTAGTGTTATTGGGGGCCAACAACAACAAAGTGATAACATATTGCCAACAGCATTTTATACTTTTCCTCCCAATTATGCTCAATCAGGTTATAGCTTGCCAATTAAAATGTCCACAGTTAGTCAAAGTTAGTATAATAGATAGATTATTCTTGTTGAGATTAATATCTTGTTTCTTTCTTATAGATGGAAGCGGTAGAATGCCAGATATAACTTATTCCACATTAGGACGTAGTCCTTATCAAGGTACAAATCCCCTTCCACCATATTTTATTGCTGCGAATTTTTCATTAACAGAAGACAAGGTTTATCGATAATCAAGTTATCAGTTCGTAAAACATTTAATTAGAATATATATGGAATGTTTGCAATTAATTGTGTACATAGCGATTATTATAAATAATATTTATTTATTAAATGTTATTATATATTTATTAAATAAGGTACAAATAAATTAATGTTGGACAAGGAATTTGCCATATTTTCATAATTTTAATATTATAATAAACAGAAATTAAATAAAAGATTATGTGTATTGTTATTAGAGTTTTGTTATTGTAATTAAGAGTGTGCGATACACATTGCGTCAGATTGTAATGTGACGAAGTTACTAAATTTTGGAATACTAATGGCGTTTTCGGCTGATTGGTTCAAAGCGGAACAGACATGCGCCGTGATGATATTGTAGTAAAAATTCATGAAAGCGATTTTCGAAACGTGTTCGGCTCAATATTGTGCACCTGCAAGCGACAAGGGTGGCGTGTTTGGCTGTACCGAAGTGATTTCGGACCACCCAAAAATTTTGGTAGCTAGTGAAGGGGCAAAGCAATATACTTGAATCATGTGATCTCAAATTGTTTGACGTTTGTTTATTTATATTTTCCTTTTGTATACTTATTTTTAATTTTGTTAAAATGAATTCGCTAATTACAATGTGTATTGCAGCAAGGAATGCAAACAAATTGGAAATTTGTTCAATGTACTATATTTATATGGTATATAGTATAACTAATGTATTCAATATTAGTTTTTTTATTTCATAGTGTTTTATCAGCTGCCTGGGCATACCATTAGTTTAACGTAAATTTTTAACTGATGTCTTCATTACAGATATATTAATGCCAGCTACTGTTATATGAAGTTATGAACATAGAGAACATACATAACTTATATACAAACTACATAAGTATATAAATAACTTACAACTATCTTAACTAGAAATAAGTTTATAAACTCAAAGTAGAAGTCCATTAAATATTTGTACACTTTGTCACTATGGTGCTGCTATCTTTAAAGAAATGGCTATATTCCCTAGCCCTGCTACAGCTCCAATAACAATGGTGTTGATACTTGATATAGTTGCTCTGCTGCATAGCTGGTAAGCAAATAAGCAGAATTGCAGTGCTTATGTATAACATAATTTATATGTTGTATATTTAACATATATGTTCAGAGGGTGTTGCACCATTACTAATGTTAGCCGGAAACGCCATAAATTTAATTAATTTCGCTGGGACGGGAAGTAGAGCCATCTATGGGGTCATTGTTCGTAAAATGGAATGTGTTTATTTAAGAAAACTACCCCGAACTTTAGCTATTTGAATACTTTACGCATAAGACGGGCCTTCAATAAAAATAACATTGTATTGTTTTGTTGTTATTAATTAAGTTCATTTATAATCGAAGAAGTAAATATGAAATTCATGTTTTTAATGCATTTTTGGTCTAAAGTAAGACCTGAAATTGAGTAGATTTGTAATAAATAGGAATAATAATTAAATATCATTAAGCTATTGTCTCCCCGTAAAATACCATTTACTCTGTGTGGCATCAACCGAATTTCTTGAAACCAAACCGAAATATAATCTATTGATGTTCCCAAAGACCACGACGTTTTAATCTGGTGTGTCGCGATCACCGAAAGTCGTTCCAGACTTTCGAGAACTCAAAGAAAATATTATTGACAATAATATCGATTAATATTGAAGCATACGCTGTTAACTGAATACGCACTGCAGCAGAAACTTGCTGTGTGCAGATTGCACCTAAAACCTGCTGGGTGCACCATGTGCACCTAGAATCTCTTACCACGACCCTTTGGGAAGTAAACAACCCAGCAGGGTATATAAAGCGCCGTTTTTGCAGTAATGTTTTATTATATCTTCTGACTTTTCTTTAACTTATTCCTGAGCCTTAGACTTATTTATCTAATGTCTAAAAGCTACTCGTACAGGCTTTTTCTCCTCAACTTTCCCTTTGGAGTTGTGAGGTCGCTGCAAAGCATCTCAAATCAAAGGGGGATGCCCTTTGATTGAATGCAAACATTCAATGATGATGCAACAGCATCTCAAAACGTACGATCACGAGATAACCAAAATCAAGCATCCTGATGGATGGAAATATAGCGAATATTCATCAGAAAGTTACCTTCCAACTATACCCTGTTTGCCAAGGATTATTAGGCCGAGAAAACGCCGAAAAAAGAAAAATCGCAACAGCAAATCATCAGTATCATCATCATCATCACAATAATCACATAGTTTTTCAATTGATTCATTATTAGTGTATTCTCATTGATTACCGTTTGTTGATTACTAACCAGAAATGGCAAATACGACAAAATATGAAGACGCCTTGACAGAATTAGTCGATTCAATCAATAGCATGGATAATGATGCAACCAGCACGTGCCAATGTCTTTATTGTGATCCACTTGGACAAATTTGGGATGTTAAATGTTTATGTTATTCGCCTCTATTGACAACACCATAAACGATATGTAGTTGCTATAATTTGTCATCAACATCATCCTTAGCATCAGTAGTTAAGAGTAATAGTGATTCACTTAGTAGACTTGAACATAGTTTATCTTTTTTATCATTAAATGAAAATCGCAATAATAAGTAATAATAAATATTATTATAATTTATTATTAATAATAAATTGTAAGCCAAATTTGCAATCATTTTCAAGAAAAGTTTCATTATCATCATCGTCTACTGAAAGTTGGGGTGATTTAGACGTATCTGCAGAAATTATGACGTCATCATTAAATGGGCAACGAGATTTAGAAATAAAATCTTGGCTAAATAAGTAACGATGCGATAATAATTGATAAAAGTACAAAACAATACAAACAAAGGTATGTGATAAAAACGAATACAGTGTTAAGTTAAACTTTAATAAACCGAAATATTTAAGGCAAATAAATTGAATGCCATTGGTTGTCCCACTAATAATTTAATTACAAATTACGTCAGGTAGTTATAAATTCCTTTTATGAAATATATGTAATAATTCACTAATTATTTATTGTAATTAACATAAAGAAAAAGGACAGGAAATAATTAATGTCTTCAAAAGCATCAAAAACTTTCTCGCTTTTATTTATTCAGTAAATATATACACATCCTTTCACCTAAAATTGTCTGAGAAAAATACACACATAGACACACACCAGTAGAGTATGGTAACTTTTTCCTTTTCTTTGTTTGCAATTTTTTACAAAAAGAATAATAATTACATTATTTTTGTATTAAGTAGATATACAACAGCAGAACTAGACCACGGGTTCAAAAGTTCGCCACTAGATGGCGCCAGAATCGGGGGCCCCATTTTTATGTCATTGAGTTTCAAGTGTTGTTCGCTAGATGGCGCTGTATGTGTCAGTTGTCCTCGTCATATTTTTGCATTTTGTGTGTCAATTATCAGTGTCATATTTTTTTGTCAATGAAATGTCATATTTATTTTTGGAATATGGCGCCATGTTGTGGTCGGTAGAGTAAGTTTCAATGTGGTTTCCAAGGTATCTGTTGTAAAACAACAAGAGAATTTATGGCATTCTTTAAAAATAATAACAATGACGCCACGTCACAACAAAATGCGGGTCGTATTTCACTTAGAAACGAGCTGTTTTCGACGTGACGTCACACTACTACTAAGTACTGCTACATTAACACGATTTTTTTTTTTTTGGGTTCTTGAAAAAGAACATTTAGTATTTCAGTATGATTTTCTAAATTTGGTTCTTGAAAAAGAACGATTTACTTTCAGGACCATTTTCTACATTTGGTTCTTGAAAAAGAACGATTTACTTTCAGTACGATTTTCCAGAATTTGTTCTTGAAAAAGAACGATTTGTTTACAACACCAACTTCTTTGTTTTTAAAACAGAACAATAGATTTCTATTCAAATTTCCTATTTCTATTTTTCTATTGTGTTCTTGAAAAAGAACGATTTTAATTTTAGCTCCATTTCTCATTTTGTTTCCGAAACAATGTTCAATTTGTTCTGAAAAGAACAGATTGGTTTGTAACCGTCGTCTAGGTGATGATGTGATGTCGCCAAACGCAGGACCAGCTACTGCGATCGCGCGCTGGTATTGTCGTCTTTTTATGCTCGTTACCTCTACTCTACCGCGCAACCCGTTTCTAATCGTAAGCTCCGCCCCGCGTCAGTAATCATGCAGAGTCAACTACATTGATTATCCTAACTCTTTCTTAACCATGAATTTTCTGTTAATAATTGAAATAGATATGTAACACACGTAAAATCATGTTGCTGCTCTATCTACGATTTATTGAGCCAATTTTTGACCATTTATCCATATGATAATTCTAGTTTTCAAATGAATAAAATAACATACAACGACTAAATATAACCAATGCTCTTGACCCATATAAATAATACCATTCAATTATGAACTCAAACAAACTGCAAACTATTAACAACAACATAACGGTTCAAGTTTTTTACTTTTCATATACACTAGGTGAGTAAATCTGCATACATTGGAAATTTACAAAGAAACAATACATCTGCTTTATAGTACAAGGCACATAAAATAACACATTTTTACCAGCACATAACACTAAGGTATTAGTGTTATTACACGCTTATTAACGTGACGTCAGAGGAGTAGCCAAAGAAATCCGTCTTGACTACATATGGCACTTGTTTTGCCGGCGATTTAAATTTCGCTGAAATATGTTGTTTTGGTTCTGTAATTACTAATAATTTTTTTTGTTACGTAGATTTAAATATGTATTTACTTTTCACACAATTTTTGTTTGTATACAATATTTACATTAATTACTATACACTTTTTTATCGTTTCTGAACGATGAACTCTACTTATTTTTATATGATTTTGATTGTATCTTTTTTATTGATTGATATTTTTGTTCAGTAGTGATATGTATTATAGAATAAGATTTCCACATTCTGTTCTTATCAAACTTGCATCGAAAATTGTTCAAATTTATTAATTATAAAAATTTTCCAATCACCACTTAGATTAAATTCACGCTTGAGAGAGGGTCCATCAATATACGTTTAATGGTGGTTCAGTGCTCAGTGCGTCCTCTTTATTATGTATATGGGAATGGAACATTCAAGAAGACAGTATACAATTTTACAGTGACTAATTTAAAGTGTTTCTACACAAGTGTATCTCAACAATCATATCTCACAACCAATCACTCACGTGTCTCAAGCATAAGCTCTCTCTCTCTCGCGACAGTAAAGTTACTTACGTGTCGACAAGTATAATTCTAACTCTCTCGCGACAGTAAAGTTACTTACATGTCCTCAAGTGATAAAATAAATCACTAGCTCACTCCATCGCGACAGTAAAAGAAATCTACTGATCGGGAACAAGATTAGCACTGTAAAGTTTATATTCACGGCAAAAGACTTTCTCTCACTACATGAATCTGAGGTGGTTGTTTTGTATTTACATCAAAGTTGTATTAGTTCAATCATTGTAAATAATCTCAACCAGTGTTGTAAATAAATGTACATAGTTCACATTTTGGTTTTTTCTGTTGGTCAATTCCAATTGAGTCAGCACCTATGTATTTCTCTTGTTTTGGCAAGAGCCATCACTATTAGCCGAGGCTAGAACAATGGCTTTAGAAGTAACAATACCCGAACAATCTTCGGGTAATTCCATATTATATTTTAGAAGTTGCATAATATATTCGATATAATAAATTGAATCTTTTGCACCATTAATCACATTCTTCAACTCCAATACTTAATGAATTATTGTTGATTTTTACTTTTCTAATTTATAATTAGAAAATATTTATAATTAGTGTGCTGAATTTATAAGCACACTTTAAAAATAATTTTATAGATAGTAGCACGATTCTGTAGTCTCACTCCTCTTATTCCAATTAAAAGGCCAACTATCATTTGTTGGGGTGAAACAAATATAAACATCTTGGACATTTTTGGGATGACTTAAATAGAGCACATTATTAAAAATTGCAACTAATAATAGGAAAGTAATAAGTAATTCCCAACATTCTGATATAAACTGATTAAGAAAAAGTAATTGATTAGCATATATATAAATATATATATATACAGGGTGTTCGCAAAAGGTTGTCAGAAAATTTAACCACATACTTGTGGCATTAATATATACAACTTTTCTTAATAATTTTTTTTCGAAAAATCAATTTTACGTATTTCACAATATTGCGCAACATTTAAAAACGGCTAGAAAACATTTGATATTCGCTATACTTTGCGGCGGCTCGCACCAGGCAACGGTAGACAACCGTTATCGAAACCGCCATGAGAGACGTGATGGAAAAAACGTTGAATGACCTGTCAACATAGCAAATTATTGAAGGTCAGGATTGTTTATTTTTATTTTTCTACTTATGTCTTGAAATTAGAATTAAAAAAATTTAATAAGACAAATTGAACATGTTTATTTAATCGTAAACGTACTATTTAAAATACTTCAAAATTTCAAAAAAAAAAAAAAATGGAAAACTTATGTAATCTAAAATAGAAAAATGTTAAGTTTTTTATTTCAAAAAAAATTCAAAATCTATTTTGAAGTTATATCTTTACATTTAATTTTTTAATTCTAATTTCAACTTACCAGGCGAGGTGATATAGCTTACCACCCCGCTGCTGCCCGCAATTAATCAGCTATTATTATATAAACAGATGTCCACAACACTAGGCAATGAATACTATGTCAGATAATACAAATTACATTCAACTTTACACTAAAAGTACAATATCCACATTAATGATTCACTAAAACATCACTATCAATTCACTAGAAATTTATTAGTTATTCACAGATTGTGTTCAATGTGACGACAATTTTCTTCAATCGCATGCTGAATCCGATTAGCAAAAGATTCGTGCATAAAGGTGACCTTCATTGTCAAAGAGCTCATTGTACCCTAGATATTTCATGTAGCCCCATAAATAAAAATCTAAGGGATTCAAATCAGGAAATTTAGCTGGCCACGCAATAGATCCTCCACGGCCTATCCACCTATTTGGACATTTTTCATTCAAAAAAGACCTAACATTAGAATAAAAATGAGGTGGAGCTCCATCATTCATAAACCACATATTATGACGTAATTGGTATGGGGCATCAACTAATAGTTCCCATAAATTGTTCCTCAAGAAATCCAAATAGCTTTCTCCAGTTAAAGGAGAATGTAAAACGAAAGAACCGATCAAATAATTTCCCACAATGCCAGCCCGTACATTAATTCGTAACTGCATTTGGAAACTACTAAGACGATAAGCATGCGGGTTTTCGTCGCTCCAGATGTGGCTGAAGTATTGGGCTTTATAACTTATTATTTTATAAAGACCCCAAGAATTAACCATGATGACCATAAAAATGATCTCAGTGAGTTTGGACGTATATTAGATAACACAAATTTCTACAGAAGAAATTATTCTACATATGGAAGTATTATTGGAGACAGGAATCGCAAATATATACAAATTGTTCGTCCAATGTTGATGAAACTTGGTGGTAACTATGATAACGATTATATGGCGTACAATTCAAAACCAGTAGAGTATGTATATTGGGATGATGTTAATGAATTAGTTGATAGATTGAGATTATTTGCATATAAACAAGCTGAACATAACTCTCACACCAATGAAATAGTATCGATTATTGAAGAATTAAAGGCAGTTAAAGTTATGTATTAATATGTATTCCAATCTTTATTAGTCATTTACGTAGTAGCGATGAGCATAGACAAGTTTGGGAGAACGACAGACAAATATTTACGTTATCAATTTGTTGCTTCGTCATCTTCTTCTTCTACGTCATTGTTTTCTTTTACTTCAAATGGTGACATAGATATTACGATGTTCTTGTGTTAGAAGTATTTGAATGGCAATGGTAATAATGGTTTGAAAATAGCAGACGTTACAAGATGTGGAAAAACTATTGCATTAACAGAGAGCCATATACATAACATATTAATAACTTATGTATATGGCAATGTTGATGAATCATTTAATGAGAATGTAAATGTTAGGATAGGAGATAATGACACAGTTGTAATTAATGATAGTGTAAGTGACGCTGAGAGAAATGTAACGAATACAAATAGGGTAGTATTTACTAGATATGGACGAAAAATAAAAGCTAAAGAATATAATGATTATGTGACCTACAGAATGTTTGTAAGATGTGACGTAGAGTATTATTGATAAATGTGACGTGGAGTACTCAAAAAAAAAGTGACGTAGATAATTCGTATATACATTCTAAACATCGCGACAGAGGAGAGGGTTCTGGATCGGCCGGAACTTCCGGAATACCCTGTAGCATCTTTGTTCTTTCTGTCCTCCGTGGTGGAATTTATACCACCCAATTCCACCTACTCTAGTGTCATTAACCCACAGCTGCTATGTCGTACCGCTAAAATAAATAAATAAACAAAAACTGTATATTGGAACTATCCGAAATAGAAATACTGTTATTAAAACTGCTATGCTCAGATAATCTTCTATGAAGTTGTTGCAAACTATTGGAATTCAGAATTCTTTTAATTTTCTCTAAAAAATTTTCGTAAGTGAAGGAAGACACAAAAACTAGAGCTTCATATTTTCTAGTATCGTCAGTTAAATGAGAAAGCATATGAATTTATATACCATAAAATTTAATCCATATATTTTACGACAGTGAATAACAAACTGTTTCAAAATCTCATTTGGTATATCAAAACCCCAAGCTTTTAACTGATTGTCTGAAAGCAAAATTGTTATTGCATAATGAAGCATCAAGAAATGTTCGTATATGGATTTATCAACGCATTGTAATACTATTGGTCCACTATATAACAAAAATGTTTGAAATTCCGTAGCTTTCCAGTGAGCTAGTTCTTTTAAACGTCTGGGTTTACGGTTAAATTCTTTAGAAATATATTGTCTTAAATCTGAAAGAGCTCTGGAAATATTAGTTACTAATTGGGAATGAATTCGAACATTTAAATTTCCACCAATCCAGGTATTTATCAACTTTTTTGTGACACCCAAACATATTAACCCTTTCGGCCCTGATGGTGGAACATGCCACCATTACATTACTTTTACAGATCTCTATTTTACTTGTTTGATCATATTACCGCTACCCGCTAGTAGATACCACTACTGGCGACCCACAACTTGTGACACGTAAAATTTTAGTTGCAAGAGATGAGAACATGAGATGAGAATCATGAGAACACACATGATTTTTGTGAATGCGAGAAATTAAGCCTAGCCATGAATATAAGCAACATTCAAACCATATCAAGTAATTATGAATTATACAAAAATATAGTTGTGAATATAAGCATGTAATTGTTTGTTTAAGCAGTACGGGGTATAAGCAGTTTATATTACTAATAGTATCTCTAAATATCAAGGAATACTCTTACAAACGACCGTTGAACTAGTGGTGGCGCTTGCACCACTAAGTTTTTCAGTAACCGATAATTTGATAATTTGTTTGTTTTAGATCAAAATGACGGCATACCACCAATGAATTTTTATCGTGGGATAAAAATGATTGCCCAAAATATTAATTTAGAGGAAGCTGAAGCAGCTATATCTGCATTACCAAACGAGTCAGATATCGAGGATGATTCAGAAATGTGCGATGAGGGACATGACGCGGACGATATTTATATACACGACAGTTCAGATAGTGAGAAAAAAGATCACATTCCTTTAGCTGTTTTAGCACAGCAGCTAAAAAAATCTATGTCAAGTGAAAAAAGTAATTATTCAAACAACCCAATTTGGCTGAAAGAGCAGTTTGTACAACCTGATTCTACGTTTAGTAGCGTTGGAAATATTGATGCCAACAATGAAAATGAATCAAGTTCCTTATCGTACTTCTCCAAATACTTCCCCAAAGAAATTTTTTCCCAAATGGCAGAACTTACCAATATGTATTCTGTTAGTAAAAGCGGAAAATCTATAAATACTAACGAACAGGAAATTCGAAAATTGGTGGCACTGCATATACTGATGGGAATTATTCGGTTTCCTAGATTGAGGATGTATTGGTCACCTGCTATCAAAATAAAATTTTTAGAAGACTTACAAAGTCAAGAAATCGATTTGAAAATATCAGAAATAATCGCCACTCAGTAAAATTTAATCAAAGTCACTATGAAGACGATAAGTTGTGGAAGGTTAGGCCAATAGTATCCTCCTTTGAGAAGAGATGTGAAGAACTTAGTTGAAACTAACTTCTTCTTAACTTAACTTAAGTTCTGCTCTAACTAGTTGAAGAGAATTTGTGCATTGATGAATCGATCATTCCATTCAATGGGCATTTGAGTATTAAACAATATATGAAGGGAAAGCCTAACCCTTGTTGTGTAAAAGTATTTATGCTTTGTGGATCTTCTGGTGTCATTTACCGTTCCGTAATTTATCAAGGGGCTACTACACTTCCTATATTAGAGAAACATTATTCCGCTACCAATAATTTAGTGTTATATATATCTTCAAGGATTCCAAGAAATCAAGGGCATAAGTTATTTTGTAACAATTATTTTTCGTCCCTTCTTTTATTGGAAAAGCTACTAAAAAAAAAATTTCATGGCGGGTACTATTCGACAAAACAGGTTAGGAAATTGTCCTTTATTATCGATATAGTTTTTGATAGCTATCAAAACTATCGATATACTTTTTGATAGCTATCGTTTAAAAACGATAATTATCGGCAGCACTATCGATTGTTTTGAACCTCTATTTGACAGTTTCATTAAGTAGTCAATAACTGAATTTTTGGTTATGTTATGTATCTGTAATTTTACAGCATTTTTTAGTATTAGAATTAGGTCAATTTTTCCTTTGTTGAAACGAGTATAAAATGGCACAATTTAGAAAAATTGGAAAATCTTCAAAATCCCTCTTATCAAAAGCTCAAGATTTTCTAGATGGAAATGGAGATCGAGATATTCTCTTAGATATTATAAATCATTTGGATTCAGGAGTCGACACTATTCCATGCTTATTAGCGATAGAAATGATTTTCGGAAGTTTATTGAAAAAAAAAAAAATGTTTATTAATAGAACGCCCACTAAGATTGTGGAAAATACGGAAAATGAAGGAAAGGCATGGTTGAATGAAATTTTTGAAATGTGTTATTTTTCCAAAGTATTACGTTGTTTGGAACAGGAAACACCTGCAATTAAATTACAAGGTATTTTATTCCAATGTGATAGTAATTTTAGGGTACATTTTGGTAATTTTTTACTTTGGGAACAAATGGCGTTGAGCGAAGATTTTCTGCGAGACGTACTTAGGGCAACTTCAGAAAGTCATTTTGGCTACTCAAAGTTTGTGCAAATGACTTTTCCTAAAATCTGGAAAATTACAAAATTCAGTTAGTTCCTAAATTTGGGTAAGTATGGCAACATCGACACTATTAAAGGCTTTTACCGGATTATGGAGTGAATAATTGCTGGGAGGGTAAAATAAATAAAATTTGTAACCGAAATTAGTTGAGAAATCGAGCAAACTTACCTTTGAGTGTGACACTTAATGTTTAGTATTACTGCTAAGATGGTTAATTTCATTACTTATTATATGTTTGTTTAAGTCACAAATGCGGTCTATAATATCATAAGCATTGTATCTGCTTGCTCTAATAACACTTTCATCAGTTAATTCAGACTAGTATAGATATAAATCTATAATTTTGCGGCACTTCACTAAAGTACAATTTGGATTCATAAATAAAAACTTTTTAACAATTTTTGGTGAAACACTGTTTTGAAAACAAAATGTCCCAATATAACAACGGTCTCTGTAATTAAGTTGGGAATACAAAATTTTCATACGTAATCTGTTAATTTTTCCTTAATTTCCTCCTTATTTTGGTTTTGTTAATTTATTAAATGATGCCAATTAACAATTTAATTAAGTGATTTGTAATACAAATTATTTATTTAAGATCACATATTATTAAGAGACAATGCATTGTAGGCACGCTAACAATCAACCAATCAAACAATCCTTTTGCCAATATTGGCGTCGTCGATTTCGATAATGATGTAGGAGCTCCCCAGAATCTGGGATTTTGTTACGTAAATAACAATAATAAGTTACAATAATTAAATAAATAGATAATTATATATAATATATTATTGCCTTTTTTGCGGCTAATTAAAAAATAAGTCTAAAGTTATTTTTATTAATGCAAATAAAATATTTGTTGTTATAACGAATAAGAAACTGACGATAGTGATACAATAAATTTTGAATTCGACTATTTCTCCACAGTTTTTCTTCAATGCAATTATCATCAACAAACATACAAACAATACATTGAAAATTATCGCTTTATTGAAGATATCTTATTATGATGAAAATTGGACGTTACTGCTTACATTGCTCAAACATTGTAAACATTTTTTCATATTATTATATTTTGCTCCATTTTTTAAAACATTGCTCGAATTGCATATTATTAATGTGCACAAAATTGCTTTAGCCGTTTACCACTCAGCTAACAATAATTTTTAATAGAGTAAATATCTTTAATATTAGTGATAATGTCTCAAGAACTTTGTGAATACCAAAATTACTGTGGCGAATGTAGACTTACTAATGGAGATTTTTTATAAAATAACAATGTTTTATAAAAAATTTTTTTACCAACATCGTATATTGCCATGCCACGTAAAGTGTCCCACTTGCAATTGCCGCGTTTCTGTACAAATTAATTTCCAATTCAGGTGCCAGAAAATCAATTAAAAAAATAAACGGACGTGCAATTTCAAAATTTCCATTTTTAAAAATACTTTTTTTCCTAATTGCACTATACCATAGAGACCGTTTCCGAATTAGTTTTTTTTTATATACAGGGTGTTAATTTAGAGTTGTAGAATATTCACACCACGTACTCCTGACATCAATACAAACAACTTTTCTTAATAACTTTTTTCCGAAGAATCAACTTTAATTATTTTACAATATTGCGCAACATTTCGAAGCTTCATATCAAAACAGTGATGCTTTAACAGTTATCAAGGCAGCCGTGACAGAAGTCGATGAAATAACACGTGCAATGACTCGCCCACACAGTAACTGAGCGAAGGTCAAACTTGTTTAATTTTATTTTTTTATTTGTCTTGAAATTAGAATTAAAAAAATTTAATCGGAGAAATTGAACATTGTTTATCAAGTTTTGAAAATACGTTTCAAAAACACTTACTACAAATACACAAAATTTAAAAAAATTATAAAAGCTATGTAATGTAGAATAGAAAAAAAAAATGTATGTAAAAAAATTCAAAATCTGTTTAGAAGTTTATTTAATTTTTTTAATTCTAATTTCTACTTTGTTGGTGAAATTTTGTTCTATTGCATAGTACTTTCAATTATTTTGTTTTTAAAACCAACAAAAACTTCTTTACTTATGTCTAGTAAAAAAAAATGTACTTTTCGTAATCTTGTTAGCAAATCAGATAACACATTACAATTACACAGACAGTTCTTTAATGTTACCTTCATTAGGGCAAAGCAAATTAAGACAATACCTGTATACCACTAATATTTGGCGTAATTATTACGATAAATTAGTAATGAACTTCAACTTACCAGGCGAGATGGTATGGCTTACCACTCCGCTACTGCCCGCATATTAATAATTTATATCATCACATAAACAAATGTCGACAGCACTAAACAATAAATACTACGTTGGGCAATACAAATCGCACTTAACCTTACAATAAAGGCACAATATCCAGAGTAGTAATACACTACAACATATCACACAATCAATTCATTAGTAATTTATTAGTTATTTACAGATTGTGTTCAATATGACTACTATTTTTTTCAATCCTATGCTGAGCCCGATTGATAAAAGATTCATGAATTCCTGAGTTTACCAACCAAATACATTTCTCCAGTTAAACGAAAAGGTAAAACATAGGGACCGATCGAATAATTTGCCACAATGCCGACCCGTACATTAATTCATAATTGTCTGTACAATCTACTACTTGCGGTTCCGAAGAATAGACACGTTGTCTGTGAATAGTGTTAATTTTTCCGTAATTCACGTAACACTGTGTAATTAGAAACTTCGACATGTCGCGTAATTTCTCGATTACTGGCAGACGTCTAATTAGCCATTCCGTAGCTAGGTATGCACACACATACACCCACACACACACACAACTCAACAAAATATTTCCCAAAGAGATTTCCGTTTATTTGTCTTGCTCATGTAGATAGTATTTCATCGCTCTCTTTCTCTTTCGCTGTCGAATTATATGGTTTGCACCACCACTACCATTCCATTGCTTCTGCTGGTAGATTGTTTCTTTCTAATTATTGTTTTTCTCTTTCTTAATCATTTTCAGCTCTCACTATAACATGAACCCATTTAAAGCCAAGTAGTAATTATTGATAATTCGCTGCTGCAATGTTTTTATGTTTGTTGTGTTTTTAAAATATGACTAATGCCAGTCAAGCTAATGCAATGTTATTAAATAAGTAGCATACAGGATAATAACACATTTTTAATAAACAACATTTTGTTAGCTGTTACGGAGTACTTGATACTTACATTACGATATGACGTACTATTTTATTTCGAAATTAAGTGATTAATCACGAAGCTTTTTTTCTTTGATTAACGATAACATTTTGTGTTGCAAATTATTATTATTATTATTATTGTTTGTATCACAGCCGGTTAGTGAGCAACCAGTGTCGTCGCAATTATTCCTTTCTTTCGATAAAAGCCGAAATTAAATTACATTAGTAAATCGATATTTTGCTTCATGGAATGTTAAATGTTTTGTATTAATAGTTACTACCCGTTTTCAATGCTTAACACATTAAAAAATTAGTTGAATAACTTAAAATTCATCTTCCAATCATGTCAAAAATTTTATAGATCAACGACTGCATTTAACAATTCATTTAATTTCAAAGATAAAAATTTATTGTTGACTAAATTTTAATATTAAAAGATTGAAAATCGGGGAGAATGAAAACTTTAAAATTAGCCTAAATTATTAAAACGCCGCCACTGTCTCTCACAGGAAATATCGAAATTTTATACTATGTGTGACATTGAATTCGTTAATGAGTTCAATGTTTATTCTACTTTTCAGGCCCAGTATTGCCTATGTCAGTTACACTACGGCTCACGAACGTTTTTGAAGAAATCAGAGAATGTCGATTACCTCGGAAACTATTGAATATAGACTTACCCTTCTTTAACAATTTTCGGTTTTGTTTTTTAATGACTTATACGCGGTGTGACTTTCCTACAACTCAAACTTTACACCCTGTATAAACCGTCCACCACCGCGATTCCGCTACATAATGGAGCAGTTAAATTTGTCATCTAAAACTGTAGTTGACTGTTTTTCTTTCATTAGGGAAGCGTTTGTGTTTTGGGCAAATAAAAATTCCCAGGTTCTTGGAGGTTCCAACATCATTGTAGAAATTGATGAGAGAAAGATATAACAGAGGCCGAGTTATTGAAGGCCAATGGGTGTTTGGGGGAATAGGAAGAGGAACAACAAAGTTTCTTGTAGTAGCGGTATCGAACAGGAACAGTGAGACCCTACTCCGAATTATTCGAGAAAAAATTCTTCCTGGGACTACCATTGTAAGTGATTCTTGGCGTGCTTACAATGCATTGCCCCAGGAAGACTACACCCATCTTACCGTCAACCATTCGATAAACTTTGTGGATCTCGACACTGGAGGCCACCCACAAAATATAGAGATGTTGGCGGGAGATTTGGTTTGGTTTGCTGCCGAGATTCAGTAGAAAATGTCAACATTACCAGCGATATTTATCATAATGCGTATTTGTTTGGACACATCCCAATTTCAAAATACGATTACATCAATTCTGGGTAACAGCGGGACAATTACACCCCGGACTTCCGCATTTCTAATTTGCATTTTTTCTTTTTATAATTTTTAATTTTTGTCATTTTAGTTCATTATTCATTATTGCGTAAAATTATATTGGCGCATTCGCCATTTTATATGTTATAAGTATTAATAATCATTTTTAAATATAATTAATTTATAATGAGCTTATAATATGATTTAGCACTGATCGTATTAAACAAATTTACAACGCGTCTGTTTTCACAAAAAAAAATAACTGTTGATAGTGTAGCGAATACTATCAACTTGATAGTATTCAATGGAAACCAAGCGAGACAAAAAAAAACATTGGGACAGTGAGAAGTATGAGTCTATGGCAACGCTGCATCTATTGGTAGGAGAATAATTTAAACTCGTTGACAGTTCAACGGCAAGGAAAAACAATTTTCCAAATAAATTTTGGATAATTTGCTTTAAAAAGCTTTAAAAAACGTTTAATGTTAATTAAATTGAATGTACGTGCTATAAAAAAGTTAATTGTGAATTAATTTAACTTTAAAAGACGATTTCTGCGCGAAACAACCATTTACCTAACTTTCAAAAATTCAATTATCTTTTGAATATTGTGGGAAATCGAAAACGGGAAATTTGCACAAGAAAAGAGTTACATATTCGTAATCAGTGAAGTGAGACGAATCGTTTCAGTGTATTTTTATTAATTTATCCCAGAAGCCCGTAAAGTAAAAAATAAGCAATTTCAGTACTGCAATATGTGTAAAGATTAACAACAAATTATGACCAAACTATGGAGATCTATAAGGTTTTATACAGTTCTTCATAGTATAAACTGATTAAGAAATGCAATCTTTTAAATATCACTAGAGCAAATTCATCTAGTGATAATGTGCAAAAAGTTGCGTATCCTAATAATAATTGTAATGATGTCTTTATCCATGTAATAATATGTATTTCGTTTAATCGTTGATTTTTGCAGACATTTCACGTTTTGTTTTGTCTGTTAATTTGGCAAAATGTTGGCTTGGTCAATTTATTTCAAAGGTAATTGAAATATCTATTCGTATTTCAAGACTGCATACATTATTCAGAGTCCTTCACGACGAACCTTCATTAGACGTTTTTCAGAAACTATTTACCTGAAATATAATTCAGGCACATTTGGTACATTGGCATCTTTCGTTAATAGTGGTTTACCAAAAATTTTAACTGTTTTGCGAACTGCCGTTTCTGTCGGAGACAAGTGTCAACTTTGTTATTTTAAACGGAATGCTCACTATTTTATTCGGTCGTACGATTGCTTACATAATTTCACTTCTTAAATTTGTTGTATGTCCTATACTAAATTAATAATTCTAATAATAAATTTTTCGGGTAGTTAAGATTTTTATATTTTTGTTACATTTCTCGCCATTTCTTTAATCTTCATTTTTATTTCAACGAAACGGAAAATGACACTAATATTGACCAATATTTATTGTAGACACATGAAAATGTGGGTTTTAATACAGAGTGTTTCGAATAATTACTTAAAAATTTACTTCTATCATTAGATAATTTGTTTATTTTATATGTAATAAGCTGTATTTTTGCTCGTATTCAGATTCTGTATTTAAATTCACATCAGTTTTATGAAATATAACCTATGCCTAAAATGAATAGTTGCTAAGAGAAATTAATAGAGAGTATATTTGAATATAAGTGTGAAAAGCTGCTTGTTTTTTTGTGCAAATGGGTTTGAAACACCAGCGGCGCAGCAGGTAGTGTAAACCCAATTTTTAGTGCTTACTAAAAATTAGGTTTTCACAAGCCTATTCAAAGTTATTTTTTCTAATGAAGTAATTTTTAGCAACTAATAATTAATTTTACCTGCCATTTAATCCAGTTATGGTTTTGTTGTTGCTGAAAGTAGGTAGTTTGTTATTAAGTGAGTTCAGATAATTAATTTTAATATAATATAATTAAAACATTACGAAATTATAACTATAACATTTATTACTATATATGTACATAGACATTATATGTTGTATGTACATATACATAAATCATTATGGCGCAAAATTTCGACTTTTCTGCTTGGCTATTTTGTATACATCTTTTTGATTAGCTTTAATTTTAATAACGATGGCAGTAGAAAACGTATTATACTCGTTGAAAATAATTTTCTGATTATCAAGAACATTACTAATGCGTACTGTATATACGTAGTATACTACGCAGTAGTATAATGCTTTTTTATCTACGAACGAATCGTGTTTTTTTTAACGATTTTAATTTGATTCATAATAATTTCGATGTCAAATAAGCAGACTAACTAAAGAAAAAAAACAAAATAATGCTTTCTCAGATGTAAACCTAAAGGTACCAGGTTTAAAAACCAGTTTTTAAACTTTAAGAGTCTGAAGAGCCTCAAATTGCAGGCGAAACGTCACAAATTGAAACCTTCTTGTCTAATACAGTTAAAACCCAGTCCAAGACTATATATATCCAACTTATCCACTAATAATTTAATAGATATGTTTACCAAATTTACTTTGGTAACGTATCGTATTTATAAGTAGTATCGTTATTTATGAAAGAATTATCTCTATTAGCAAATCGAGTATAAATTGAAACAAACGCCAATAATGTTTCTCCGGGAATCAATTAATAGTTCGTGTGACCTGATTTTTTTTCTCTTGACTCTATGATCTTCTTTGACTTTATGATCTTGAAAGATCATAAAATTTAGATAGTATAATCTACAAGGCTACATACTGTTGGGTATTTCGCTGACATCCATTAATAGTTACTTATGTATTAAGAGTGAAAAGTGATGCTTTATTGTTCGTAAGTGATAGTGATAGCGCGCGAAGCTTGCAGAGTGCGATAATCACTGAGAGCAACAGCAGTGTAACTGATCTACGCAATACTGGGCCTCGACAACTAGAAAAAACATTGAACTCGTTAACGAATTCAATGTCACACATAGTATAAAATTGCTCCATTTCCTTTGAGATAGTGGCGGCATTTTAATAATTTAGGCTATCTCTACTAATTTCTAAACCGCTGAGTAAGATCCTCCTTTTTGCTTTGCATGATGCGATATGCGATAATCAATTCTTTGTAACTTACTACCCATTTATTTTGGGTACTCCCACGGACTATTTAGTAGAAAAGTTTTTTGTTTTGGTGTATTTTCCATCTCACTTTTACCTTCAGAAAGACATATTTTTGTCTTTTTCTGGAACTGTCTGATATGTATTGCGTAGATCAATATTAGAATTGTTGAAAAAGCCAAAAAATCATTCGAGCAGTGCTCAAGGTTGGTCACTTGATTGTCTGAGCAAAGCTTAAGCTGAGCACTCACGAAGTACAGCTAAATAATCCATTCGGGGAAAACAAAAAGGGGCTCATTATGGAGGTGATCGTTATCGAGATGTGACCGTTAATGGAGGTTTTACAGAATCAAGTTTTTTATTACAATTCTCTTCCTGACAAACTTCTAGTAACTTGCAAAGTAATCAAGCTAAATAACTCAACGTAGTTAACTAACCTAAGGTTAGGAAATAACTTAACCTAATAAGATAAATAATAAAGGTAACTTTTTAAAATTATCCGTTGTAACGGTACAAAAATGTTGCATTTTAATCTATTTCTTTCCTTTTTTAAAATGTTTTCTCTTTCTTTGCACTGATTTTTCTGTTAATAACGTTAATTTTTGTTTACTATGGTTCCTGGTGAGGAACTATTTATATCGTCAACCGCTGTTTGTTGTCTTTTATATACTTTTTGACTGCTTTTCTAAAGTCTACCACACTATATAATATTTTTTATAAAATCAGTTCTAAATTATCTATACATGTTTAGAATGGTTGACGAGCAGCCAAAAGTTTTGATTCGCATTTCAAACTTAGCTCTGGAGAAGGTCCGATCCCTTAGGACCGAAACGTCGGCATAGTCTGGGTAATTAAACTAATTTGGTTGTTTTATTTCACTACTTCCTATTCTAATTGAAGAAGCTTCTCCAAAAATTAATCACGGACAAAGAAATTTTCCTTTTATTATTCTCCAACTTTGGACCTTTCAAAGTGCTGGCTCGTGTTTTCACGGCGGTTAACCGATAAGTTAACCATATCATAACCATGACCCTAACGATCAGGGGCCACCAAAAATACTGGTCGAACAAGCAAACTAATTTAAAAATTTTGGTAACGACAACTATACATACGATTGAAAATGATAGTCCATTCATTATATTTAAATAAACGTTGTCTTAAATACACAAATTATGTAGCTTTGTAGATTATGTATTAATTTTGTGATATTTTTTGTGCGACTATCCCACAACCACACCGAGGTTTGTCTCCAAAAATTAAAGTTTCTTGGGAGGGGCCCTACGATATTCTGGAACGCATCAACGAAACGATATATGGAATCAAGAAGTTGCCAAGAAGTAAACTGAACGTTGTGCACTACAATCGTTTATGCAACCTTATGCAAACAACGAACAGCAAGATGCTCAGGTAAAAGTTTATGGCTGAGCATGCAACGCATAAGGTTCGATATGTAGTGACGACGGAAGAGCAACAAGATGTATTTAAAGTTTCCCTTTGTTTGGTACATTGCATTTCAAAAGATCTAAATATGCCTCATGGAATGGCTTCTGTTTTCAAGTAGAAATATGGAAAATTTGATGAGTTGAACCCATAAAGACCAGAAGTTGGACAAACGCTTTAAATTACAATTTCCGAAATCGAACAAAAAATTTTCTATGTGGTGATCAAAGCGTTTTGCCATGAAAAGGCGACTTACCAGGCATTATAGAACGCACTATTTGGACTGCGGCAAAAGTTCTTGACACAGACCATTCGAAAAATAGCATTTTCCAAATTAGTCAGCAGTTTTGATGGACTGGATCGGAATAGTGTGAAACATGTTGGAAGTAATATTCAACGATACTGGTATGAAGATTGCGGTATGCTGCTATAACCCTATGAGATCAAGAAATGAAAAGACCATCAGCTGTTACTTCCATCAAATATCGACGTGTTCCAAAGGATCAGCCTGCCTATATCGGCAGTAAAGATACCTTTCGGGGCAAAAGGATTAAAGGAAGGGGCTGTGTAACGATGTTTACTTACAAAAATAATAGCCACCACTAGTACAATATAGAATAATCTCAATTACATGTATTTTATACGTCAAATTATCTAGAACCGTCTTGACGGACATAGATTATTCAAATCGGCATGTCATAGATTAATCAGAATTATGGAGAAAATTCTAGGATGTACATTGTAACGGTTCAAAATGTTCGTTACGTTACGAAATTATTTCTGTCTTTTTTTTAAATATTTTCTGTGTCACTTTGCGCTGATTTTCCTGTAACGATTAATAAGGCTTATTTTCGTCTACTATGATTCCTGATGGGGAACCGTCTATATAGTTTCAGTACTCAATTTTTGCGGGGAATTATTTTCCATCTTTCGACCGGTCCAGTCCACCGTTTTGGCGTGTTTTTACGACCCGTTCGAATTTGTATTAATCTTAATAAGTTTGGTTTTATTAGTTTTTCTGTGCGAAATTATCAATGTTTTTTTTATGGATTCTTTCCGTTTTGATTTTTGAAAGTTTAAGTGATAGTTCCTGCTGGTTGAAGTTTGCTTCGCGACCTAATTAATTCACCGGTGCGGGTTAGTTAACGTGCGACATAATCCTAGTGACGTAATTTTTTAAGTAGTGTCTTAAGCCTCAAAGTTAGGCTGCTGCTTTAGTGTTTATGGTTGGTCCACAAAATATGCAACCTATTTTAACCCATTTGAGGGGGATTCACTTTCACTACGAGGAATCATTGAAGTGCCGTAATAATTGGTTTGGCCTTCGAAAGCCCTGTATATTGGGAATATTGTAATAGTCTTGTTAATCATCGCCTGGTTCTCAACATCGCTTCCGGGCTGAAGAAACCATCACTCCAGTGGTGACAACACCTACCATCAACTGTACCCAGAAATCGCAAGTAGAACTCTTGCTGCATCTTTTTTTTATTATGTACTGGTTTTATCTTTTCAATTTGATAACTATTTTACCTGCGCGAAATTATACGTAATTTTAATCTTTACATTTACTCTATGCTCTAAAGGGCATCATCATATGTCCATTTCGAAATTGCCTTTGAACGTCTTTTGGTATTATTAGTTTTAATCTTTTAAACAGGTGGTCTTTAAAACCTCATTGGCGTATATGTAATTTTATTTATGTCATTTATTATTATTTTTATTATCACTTATATTTGTCCTGGTGAGCTTACCTACTCACTTAACATCGCGAGGGTTCTGGATTTTTCCTAAAATTCCAGTGGCACCCATAAAACCCACGTTAAACCCAGCTGGTGATTGCAACTCACCGGCTAACTAATCTTAACAAAGATTAGTCAGAACCATTGAGAATATTCTAGGATGCGTATTTTATATAAAAAAGCCTCAATTTTCGCTTTGGGTATCAGTTTATCTATTGCTTAGATACGCGGCCTATAAATAAATATTTGCACAAGAATCTGCTCGGCAAATCTATATATAAATAGTTTTTGTTATATTGTTCAAATTGTGTTCCTGAATTGTGTTGATTGTTTTGTGTTTCTTTTAAACACAATAAATAATTTTTTTTTAATTCAAAGTGTAATTATTATTATAAAATTTTCTCCAATCTACGTCTCAAAAAGTTGTATAATATATATTTAATCAATATACATATAAAAAATCATAATATAACACGTGTTTCGGTATAAACCATCCTCAGATATTATGACAAGAATATAAGTATAAAAAGAAATATGTATGAAACATAATTCAAATCGACAATTTAAAAAATTATAGCAATATATGAAATTTAATGACTTTAGCGAACCAGTCTAAAATTTTTAATTATTGAAATTCTATTTCAAATATATGAAAACTCTAAAGGATCTAATAAATTATTTAATGTAAAATATGAAAATTTTAAATATATGTTGACTATATTCAAAGCAGTTACTCTAGAATATTTTAATATTAAAAAAGAAGAACTTATTTGCATGAATACAATGACGCCGTTATTGTATGGTTTACCAAAAATACATAAAATAAATATTCCAATAAGGCCAGTTGTTCCTTTAATAGATACACCGGCCTATAAATTATCGTCTTGGTTAAATTTTATTTTAAAAATTACTATTTTAGTAATCCATATCAAATTAAGAACTCTATAGAATTGGTTAAACAAATCAAAAGTTTAAATCTTCCTAAAGATTTCTTTTTAGTTTCGTTAGATGTTCAAAATCTTTTTCCATCTATTCCTCCATCAGAATGTGTTTCATTAGTTGAAGATAAATTAATAAAATCAAAGACAACTTATTTGATACGGAAAGATTTAATCTCTCTACTTAATTTAGTGTTAAATCAACATTTCTTTCAATTTAATAATAATATTTATAGACAAAAAACAGGTTTAGCTATGGGATCATGTTTATCACCTTTTCTAGCAGAAATTTTTATGGAAAATTTAGAAGCCAAAATTTTAAATAACAACTTTTCTAATCAAATCTTATTTTATAGAAAATATGTTGATGATATCTTTATCATTTGGAAAGATAATAAACATTTGAATCAGTTCTTAGAATTTACGAATACATTACATAATAAAATTAAATTTACTTTAGAAAGAGAAAACGATACAAAATTAACTTTTTTAGATTTACTAATTACAAAAAAAGATTATACTAAAAGATTTCCAAATATATAGAAAACCAACTTCTACGGACAACATAATTCAATATACCTCTAATTCTCCCTATTCACATAAATTTGCTACTTTTAATTCACTGTTCTATAGATTGTTTAATTTACCTTTATCTAAAGAGAATTTTCAAAAAGAAATAGATATTATAAAAAATTTGGCTATCAAAAATTATTTCTCATTGCATTCAATCAAAAAACTTTATAATAAATAAATATATAAATATAAATTTTGTTACAATGTCTTGAACTATAAACTACCGTTAAATAATTTTTGTTTTACGTTTTTTGGAGAAATCTCTTATAAAATTAAAAAATTTTTTGAACATTATGATTTTCGAATAAATTTCAAAACAGATAACACTTTAGCTAAAAATTTGATGAAAACTATGACAAAATGCATTTTTTATCTAAATCTGGAGTATATAGTTTAAAATGTCACGATTGTATGACTATTTATGTAGGACAAACTGGCAGAAAAATTGAAAAGAGATTGAAAGAACATCAATATAATATTAACAAATATAAAAAAATTGTTAATCAAAATTTATCGTTTGATAATAGTACGATCTTTGCTCATCATATTTTTACGAACAATCATACATTATTGCCATAATTTTCTTAATTGTCAATTTGAATTACTTTTCATAAATATTTCTTTTCATAATTATATTCTTGTTACAATATCTGAGGATGGTTTATACCGAAACACGTGTTATATTATGATTTTTTATATGTATGTTGATTAAATATATATTATACAACTTTTTGAGACGTACATTGGAGAAAATTTTATAATAATAATTATACAAAATAACGTCTCTTTGAGAAAAAATGGAACTTGAATTTAAATTTCAAAGTGTAATTATTATTTTTACATCCATTCGGACTCATAAAACTAGAACGTTACTTAATAAAATGATCAATACAATATTACTGTTATTGAAGATCGGTATTATACGTAAAGTATCCAAAAAATAAAAGATCGGGGTAGTTTTCTTAAGTAAACAAATTCCTTCTATCGGACGGCGACCATAGAGGGCTCTACCTCCCTTCACAGCTAAATTGAATTATTTTAATATCTTAAAATTTAGTAACTTCGTTTCAACCATATCGTAACATAAGTACTTATGTACTTAGTACTTACATTACAGTACATTGGCATTAGGTATTAACTAACAAACAACTACTTCACATTGACCTAATTTTACAATTTTATTACTTACATTGTAGCGCTACTTCGATTTTTGTTCGATGTTAATATAATATTATAATTTTTAGTGATATCTGTTCGGGTGACACCCTTTCATTTTTAATTTGCCTTATGGCGCCTCACCACTCCAAAGGGGAAGCGGGAGGGAAAACCTTTACGAGCAGCTTTTGGACATTGGAGATGCTTTTCATAAGGTTCAGATAAAATGAATAGGAAAGATAAACCAGCTGAATCAAAAATATAACGTATATTCTAAATTATAAATCGTTTTTAAACAAAAAGAAATACTCTCACAAAAATAAAATAAATCATTAAACAATCGTAGTTCACTTTTTACTCTTACCTTTATTTTCTATACCTCTAGTTAATATTCTAAAATATCAAATCAAATATATTAATCTGTAAATTAAAATATACCTTTTCCTAGAAAATAAAAGTTAATGCAATTATTAAATTTTATAACTAATAATAATGAAGAAAAGAATCTTACGGCGGCAGATACAACACCGCTATAGGGTGAAAATTATTGAAAATAATGAAAATGATTAATTAATTCGGTCAATTGTCGGTCATGGGCTTTTGCTTGACACGTAGGTAGGAAAAGGAAGCCGTTCGAGAGCTCGATTGGCGGAAGGAACTGGATCTCGAGAACTCGATTGGCGAAGGGAAATGGTCAGGCCAAACAAAGCGTGTCCGCCCTTTAACGGCAGGATAAAATTTCTGGTAGTTATTTACATTGTAGTTTTCATTTTCATTGTGTACTTTAACATCTATTATTATTAAACCAAATAGAGAATTTAATTCTCTATTCGGAAAGATATATTTCGCAATTTAGAAGAAAAAAAACAGCAACATTTGGTATTGTTGGTTGGTGGTTCATGATTCAGACATTCATCGAATATCTGAACGCCGCTTAAGACCAAACACTATAGATAGCATAGCTATCTTAGCTGAGACACTTTTCAACAATAATAATAAGAATTCTTTGTTTAGTGACAATTTCTTCATTCAATTTTATACATTTCGCTGATGGTTCATTTATTTTAGGATTAGAAACTGCAATGAATCTTCTATCAAATCAAGGAAAATATTCAGAAATTAAAGGATGGTCAGATATCTACGTACCTAAAAATGAATTAAAGGCTGTTTTAATGAAAATCATTTCAAGCAATACAAATAATTTATGTTTAATTAACAAATACTCCGAATATTTAGAATTCAATGATATCCTATTCTTTACATGGAAAATGCTACCGTCCGTAACGGCTAAATGCACTCCTAATGAAGTATATGTCTTAAATTACCTAAATTTATTCGAAAAATTGCAAATTAATTCCAAATCTGAAGCAAAGAATTGGTGCGGCATTGATAATAGTAAGTATTGTTTAAAAAATATAAATTGGTTTGATGGTTAGTTCTGTATTATAAAAGATTTAAAATTATAATTGTTTGGTTTGATCGTAAGTTTAGCCTAACAAAGATCGATAATTTAAAGAAAATGAATGTTGAGACATTGCCAATTTTCTTTTATTTTTATTTTACGTTAAATTAGTAAATTCGCGTGTGGTTAGTGGTGTTAGGTAAGAAATTATGAATCTAACGAAATAAAAAATTGCGACCTTGAAAATTTTCCTTTTTTCTAATTTTACATTAAAATTGTGAAATTCACGTATGGTTAGTAGTAATTAGATAAGAAATTATGAATTTAATGGAATACACATTTGCGACGTTGCCAATTTTCTGTTTTTCTAATTTCACGTGAGGCCGGCCGCAGACCAAAACAGCAAAACGTTGTCCAACAAAACGTTTTGTCGAAGCAAAAGACCAAATATTTTTATATGCGACAAAACGTTGTTAGACAAAGCGTTTTGTTTTACATAAAGACATTTTGTTTGATTCCAATACACACTGATATTACACGGGGGAATTCTAGTTTCGCTTACAACATTTTGTTTTTGCCATCACACATTGATGCAACAACTCTCCCCAATATTTGAAGTGTTATTTACTATCCGTTTCAAAAGTATAGAACCCTTACTTTAAACGTTAATATTAAAAATGTGTGTAGTGAATGTTTATGAAAAAAAATATATTTTATAGCTAATGTATCGTGTAATTTTATGGCGAAGTTATACACTTATATCTTTTTTTCTCTGGAAGTTATGCGGCATTGAATCAAAGAAGTACCCTATTTTCATAAAATGTTACTTACATGCAATTTCAATTATTAATAATTTTGTTAAAAATTAAGATATTAAAACAAAATTTGAAAAAATTAGGCGCTAATATATATACTTCGATTATATAACTTTATTTTGAAAAACAAAAATACCATTTCCAAGATAATAAGAGCTTTTGTATATTTCGGAATGGCACTATCTACAGGCTTGATTTTTTCATCAATGAAAAGATTTTTATAATTTAAATAAAACCTCAGCATTTTCCTATTATAAATTTTAATGGAAATTGCGAAAAAATGCATTCCAAAATTTAGAAAAAGATAGAAATAGATTAAGGCGGGACTTAATCTATAAACGTTATAGGACTTAATCTATTAACCCCTCAGCGCGGGGAACACTACGTTGACAATTTTCGTTACGGTAGTATCTGTTATTATTAAAACTATTGTTACTCTGATTTTAATAAATATTTTTATATTTTAAACTGGTTGAAATTTTATCATGTTTCTAATTATTAATTTTTCTATCTACTATGAATATTTTGAATATACTAATTACATTTTATGAACAAATGTTTATTCGCCATTTGAACTTTCTTTATGGTGGGTTTATACAGAAGAATAAAGGATAATAAATAACGAATAACTTTTAACGGATAACATCGTTTATAAAAGCGCTTAATATAAGAATAACAAATTAATTGGTATTATACGTATAAACATTTAAAGGCAATATTAGAGATCAACTGTATAAGAGTAAGGAATACTAATTATTTATTATAAATGAAATATAAATATGAAAATATTCATGTTTCTTTGCGTATAATAAGGCAATGCGCTTGCGTCAACAGAATAATGTATAAGAATAAAAATAAAAGTTGGCCAACTTTAGACGTTATTCCTTATTTGATGTAATAAAATAACGATGTTATCCGTAGGTAATTCCATTGAATTACCTATTTTTAACCTTAAACGTTAGGCGTTGTCCGTTATTCTTATCCCCTATTCTTCTGCATAAACCCATAATTAGTCAATGCAAATTTTTTATAAAAAAATTTTCACATTAAATTTAATCTAAGACTATAAACAAAAATAATTAAGCTCTTAACAAAACAAAAATCCGTATTTTTGAATTTTATAATATAATCGAAGAGACATTCTACGGAAAGGAAAAGAATATGACAAAGCTTAATTCAAGCATGCCCCTGAAGCTAGCTGTAACGCCTTGCCGCTCGGACCCCGAACACATATATTTTGCATCTTTATTCACAGGCATATTATTGAACAAAAAGCGGTTTTATAATTGATTTATTATAGTGATTTTCTAGCATTGTTGTGTTTTATGCATCAGCTATTATGTGCGAAAATATCTTCTTGATATGTTGCAGATTAAGGGGGATATCAAAGAGCGCTTTAATGCTATATAACTCAATAACTAATAAATATTTTGACTTAGAAATACAAATTCATACACAGAAAGATTCACTTTAGCTACTGTGAAAATTTCAAGTGATTCTATGCAGTAGTTTTATCGGAAAAAAAAACTTCAAATTCATGAAATCTAAATTTATACTAAAGTTGGGGGAGTTTTATATATTTTTTACTAATATTTTAAAACATAAACTATCGGTTACTTTGATTTTTTGGCCTATTCTAGGCCAAAAATATATCAGAACATAAACTAAATATTTGATATTACGGTAATTCATTGGCTTAATTAATATTAATTAAAACAAGTAATACAATATGATTGCTGTTGAAAATCGGTCTTATACGTAAAGTATCCAAAAGTGAAAGGTCGGGGTAGTTTTCTTAAATAAACAAATTATTTCTTGCGAACGACGACCATAGGTGGCTCTACTTTGCTTCCCAACGAAATTAAATTATTAAAATATTCTGAAATTTAGTAACTTCGTTACAAACATAAATCATCGATTAACAGCTAATTTTATCGTCGTGATTGGATTTTGTATGTGTATAAATTGTAGATCAATTAGTATTCTAATATATATTTTTTTTTCAAAATCTAAATTGCATTAATTCATTAACGATTTATTACTATTACTTAATATTTGTAGGTGTTTTCTTCACCTTTGATGAAAATATTACGAAACGATGCCTTAACAAAGTATGGCAATGCATGATCAATTGGGAATATACCACACAAACTCATCGTCAGCTAATGATTATTTTATTGGAAAAAGTATTAATTTATTTGGAGAAACCATTACCTTTAATAGACTTTCTTATGGACTCATTAGATTCAGGAGGATCTATTAGTCTTCTGGCTTTGCAAGGAATTTTTACAATAACACAACAGCATAACTTAAACTACCCAAATATATTTGCTAAATTGTATTCAATGTTCGAACCTAAGCTATTTGATACGAGATACAAACCAAGGTTATTTTATTTATCAGATCTATTTCTAAGATCTACCCACTTACCCCAGAAATTAGTAGCAGCTTTTGTCAAAAGATTGGCCAGATTAGCACTTTCGGCTCCTTCTGGAGATATTGTCATAATTTGCAAATTTATTGGAAACTTATTAATCAGGTATGTTTTCATAAATCATTATGTATCAGGATTAGAACTATGATTTTTTGTAGACATCCCGGATTAAAAGTGCTTCTACATAACCCGCATGCAGAAACAGCCGCTATTGATCCATATATAATGGAAGAAACCGATCCTTTAAAGTCCAACGCTGTTAATAGTTCATTGTGGGAATTGAAAACTTTACAGTATCATGTGCAACCTAGTGTAGCTAATGCAGCTAGATTTATCAACTCACCATTGCCATCTCTTGAATGGGATATTGAACAAATTTTGGAAATTAAAAGCGAAGACATTTTCAATAAGGAAATAAAAAAATACAGGAAATGTAGCGGTTTGCTATATGACCAACCAAAAGGTTTAAGTTTAGTTAAAGGAGAAAAACTTGCCATATATTGGGATTTTGCTTAAAATTTTTTAACAGCTGCTTTGATAATGGTATATGGGGCAAGGCCTACAGGGTCGTGAACAATAAGTTGAGACTGCGTGATAAGGTGGAACTGGATGAATGTGGACTGAGAATGCAAGTTGAGCGTTTGTTTCCTAAACATGAAAACTGAATGGGAGTATAGTAGTTAGCGTCGAAAGGGTAGGGGGGAGATTCTGACTGGTTCGGAGGTGCTGGGTGTGGTGCTTGCCCTAAAAAATAATACGGCGCCTGGACCAGATCAGATAATTCCCCGGGTGTGGAAAAATGTGGGTAGGGCTACTGAGGATAAGTTTCGGATGGTGTATGAGAGTTGCTTCCAGATGGGTGTATTTCCTAAAATCTGGAAGAGAGCGAATCTCGTGGTGATTGAGAAGCCGGGTAAGGGTGATAGTGATGAAAGGAGCTTTTGACTGATCTGTCTCATAGACTCCGGTGCGAAAGTACTGGAGACTAGTTAGGGACGGGCTCAGGGAGGAAGTGAATGAAAGGGGACTTGTCTCGGCAAACCAATTTGGTTTTACCAAAGGCAGGTCCACCATTGATGCATTGATGTATGTGAAGACACTGGTGGCCAAGTTGCGCGACAGGGCGATCCAGTGTCAGCCGTTTGTCGCCATGGCGTTGTTGGACGTGAAAAATGCGTTTAATTCTGCGCAGTGGAGACTGATGGTAGCGGCGCTGGAAGAGGGTGGTGTATCTGGGTATCTTACAGATATGATTAAGTCGTACCTGGAAGATAGGGTAGTGATAGATAAGCATGGAAGAGAGTGGATGATGTCGTGTGGGGTTCCGCAGGGATCAGTTCTTGCACCGTTGCTGTGAAGCATCTACTACGACTTTTTACCTACAGGCGGTAAAAATGGATGTGGAAAATGTAGAGATCATAATTGAGAAGTTCAAAATTATTTCATTCTAATAAGAGTATACTGTATAGAGTAAACACAGTATACTGGCCATAATTAGCTTATTAAACATATTGGAGTGTGTATTTAGTTTTCTACTATATTAATAAAAACTAACAGATATTAATTGATTTTTCCACATGTGAGGATAATTACGGAATAAATTTTTATACAGCTTATCTTTGAAGACCCTTCCTATCTAAATATGTTTTTCTTTTTATTTGATCTTTGATAATTAAAAAAAAAACATGCCAAATAACATTTATTGCATGTTATGAACGGGTCGATATTTTCGTTTTTACTCTTCAGTAGGTTTTATTTTTGAAAAATTTGTAACTGTATTGTATACACTATGCTGTAATGTTGTATCGAAATTATCCATCGTGTGAATTTATTACGTTGGTATATAAGGTATATGGGTATAGACTCTTTTTCAAAGAGTTAATTTAATTTAAATAATTAATTTAATAGTTAATTTAATAGTAATTTAATTACCTTTGTTGTGTAAAGGTAATTGTGTATATTATTACATATTATATATATTATTATGTATATTATTATTCGTAAGTAATTTGTTGCTAAATTTTAAATTACTGCCGATTTAACAAACATTATATTTTAGTTCGTACTAAATATCTTATTTTTCACAATATCAGAGAATTTGGAGAATTTAAAAGATTAAAAGATTAAATTGAAAGAATTTCATTTCTTTAATTCAAAAGAAGATGTTTTTACTGTAGCAAAAACAGTCAGTAAGTATTTCGCAAAAGATCCAGAATCACGTGTTAAGAAAGACAAACTATTAGAAGAATTTTCAAAAATGATCAACAATATTAATAATAATGAGCAATTTAAAACTGTAAATCAAACTGTTAGTTCAATTGGACCAACTTTAGCAGCAATGGAAAATTTAAATAAAGAGAGTTGCAACTTTAATAATGAAATCACAGTACCCCACAAAAAATTATCTATTTTCAAATGAAGCTCGTTAAGAAAAGAAATAAAATAATATGCATTTCCCTGTTATTTATTATTTGTAAACCAAAATTTTAAAATACCTTTATTGGATCATATAAATAAAAAAAGCATATATTTTATGTACGGGATGTTTTGCCACTCCTATTTTTAATTTTAGTGGTGGATAGGGGATGAAAAACTGAACGAAAAATGTAAACAAGGTGGGGTCTATCTTCAATAGTTTCCGTGATGATCAGCATTTTCTGATTTCATCAAAAACGTTCGTGAACCGCAGTGTATCTGACCTAAGCAATACTGGTCTTGAAAAGTAAAATAAAAATTGAACTCTTTAATGAGTTCAATGTCACACCTAGTATAAAATATTTCTATTTCCTGTGAGAGACAGTGGCGACGTTTTAATAACTTAGGCGAATTTTAAAGTCTAAATTTTTACTTCTTTTCAATCTTTTAAGAGTAAAATTTAGTCATAAATAAATTTTCATTTGGTGAATTAAATGCATTATTAAATGCAGTCGTTGATCTAGAAAATTTTTGACACGATTGAACGATGAATTTTAAGTTATTCAACAAATTTTTTAATGTATTAGATTAAGCATTGAAAACAAGTAGTAACTATTAATACTAAACATTTAACATTTCATAAAACAAAATATCGATTTAATAATGTAATTTAATTTTGGTTTTTATCGAAAGAGAAATAATTGCGACGACGCTGGTTGTTCCCTATCCGGCTGCGATTCAAGCAATAATAATAATAATAATTTCCAATACGAAATGTATTTATTATTATTATATTTATTATCCTTATTCAGAGAAAAAAAAGCTTCGCCTCTTTTTTCTTAAAAATTTTTAATTATTGAAATTCAAGTAAATGAAAATTGAAAATTATATTAACGCAATTATAGTTGGTATCTTTTTTGAATTTAGTAATCTCTAATTTTTTCAGCAAATCTAGGTTTGTACTTTTTTTACATTGATGTAACAAGTGCACATCATCATGAATAGAAAATGTATGATTGTTCGTAAAAATATGATGAGCAAAGATCGTACTATTATCTAAGGATAAATTTTGATTAACAGTTTTTTTATATTTGTTAATATAATTTTGATGTCTTTGCAATCTTTTTTCAATTTTTCTGCCAGTTTGTCCTATGCCACGATTGTATGACTATTTATGTTAGACAAAGTGGCAGAAAAATTGAAAAGAGATTAAAAGAACATCAATATTATATTAACAAATATAAAAAAACTGTTAATCAAAATTTATCGTTGGATAATAGTACGATCTTTGCTCATCATATTTTTACGAACAATCATACATTTTCTATTCATGATGATGTACACTTGTTACATCAATGTAAAAAAAGTACTAAACTAAATTTGCTGAAAAAATTAGAGATTACTAAATTCAAAAAAGATACCAACGTTAATATAATTTCCAATTTTCAATAATTAAAAATTTTAGACTGGTTCGCTAAAGTCATTAAATTTCATATATTGCTATAATTTTTTAAATTGTCAATTTGAATTATGTTTCATATATATTTCTTTTTATACTTATATTCTTGTCATAATATCTGAGGATGGTTTATACCGAAAAACGTGTTATATTATGATTTTTTATATGTATATTGATTTAAATATATATTATATAACTTTTTGAGACGTAGATTGGAGAAAATTTTATAATAATAATTATACAAAATACGTCTCTTTCAGAAAAAATGGAACTTGAATTTAAATACTGTATTATGCCGCAGAAACCTCAGCTAATACGTATAGAGAGAGAGAGAGAGGTAGCTTCCTTGCTTAGTTTTTTTCTAACAAATGCGGGTAGAGCGAGAGTTATCTAATTTTCAAATGTTAATTAAGACATTATTTGTTATCCATCTTCTACTTTTTTTTCAAGAATGGATTAAATAAAGTCCCCTGTTTCATTTAATTTTAAAAAAATGAAAAAATCGGTTGAGTTAGTAACTACATGGAGCCCTATATAGATATACAGATACAGTATAATGTATATTGTAATGCAATGGAATGCCTCTACATAAATTTTAAAAAATTCGAAATGCACCTGACAACGTCGCATAGCATAGGAGTACGCCATAACCCGAAGTTATTTCATTATTATTATTATTATTATTATTATTATTCTCGGTTATTAGTGGTCATTTGTTTATTTAATTAGTGGTAATTCATAATTACACATTTAATAATTGACTTTCTAACAATTTACTTTGTTATAGTACCTAAACTATAGCAGCGCACATCATAGCGAGTTTTGGGCGAATGCATTCATCAGGGTAAATTGAAATTCCTATTAGTATTAAGTAATATAATTACTATTACTATTAAATTAAATTACTTAAGATACTTGCACCAAATATGTCACTTTAAAACATTGATAGTTGTTTGTCTGTTTTTGACATTAACATTTTGGAAATTAGGAGTATATTTTTTATCACATCTATTTAATAAAAGAATAAGGAACGACTGTTAAAGTGAAAAATAAATTCGAGGGTCTTGTCCGTTATAGTGGTTCCCGAATTTCAAAAGTTTTTGTCCTAGAATTACTAGATACTTACATTAGAAGACCATTACAAAGAAAAATTTTGCCGACTATCCATAAATAGAGAAACTAAGACACTTTGAATTTTCCAATTTTTACCAGATTTCAGGCGTGACTCGACATACTGGGGGCACTAACAACTAACAGTTGGGTAGTTAGTTGACCACTAACAAAAACTTCCAAACTAAACCAAAGTAGTGGGCAAAAATTCTTTTTGTAATAGTTATCTAATGTAAATATTTAATGATTCCGAAAAGAATTTTTCAAAAATTCGAGATCCACTATAACGTACAAGATCCTAAATGCAACTTTTCTACGTTTATAAAATACTGCTAAAGCGGCAATATCGAGAACCTATGCTCCTAATATTGCCGCCACATGTTACGACTGTTTGGATAATATTGAAACGAACAGAATCGAAATTAAACATCAATTTCTATCGAATTTTTATTTATGAATAAGAGTAACAAAAAAATTATCAAGCACAGTAAGGGCATTTAAAAATAGTATATTTGAATACCAGTGTGAAAACCGCTTGTTTTTTAGTGCGAACCAGATTGAAACGCGAGCTGCGGAGCCGTGAGTGTTTCATTAGTGAGCACCAAAAATCAGTTTTTCACACGCGTATTATTCCCGCGCTATTTTTTGTAATGAAGTAATTTTAATAAACAAATAGTTAATTTGGAAAACTAATTGTTCACCATTTAATCCAGAAATTGGTTTGGGTTTGCTGAAAGTAGGTTTTGTGGTATTAAGTGAGTTCAGAAGATGAATTTTAATATAATCTAACAATTAAAACTACGAAATTACGTTATTATAAGTCACTAAATTGCGTGCGAAAAACTTCTACTGTCCGGCATTCAAATCAACTAAAACGGGTACAGAATTAGAACAGAGCTTTATCCGTCCTTTACCGACCGACACATTCCTCATGTACGTATCTGAAACAATAAGAACACAATCTCATGTCAGCTACTATATTATATGGGTATACAGCTACAATTTCTTTGCGTAAAAAGCAGCAGCCTTGTCTTGGAAAAACAATACCATCACCACAAACATGGTGCTGGTGGTGGCAATATTAGGAACATAGTAATACTTGGCACACCTACCTTATAATGTACACCTATATTCATTTAAGATAACTACATAGTATTGATTCGGTCTTAAGATTATTATTACTTCGAAATTATTTGTTATTTACCTATTAATTCAGTTGCATTACTTTTTTGTAGAAAGGGTATGTCTCAGTCAGCTTTATCTTATAGAAAACAAGTACAAACATGGTTGAAATTAACGCAAGACGAAGTTAAAGCCAGCATAATCAAATTGGGCAAGAAAGGTTTAACCCCATCGCAAATAGGTGAGCACCTTTTGACGTATTTTACATTTGTACACACACTAACAGGAAGTAGCACATAGTAAATATTAAGTTTCAACATAATTCTAGGTATAATACTGAGAGATTCTTATGGGGTGGCACAAGTACGTTTTCTAACTGGCAATAAAATGCTACGTATAATGAAATCGATTGGTTTGGCACCAAATCTACCAGAGGATGTATATTATTTGATCAAAAAAGTTGTTGCTATTCGTAAACATCTTGAACGGAATCGAAAAGATAAAGATAGCAAATTTCGATTAATTTTGACTGAATCACGTATTTATCGACTACTTAGGTTTTTTCAAAGGAAGAATGTTATTGCGCCTAATTGGAAGTATGAATCAACTACAGCCAATGCATTAGTAGCTTAATAATTAATTATTAATAAGTTTGTGTGTGTTTTCATGTCTAATAAATTAACTATTCATGTTTAAATTCTAACCCTTTATTGCTAAGGGTCCAATAGATTTTTCTTGACAAACTAGAAATCCATTTAACACTTTTCGATAAGAAGTATATTATTAGGTTGACCAATTCATCTTTTATTTATGCCACTGATCTAGACAGATAATGACACTTACATGACTATAAAACGTGTATTTACACAAGAACACCGTTCTGTATAATACCTCAATTCATTTTCAATGAGTGCACTAGAGAGAACGAATACTTTACGATAGATACAGGCAATTGCCATTGATGATCTTATTTATATATTGAAATTTCAATTTTTAATTAATTTAAAGTAGATGTAAACAATAGACAATTTATTAGGAAGAAACTAAAGCTGATGGAATTGAGATAACGAGTTTTATCCATCCTGCAAACTTGTTTCTTTTTATGTTCATTAGTAGTTTTTTTTGCAGCTATATAAGTATTTATTTATCGCAAATGTAGGTAAATCAACAAAACAGTTGAATGGTAGATTTTTATAGAAAAAAGATAATTACTGCGAAAGTGTCACGTGGAAAAGATGTCTTTGATGAACAAAAATTATGATATTTTATTGTGTATTTCTTTAGTTATCAACTGGAACAATCATAATCACCGTATTTGAACAATAATATTTGTACTATAGTGTTATAAAAATTTACATGTAGGTGTGATATAGATATTTTCAACGACATTTGACAACTGGTAGAAATAACAATCCACTAAACTTATTATAAACTATAAAAAATCTAATTATCTATAGAGTTTTTTGTATTTAAAACTTCTGAACATAAAATTTAAATTTCATGTTTCTAATTACATTCACTTTCTTTATTTGTTCAAATTCGTTAAATCATTAACTATAGTTCCGAAATGGCGATATTCTCAGCAGTTCCTACCTATTTATCATTGAATTCAAACAATATAATTAGATTTACAGTTACGTACAATATTATTAATCAGAATGGGCGAGACGATAATCGAAATTATCAAATGATCTAAATAGTATTATAGTTATCCTTATAATGCAATTTGTTCATTATTTAAAGTACAAATAAATTAAACGAAATCATCTTAAAATAAAACGAAATTTGTTTGTCATTGGAAAGTTGATGCTGATTAATTATTATCTTGCTTGCAATAATAGAATTCTATAATAATAGAATTTGAAGCTTTTCATTATTGATGTTCATAGCATAAAATTGATTCTAAATGCTGAATAATAGATTACTTCTAGTAATAATTGAGCATAGTTGGTTAAGGCAGAAGCACAGCAATCATTTTTTGTTTTCATCGAATGGTTTATACGGGATTTCTCCTATTTAGAATCGCTCAAAAACGGCAATACGCGTGTGAAAGGCCTATTTTTAGTACTCACTAATAAAAACTCACTGCTTGTGTTTCAAACTCGTTCGCACCAAAAAACCTTAGGCTTTTTACACCTGTATTCAAATATTTTAAAATTTTATCATATATTATATTTATATTATATATATCTATAAATTTTATCATCACGTCAATTACAGTCATAACTTTAAAAAAACACACAAAACATGAGGAAATTGAATATGTAATTACTTACAGTAGAGCTTATCTGAACTAATAGGGAAAGTGGTTCGGTTGGGAAACCGAACCAAAAGTGGTTCGGTTAGTCTAGTTGATTATAAGTACGTATAAGCATACAGTAAAGGTATATTGTATATACAGAGAAATTTACGGTAACCTGCATATTAGAAAATTCTGATAGAAGAAACGTAGTTTTGAAAAGTTGGTAATAGAAGCAAGACGCAATGTTCTATCTATGGAGAACTATAATAAGGAGTGGAAATGAGAACGAAAAAAAATACGGGCTGGCATTGGGGAGCGCTGCGGTTAGCAAAGACAGTATTAACATTGCTCTTATGGGAAAATCAAATTCGCTTATTTTTAAGAATAACCTATTTTATTGCAGCAGATTAAAACTAAGATTACAATAATGAATATTTAATATAATACAAGTTTTATTTAGAAATTTGGTATAGTTTTATTTCTTTCTCATTTTATTAATTTTATGATCAGTGGTGTGTTATAGGGTTGGGTAAAAATATATACAGTAAAACCTCTCCATAACGGTCACCCAAAATGTCAGCCTTCGTGGCCGTTATAAGGAAGTAACCGGCATCGAGAGGGTTAACAAATTTTGGCAAAAAAATGGCTATGAAACGTTTTCTATTGTCATAGTAGTGACTAAAACAGTAAAAAAAAACTACTCTAAAAAATTAGTTATTGAAAACTATAAAATAATCGTACAATAAAATAGTATAGTAGAATTATTCTACTAGAATATATGCTATAGTATTCTACATACTAAAACATACATATAGTATAGATGGATAGCCCTATCAGTCAATGCATTTATTCTTTTTTATATTATAATACCAATCAATAGTTTATTTTGCGGAATTTAATTTATTTGTTTACATACATTTGTTTATGAAAAATATGCGTGTTATTAGTCTACGTATTCGAACGAATTCGTTCGAATTGGTATTGACCCCTATATGGCCGTAATTGTATTTTTATTTTCTAATTTCATTAAAAAAAATTTGTTAACATGCCGGCCATTACGAAGCGGCAGTTTTACCGCTTCATAAACTTCACACTAGTTAGATGTGTACAGCGTGTAGTGGCCAATAAAAAAATAAATAAATAAATAGAATTAAATAATTAATTTGTTTTAATTTTAAATACGACGACATATAATACATGCATATAACATATTGTATGTTGTGCTGCATACATATCTTAATTTATGTATAAACAGAGATATTAATATGTAACTGTTTCGCTACTGAACTTTGTCCGAAATTAATACATGCACGGTGAGATGGTGCCATGGTAGTTAGTTTGATAAAAAAACTCTCAAAAGTCAATCGAGTGTGTGTGTGACTATGCAGGTCTCAGCGCTCGATGCATCCTCTTCGGTTTTCGATTTATAACTAAGCAAGGCGTGACTGCCGAAACGAAGCCTAAAATTAAAAAACATCGCTACACACATACATCGGCTGCTCGCTCATTTTCTGTTTTATTTATTTAGATGTGCACTAATAAACATTATGTTTCATCAAGACGAAATTTTTCAATAGTGCGGTATTATTACTGACATTATCAGTTACGAGTAATAACAGAATTTGTTATTACAGGTCAATATATTTTTTAAATTAGTCGGGTGCATATTAAAGAATCAGCAACAATTACGGAGAATAAAAATGACGAGCCATTTTTTACAATCAAAATAGAAAGCATAAAAATTCATAGAACGCGGAAAGGGAAAAACAAACTAGTTTCTGCCCGCTTCATGTAAATAACCACATAGTTTCGTGTTATTTCAGTCTTCTTTTCATTATATTTCTTATGAGCTAGCGGAAGTACCCGACTTCGTTCGGGGTGACTTCCCGGGCTGAATACTATGAGTACTCGAACTTACGTGAATTTCACAATTTTAACGTGAAATATAAGAGAAAAAAGAAAATTGGCAACGTCGCAACACTTCTTTTCGTTCTCGTCCGGGTTCTATAAGGCAGAACTCACAATCAAACCAAACAATCCGTTATAAATTAGAATTATCTGTAACACTAAACTGATTATGACCAAACCAACCAACCCGTTATAAATCAGAATTTTCTCTAAGGCTAAGTTTACTACCAAACCACGCGCCCGTTATAAATTAGAATTTTCTATATAATAAAATTCATAACCAAACCAAATTTACAATTGCCTTATAAAGAATTCTGATGTATAGCGGGCCTGTTTAGTTTGGTTCTTGGTTGGTTAAGTTGTTTAACAATTAATTCCTATTTGTTTATAACATGAATGTTCTAATATAATTATATATATAAGCATGAATCATTTAATGAAGGCAACGCGGTAATACATTTATTATAAATAATAGTTCAAGAATTTATTGTATTTGAAGATGAAGAAAATGTAATAAAAATAATGACTTGTATAAGGTGATGATGGCCGAAACAGCTCTGCTCGTAAGCGTGAACTTTTGTTTTTTTGTGTGTAACGTACAAAATACGTTACACGTACTCCCAACCATCTACTTTACGTTGGCACTCGACGATGCACAGAAAGGAGGCATCATCATTGGACATGCTTTTGAATTTTATTAATATAAGATTATACAATTATTACATATAATGTGTTAATGTGTATACGTCATGATAACCAAAAAATAGTTAGAACATGAAATGTTGTTAGATTCTTGCTGTGTTAGACATTATACACGGTAGTTGCATAAGGATATCAACCAAATATACTTACGCTGGCTATCTTAACCAACGATATACAGCTAATACGGCTCGGGTAATTAAAATTTAGCTACGCCCCACATCATGCCTGCAGTACCTCGTACAAGTTGCGAGGAATGTAACAGAAGTGACTAAGAAAAATATGAAAATATGATTAACTGAAAGCAAGAGAACGAAAAATTTTTCCATCTTAAAATAAAAGTAGTCTAGCTTTTATCTTTTATTTAAATTAAATACTTGCCAATAAGAGCTATTGGCGCCAAAATGTTCTGACCAATAGAAATAGTGACAGATCATTATTTCTTTCAATGACGGATCCAGCTTAATACCATTTGATACTCCAGTACTACTAATTCACTTTCATTTAAAACAAATTACTGTGACTAAAGTTTTCAATGGCAACATTAGAGCTTATTGTAACTGTTATTTTTCTCATACTTTAATAAAGTAAGCTTTTATTTTTTACTACGCATGCGTAGTTAATTCCACTTTAAAAAAGGTACTTTGTTAAAATAAAGGTAGCATGTAATAATTTAAATAAAAAATAAAAGCTGGACTACTTTTAGTTAAAGAGCGTGTAGCTCTTATACTAAAGACAGATATTATACATCTGTCAAATATATATATAACCCATAACTAATCGTAAATCGTTCAATTGCTTTGACAGTATAATTTTGAATTAACGGTGCAAGTTTATCTTGTTAGAAAACATTTAAAATCTTGTATTTTTGGTAATGGAAAAAAACGAGATTCAGATTTACGTACGATGATGACGTCGATAATTTTTTTAAAATAAAAATAACAAGAATTGGAAGACGCAAGGAGAAACAAGAAAAAAACATAATTATTATTTAAAATTTTCTCCAATCTACGTCTCAAAAAGTTATATAATATATATTTAATCAATATACATATAAAAAATCATAATATAACACGTGTTTCGATATAAACCATCCTCAGATATTATGACAAGAATATAATTATGAGAAGAAATATTTATGAAAAGTAATTCAAATTGACAATTAAGAAAATTATGGCAATATATGAAATTTAATGACTTTAGCGAACCAGTTTAAAATTTTTAATTATTGAATTTCAAGTGATTGAAAATTAAATAGGTTTCAAAATTGGAAATTATATTAACGCAATTATAGTCGGTATCTTTTTCGAATTTAGTAATCTCTAATTTTCCAGCAAATCTAGTTTTGTACCTTTTTTACATTGATGTAACAAGTGCACATCATCAGAAATAGAAAATGTATGATTGTTCGTAAATATATGATGAGCAAAGATCGTACTATTATCTAACGATAAATTTTGATTAACAATTTTTTTATATTTGTTAATATAATATTGATGTTCTTTCAATCTCTTTTCAATTTTTCTGCCAGTTTGTCCTACATAAATAATCATACAATCGTGACATTTTAAACTATATACTCCAGATTTAGATAAAAAATGTATTTTGTCTTTAGTTTTTATCAAATTTTTAGCTAAAGTGTTATCTGTTTTAAACAAAATTTATCGTTAGATAATAGTACGATTTTTGCTCATCATATTTTTACGAACATTTATACATTTTCTATTCCTGATGATGTGCGCTTGTTACATCAATGTAAAAAAGGTACAAAACTAGATTTGCTGGAAAAATTAGAGATTACTAAATTCAAAAAACATACCAACTATAATTGCGTTAATATAATTTCCAATTTTAAACTGGTTCGCTAAAGTCATTAAATTTCATATATTGCCATAATTTTCTTAATTGTCAATTTGAATTACTTTTCATAAATATTTCTTTTCATAATTATATTCTTGTCATAATATCTGAGGATGGTTTATACCGAAACACGTGTTATATTATGATTTTTTTTATATGTATATTGATTAAATATATATTATATAACTTTTTGAGACGTAGATTGGAGAAAATTTTATAATAATAATTATACAAAATAACGTCTCTTTGAGAAAAATGGAACTTGAATTTAAAAGTTTTATTATTTTTACCATTTCAATTCTTGAAAAATTTCCATTTTTCAATTTTGATGTTAGATGGCGCTGTATGTGTCAATTGCCATCGTCATATTTTTGCATTTTGTGTGTCAATTATCAGTGTCATATTTTCTTATCAATGAAATGTCATATTTATTTTTGGAATGTAGCGCCATGTTGTGGTCGGTAGAGTAAGTTTCAATGTGGTTTCCAAGGTATCTTTTGATGTAATGTTTGAAGTTTGATGTTGTGTGGATAGATGTCGGTAGCATCGGATATTGTCAAAAATTCGAAAAAAGTGAAGGCTTTTCGCTTACTTACCACATGGATAAGTATAAAGATGCCGTCCGGGCGCAGTCATAACAGACGTCTTTACACCTATCCTTAATGTGGTAAAGCACACCTCGTGATTACAGCAGTAAAGCAGAGGAATAAAGGAAAAAAAGAGAGAGAGATGATAGAGAAGATCTTTAAAATAAAATTTTTAGATGTGAATAGGTGAATATCGAATGTGTTCGAAGTTCGAATGTGAATATCAAACCTATAAAGTTTTATGTGGGGTATAAGGACCTTACCACTGCACCACAAAGCCAACCGACATCCATTATGTTGGGTTGAGTATACAAATTGAATCTTGGGTTGTGCCGAACAATAATCTGTATTTTTAATATAAAATATAAAATCGCCCGAAATCTTCAAGATGTTATTTGAAAGGTTTATAAGAGTGAATATTTTTTCTATAAATGTTATAATCTGTATTAAATCTAAATTATCATACTTAGCCATATGCAAAGTATAAAATCAGCTTTTATAAAGTTATTATAAAATGTGATAAAGTCAATTAAATTTAGCCTATTAATTAATATTTATTTCATCAATACAGAAACTCGATTCAATCTTGTCGATATTCGATTGCGTAACGTCAACATTATTTTTAAAATGTGCTTTTAAATTTATTGGTAAAAGAAGAAATCATGGTAACGATTAATCAAATTTTAGAATTAAAAAATATAATTAATACATCGAGAATCCACTCAAATTCCATGATTATTTTATAAAGATATTGAGTAATCAATTAGAGCTAACAGAAGAAATGGTATCAGAATATTTGTGTTTGTTGGGGACATCGTACAGATGGAAATGATGATTGTGATGTAATTGATGGACCTCTACATGCACATAGGATTAACTGTTCCATATGTGAAGAAATTATTTTAAATCGATATATTTGAATGTTTTTGTATTTATTATATTTTTCTATCAGTTTATAATAGAAAATAATAAATTTATTACGGATTTAGTTATTTTAATTTATTACTTGCCTATTAATAACTATAAGTTATTTATTTTACCTACTTGTTTACCTTCCTCTATCAACAGATCTGAACTTGTTTGATCTGTGTTGTAAGCTAACACTTGAAAAGTGTTAGCTTAGTTGGTAGCTTACATTGTATAGTGATGTTAAGTATAATAAACCACACAGACAAATCGTAATTCTCAGTTATTTAAAGTACACAAGATGTAAGTAAAAGTAATTTTAAACATAAAAAATGGGAAAGTCCATGCATATATATTATATACCTATTCCTAAAATATATTTCTAATTATCTATTTCAAAGTATTCTACTACAAATGAATAAATTTATAGATGTATAGTAATACTACCATGCATTTTAGATACAAATTATATAAATATCATTACTATTGTCGTTAATTAGATTGAATTTTATAGTGAACCCAAGGAAGCGTGTCTGTACTGTTTTCAATCAAATAACGTTTATCATCAAATGAATTAAGAGCTAGTTCAATTTCCTCTACACTGAATAAATTATGGTTATAAGAACGTATGGAACGCTGCTTCATGACTTTTTCTTTAGATAGCATTAAACATTCATAATAATCATTATAATCTATTTCATTTTTCACTATGCTGTGTTTCACCCCCTTAATTTTTTTTATGCATTTATTCAAACAATCTATTTTATAAGTATACATTTTTTATCTTAATCCTATAAAATTGGTAATAATATTGACAGCTGCCTCATCCTTAAACAGACCTAAAACTTTTTTGTTTTTTAATGGTATACCGTATTGATTATCTACAGCATAGTTACTTGTATCGAATTTTTGTATATGCGCTTAAATAATATTTAAATATGCATCATCAGATATGATTTCATATATGAAGCTATCTGTATCCATGTACATTAATTTGCAATTTTCATTTGGTGAAATCTCTGTTCTAGCCTCGGCTAATAGTGATGGCTCTTGCCAGAACAAGAGAAATAGATAGGTGCTGACTCAATTGGAATTCACCAACAAAAAAAACCAAATTTGAACTATGTACATTTATTTACAACACTGGTTGAGATTATTTACAATGATTGAAATAATACAACTTTGATGTAAATACAAAACAACCACCTCAGATTCATGTAGTGAGAGAAAGTCTTTTGCCGTGAATATAAACTTTTCAGTGCTAATCTTGTTCCCGATCAGTAGATTTCTTTTACTGTCGCGATGGAGTGAGCTAGTGATTTATTTTATCACTTGAGGACATGTAAGTAACTTTACTGTCGCGAGAGAGTTAGAATTATACTTGTCGACACGTAAGTAACTTTACTGTCGCGAGAGAGAGAGAGCTTATGCTTGAGACACGTGAGTGATTGGTTGTGAGATATGATTGTTGAGATACACTTGTGTAGAAACACTTTAAATTAGTCACTGTAAAATTGTATACTGTCTTCTTGAATGTTCCATTCCCATATACATAATAAAGAGGACGCACTGAGCACTGAACCACCATTAAACGTATATTGATGGGCCCTCTCTCAAGCGTGAATTTAATCGAAGTGGAGATTGGAAAATTCTTATAATTAGTAAATTTGAACAATTTTCGATGCAAGTTTGATAAGAACAGAATGTGGAAATCTTATTCTATAATACATATCACTACTGAACAAAAATAACAATCAATAAAAAAGATACAATCAAAATCATATAAAAATAAGTAGAGTTCATTGTTCAGAAACGATAAAAAAGTGCATAGTAATTAACGTAAATATTGTATACAAACAAAAATTGTGTGAAAAGTAAATACATATTTAAATCTACGTAACAAAAAAATTATTAGTAATTACAGAACCAAAACAACATATAGCAGCGAAATTTAAATCGCCGGCAAAACAAGTGCCATATGTAGTCAAGACGGATTTCTTTGGCTACTCCTCTGACGTCACGTTAATAAGCGTGTAATAACACTAATACCTTAGTGTTATGTGCTGGTAAAAATGTGTTATTTTATGTGCCTTGTACTATAAAGCAGATGTATTGTTTCTTTGTAAATTTCCAATGTATGCAGATTTACTCACGTAGTGTATATGAAAAGTAAAAAACTTGAACCGTTATGTTGTTGTTAATAGTTTGCAGTTTGTTTGAGTTCATAATTGAATGGTATTATTTATATGGGTCAAGAGCATTGGTTATATTTAGTCGTTGTATGTTATTTTATTCATTTGAAAACTAGAATTATCATATGGATAAATGGTCAAAAATTGGCCCAATAAATCGTAGATAGAGCAGCAACATGATTTTACGTGTGTTACATATCTATTTCAATTATTATCAGACAATTCATTGTTTAAAATGAGTTAGAATAATCAATGTAGTTGACTCTGCATGATGACAGACGCGGGGTGGAGCTTACGATTAGAAACGGGTTGTGCGGCAGAGGAGAGGTAACGAGCATAAAAAGACGACAATACCAGCGAGCGACCGCAGTAGCTGGTCCTGCGTTTGGCGACATCACATCATCACCTAGACGACGGTTACAAACCAATCTGTTCTTTTCAGAACAAATTGAACATTGTTTCGGAAACAAAATGAGCAATGGGGCTAAAATTAACATCGTTCTTTTTCAAGACCACAATAGAAAAATAGAAATAGAAGATTTGGATAGAAATTCTATTGTTCTGTTTTAAAACAAAGAAGAGATATTAGTGTTGTAAACAAATCGTTCTTTTTCAAGAACAAATTCTGGAAAATCGTACTAAAGTAAATCGTTCTTTTTCAAGAACCGAATGTAGAAAATCAAACTGAAAGTAAATCGTTCTTTTTCAAGAACAAAATGTAGAAAATCATACTGAAAGTAAATCGTTCTTTTTCAAGAACCAAATGTAGAAAATCATACTGAAAGTAAATCGTTCTTTTTCAAGAACCAAATTTAGAAAATCATACTGAAATACTAAATGTTCTTTTTCAAGAACCCAAGAAAAAGAAAATCGTGTTAATGTAGCAGTACTTAGTAGTAGTGTGACGTCACGTCGAAAACAGCTCGTTTCTAAGTGAAATACGACCCGCATTTTGTTGTGACGTCGCGTCATTGTTATTATTTTTAAAGAATGCCATAAATTCTCTTGTTGTTTTACAACAAGAGAATAGTACCATGTACATGAATTTGCAATTTTCAGTTGGTGAAATCTCTTTTAATATAAAATTATAATGAAAGTCATACATAAGAGTTTTAGATATGTCTAGAATACACATTCCTATATAAACCGGTTTGTTAAACACTATATGTGATTTGTTTAGTTCTATAGCAACTAAACTTTCATCAAATATTTTATGGCTATGGAATAATGGGCTAGATATTAAGTTTTTAGCACCATAACGGCCTTCCCATTTTCGCACGATCTTGATAATCCTGTTTCCTAATGTTTTCCATTGTTTTTCCGAATACGGCATTGTTTATTAATTTGAATACATTTTTCTCAAAATCTGTTTTAGCTTGTTCTCGGTATTTAGTATTCAAATCTATATATGGTTGGTGCCATTGTGCTTGGTAACGCTTATTTTAAATTTCGGTAATATAATTATAATATATTTTTTATTATTAGTAACTGTATTCAGTAATTTAACAGATTTAGAACCTGGTAGTCGTGCATGATCTACACAGAACGGCAGATCTTTATGTTTGTCATGCAGCGACATTGGATATTCTAAGTCTATCTCGAGAATATAACCACTTTCGGAATCATCAGGAACATTCATAATAGCTACCTCATTTACATTATTTAGCTAAGCAAAATTATCGTAAGGTAGATACTGAGACATGGCCCAACCATATAGGGTATTGGCATCTAAATACAATAAATATTTAGATGGCTTTATAATGTCAAAATTCTTCACATATTTGTTGTTTGCCGCGGAGTATCTATTAGAACACATAGAAATACCTCCTCTTAGGCCTTTTTCAATAAATAAAAGTTGATCGATATCTTTGAGAAGCCTAAGTCTACCCTTTGTTATTTTCAACATGCAATCCCAAGCATATCCAGGTAGCGTATGGTAGAAAGCCGGCTCTAAGGCATAAATATTTATTCACTTACTTCTAAAGTTTTCAAATACTTCAGCCAGCAAGAGAACATCTGTTTTCAAGTATAAATCAGTATATTCGCCTAAATTAGTAATATTGAATCTTTTCCAATATACTTTTGCATGATCAAAATCGGGCTCACTTATATATGATTTAGTCAGCTTATTATAAAATAATTCTTTAGCTGATGGTTCCGTTTCATTTAGCTTACTTAAATTATCTACATAATCATAGCAAAAAGACCCTTTTCTAGATAGCAGTTTAAGAGATTCCGCATCTAAATTACGGAATTCATGATTTAGAATATTTAATTCATTTATTTGTAGAGTGGATACTACTATATTAATTCAAACAATGAGGTGTTTAAAAACCTGTAAGGATCTTTGAAACGGTATCGAACAGAGCTGTTACGGTAATGCTGAGTAAATGAAATATATTTTACTTTATTTATTGGTAATAAAGTAATGGTTCTCATTTCACATATTTCTTTAACTAGGAAATGACTATCATAATTTGAAAGGTTATGGCAAAATAATTGGTACTACAAATAATTTTTTAAAATTTAAGTTACAGGCTGCATGAGCTATACCACGTATGTGGCCATTATAATGATTATGATCTTTGACAATTTTTTCATTAATTAAAAATGATTTCTCACAAATGTGATAAGATTTGGCTGCTTCAACATCTAGTTCACTAGACATAGACACAGATGATTTAATCTTTGGTTAAATCTTGTTTTTTTAATAACTCTAAATGATTTACTATCTATCCTACACAATTTTCTTCTCGAGAAAAGTCGTAGCAGCAAAGTGATTGATCATAAGGATATTTTACATAGTAGCCTACACTAAATGGCGTATGCTGTTGATAACAAATTTGACTTTTATTGGGTGAAATATTTATTTTCTCTAGAAAACATTCAAAATCTAAATAAATTACGAAAGGTGCTTTTTGCTTATATACAATATTTTTGAACTCTACGTAATCATAACTTGGAAAAGATATTTTACAGAATTTTAATTGTTCGCATAAAATGTAATGATTGTTTAGTTTTTCCTGAGTTAGAAAATAATTAAGGCACCTATCGTAAACAAAAATTTTACGTTTATTTATCTGTTTTGATATAAGCGTAGACATATTCTTTATAAGGCCATAGTGATACTTAAGCCTCTCATCTTCCGTGTTATCATCGGGTAACGGAAAGTAATCATTTATTTTAGGATAATATTTATTTTGTATGTACAATAAATTCACATGTTTCTCTAATTTGGTGTCGGTTATTCTGCAAGGTACTGTTATATAATTTTTTTGTTTTTCAGTGTTTTCATGTAACTCTAACGCATAAACTGAAATGTTATTAAATTTTTTAAATATATTTATTTGACCTATTGAAATTGGTAACTGTAAGCCATCTGTTTCTAATAAATTGCAAGATAAAGTCCTGCAATAACGCTCCAATAAAAACATGAATTATCATAATTTTTTATGTTAAGACACGCTGTTTTTTAGAAATTTCTTTAGGTAATTGAATTTAGGATGAAGCAGCAAGACCGAATTCATATTTATTTATATTAATTGGTAAATTAACTATTGCTTTCAGGGCCCAACCACTATCACGTTCTTGAAATTCACCCATTTTATGTAGTATTTTGTCAATGACGTTATTTTGAAACCAGTTTACTAAATCCGTGCCACTATCAATTTTTTCATTTCTGGTATGGAAATACTTATATTCCAGAATTTGCATATTTTCTTTGGTGGTGATATATTGAGCACATAAACAGGTGTTTACTTTAAGTACATTCATTGATTTTAATATATTGTTTATACGTCTCTTAAAAAGTTAAAAAGAATATTTTAAAAATTCTGTGGCATCTGTGTGCCTTATGTTATAAATGATGCCTGTTCGGATACGGCTGTTGAATGCAGAATTTATATCGTCCCAAATTATTCTATCACTTCTCTTAGAAGCTCGCAAACTGCCACAAGTATGAGTCTAGTAATTATTATTTTTTAATATAAGACGAAATCTTCTTAAGTGACTTAAATTAGTAGGAAGCTTATTACAAACACTTACTGGTTGCTTCTCGCGCATGATTTTCATGTCTCGGATACTTTGGTTGATTTTCCTGATCCATGTGCTCCTTTCTAGACTGGAACTTTCTTGTAACGAAGGTACAGCTTTTGAAAGTATATTTACTATATCACTGCTTAAATTAATTGCACTTTCCATGATCACTATATGCACACTTATACAATTGAAAACCATACTAGTAACTTTATAATATTACAAGCAACCAGAAATGTAATTCTTTGTAGTAAAATACATTACTATGAGCATACGGTTTAAATACCTGATGCAGGTACCACACCCACCATCAAAAATCACAATGCCTTTAATAAGAAATCCTGTTAATCTTTAAGAGAAAATTAGTCTGATTTTATATTTTGCTAAATATACAATACAGATTATAACATTTCTAGAAACATTTTTCATCCTTATAATCCTTTAATACAGCTAACATCCTGTTAAAGAGTTGGGGTGATTTTATGTTAAAAATACAGATTATTATTCCACGCATTCTAAAATTCCTTAAGAGAAATGTGTTTTAAGTGCCGATCAAATCGATAAACATGTGTTTGTAGGTTTGTCATGAAGCGAAACCTTTATTATTATTAAATACAATAAAGAATAATTGATGTTCGGCTAAACATTAGGCCTTTGGTAAAATTAAATAATGCCCTCTAATTTGAAGCATTTGAATAGGAAACACTAATATGTATTGGATATACGAGATATTCTACAATAACTGAATGATTGATAATCGACTAAACATTCGGCCTTTTATAAAATTAAATAACGTCCTCCAATTGGAAGAATTTGAGTTGGAAACAGTACAATGGAATTACTAGACAGGAAAAGACTATATGCTTAACAGAATCTGATTTGGTAAACATAATATTCATCAATACATATCATGTCGTTCCCTTATTTAATAGGCTAAATTTAATTGACTTTATCACATTTTATAATAATTTTATAAAAGTTGATTTTATATTTGCTTATGGCTAAATATTTTAATTTAGATTTAATACAGATTATAACATTTATGGAAAAAAATTTCACCCTTACAACCCTTTCAAATAACATCCTGTTAAAGATCTCGGGCGATTTTATATTAAAAATACAGACTATTGTTCGATACAACCCAAAATTCAATTTATATACCCAACCCAACATAATGGATGTCGGTTGGCTTTGTGGTGCAGTGGTGGGGTCCTTATACCCCACATAAAAGTTTATAGGTTCGATTCCTATTCACATCTAAAAATTTTATTTTAAAGATCTTCTCTATCATCTGTCTCTCTCTCTCTCTCTCTTTTTTTTTCCTTTATTCCTCTGCTTTACTGCTGCAATCACGAGGTGTGCTTTACCACATTAAGGATAGGTGTAAGGACGCCTATTATGACGGCATCTTTATACTTATCCATGTGGTAAGCAAGCGAAAAGCCTTCACCTTTTTTCGAATTTTTGACAATATCCGATGCTACCGACATCTATCCACACAACATCAAACTTCAAACATTACATCAAAAGATACTGTTCTAGCCTCGGCTAATAGTGATGGCTCTTGCCAGAACAAGAGAAATAGATAGGTGCTGACTCAATTGGAATTCACCAACAGAAAAAACCAAATTTGAACTATGTACATTTATTTACAACACTGGTTGAGATTATTTACAATGATTGAAATAATACAACTTTGATGTAAATACAAAACAACCACCTCAGATTCATGTAGTGAGAGAAAGTCTTTTGCCGTGAATATAAACTTTTCAGTGCTAATCTTGTTCCCGATCAGTAGATTTCTTTTACTGTCGCGATGGAGTGAGCTAGTGATTTATTTTATCACTTGAGGACATGTAAGTAACTTTACTATCGCGAGAGAGTTAGAATTATACTTGTCGACACGTAAGTAACTTTACTGTCGCGAGAGAGAGAGAGCTTATGCTTGAGACACGTGAGTGATTGGTTGTGAGATATGATTGTTGAGATACACTTGTGTAGAAACACTTTAAATTAGTCACTGTAAAATTGTATACTGTCTTCTTGAATGTTCCATTCCCATATACATAATAAAGAGGACGCACTGAGCACTGAACCACCATTAAACGTATATTGATGGGCCCTCTCTCAAGCGTGAATTTAATCGAAGTGGAGATTGGAAAATTCTTATAATTAGTAAATTTGAACAATTTTCGATGCAAGTTTGATAAGAACAGAATGTGGAAATCTTATTCTATAATACATATCACTACTGAACAAAAATAACAATCAATAAAAAAGATACAATCAAAATCATATAAAAATAAGTAGAGTTCATTGTTCAGAAACGATAAAAAAGTGCATAGTAATTAACGTAAATATTGTATACAAACAAAAATTGTGTGAAAAGTAAATACATATTTAAATCTACGTAACAAAAAAATTATTAGTAATTACAGAACCAAAACAACATATAGCAGCGAAATTTAAATCGCCGGCAAAACAAGTGCCATATGTAGTCAAGACGGATTTCTTTGGCTACTCCTCTGACGTCACGTTAATAAGCGTGTAATAACACTAATACCTTAGTGTTATGTGCTGGTAAAAATGTGTTATTTTATGTGCCTTGTACTATAAAGCAGATGTATTGTTTCTTTGTAAATTTCCAATGTATGCAGATTTACTCACGTAGTGTATATGAAAAGTAAAAAACTTGAACCGTTATGTTGTTGTTAATAGTTTGCAGTTTGTTTGAGTTCATAATTGAATGGTATTATTTATATGGGTCAAGAGCATTGGTTATATTTAGTCGTTGTATGTTATTTTATTCATTTGAAAACTAGAATTATCATATGGATAAATGGTCAAAAATTGGCCCAATAAATCGTAGATAGAGCAGCAACATGATTTTACGTGTGTTACATATCTATTTCAATTATTATCAGACAATTCATTGTTTAAAATGAGTTAGAATAATCAATGTAGTTGACTCTGCATGATGACAGACGCGGGGTGGAGCTTACGATTAGAAACGGGTTGTGCGGCAGAGGAGAGGTAACGAGCATAAAAAGACGACAATACCAGCGAGCGACCGCAGTAGCTGGTCCTGCGTTTGGCGACATCACATCATCACCTAGACGACGGTTACAAACCAATCTGTTCTTTTCAGAACAAATTGAACATTGTTTCGGAAACAAAATGAGCAATGGGGCTAAAATTAACATCGTTCTTTTTCAAGACCACAATAGAAAAATAGAAATAGAAGATTTGGATAGAAATTCTATTGTTCTGTTTTAAAACAAAGAAGAGATATTAGTGTTGTAAACAAATCGTTCTTTTTCAAGAACAAATTCTGGAAAATCGTACTAAAGTAAATCGTTCTTTTTCAAGAACCGAATGTAGAAAATCAAACTGAAAGTAAATCGTTCTTTTTCAAGAACAAAATGTAGAAAATCATACTGAAAGTAAATCGTTCTTTTTCAAGAACCAAATGTAGAAAATCATACTGAAAGTAAATCGTTCTTTTTCAAGAACCAAATTTAGAAAATCATACTGAAATACTAAATGTTCTTTTTCAAGAACCCAAGAAAAAGAAAATCGTGTTAATGTAGCAGTACTTAGTAGTAGTGTGACGTCACGTCGAAAACAGCTCGTTTCTAAGTGAAATACGACCCGCATTTTGTTGTGACGTCGCGTCATTGTTATTATTTTTAAAGAATGCCATAAATTCTCTTGTTGTTTTACAACAAGAGAATAGTACCATGTACATGAATTTGCAATTTTCAGTTGGTGAAATCTCTTTTAATATAAAATTATAATGAAAGTCATACATAAGAGTTTTAGATATGTCTAGAATACACATTCCTATATAAACCGGTTTGTTAAACACTATATGTGATTTGTTTAGTTCTATAGCAACTAAACTTTCATCAAATATTTTATGGCTATGGAATAATGGGCTAGATATTAAGTTTTTAGCACCATAACGGCCTTCCCATTTTCGCACGATCTTGATAATCCTGTTTCCTAATGTTTTCCATTGTTTTTCCGAATACGGCATTGTTTATTAATTTGAATACATTTTTCTCAAAATCTGTTTTAGCTTGTTCTCGGTATTTAGTATTCAAATCTATATATGGTTGGTGCCATTGTGCTTGGTAACGCTTATTTTAAATTTCGGTAATATAATTATAATATATTTTTTATTATTAGTAACTGTATTCAGTAATTTAACAGATTTAGAACCTGGTAGTCGTGCATGATCTACACAGAACGGCAGATCTTTATGTTTGTCATGCAGCGACATTGGATATTCTAAGTCTATCTCGAGAATATAACCACTTTCGGAATCATCAGGAACATTCATAATAGCTACCTCATTTACATTATTTAGCTAAGCAAAATTATCGTAAGGTAGATACTGAGACATGGCCCAACCATATAGGGTATTGGCATCTAAATACAATAAATATTTAGATGGCTTTATAATGTCAAAATTCTTCACATATTTGTTGTTTGCCGCGGAGTATCTATTAGAACACATAGAAATACCTCCTCTTAGGCCTTTTTCAATAAATAAAAGTTGATCGATATCTTTGAGAAGCCTAAGTCTACCCTTTGTTATTTTCAACATGCAATCCCAAGCATATCCAGGTAGCGTATGGTAGAAAGCCGGCTCTAAGGCATAAATATTTATTCACTTACTTCTAAAGTTTTCAAATACTTCAGCCAGCAAGAGAACATCTGTTTTCAAGTATAAATCAGTATATTCGCCTAAATTAGTAATATTGAATCTTTTCCAATATACTTTTGCATGATCAAAATCGGGCTCACTTATATATGATTTAGTCAGCTTATTATAAAATAATTCTTTAGCTGATGGTTCCGTTTCATTTAGCTTACTTAAATTATCTACATAATCATAGCAAAAAGACCCTTTTCTAGATAGCAGTTTAAGAGATTCCGCATCTAAATTACGGAATTCATGATTTAGAATATTTAATTCATTTATTTGTAGAGTGGATACTACTATATTAATTCAAACAATGAGGTGTTTAAAAACCTGTAAGGATCTTTGAAACGGTATCGAACAGAGCTGTTACGGTAATGCTGAGTAAATGAAATATATTTTACTTTATTTATTGGTAATAAAGTAATGGTTCTCATTTCACATATTTCTTTAACTAGGAAATGACTATCATAATTTGAAAGGTTATGGCAAAATAATTGGTACTACAAATAATTTTTTAAAATTTAAGTTACAGGCTGCATGAGCTATACCACGTATGTGGCCATTATAATGATTATGATCTTTGACAATTTTTTCATTAATTAAAAATGATTTCTCACAAATGTGATAAGATTTGGCTGCTTCAACATCTAGTTCACTAGACATAGACACAGATGATTTAATCTTTGGTTAAATCTTGTTTTTTTAATAACTCTAAATGATTTACTATCTATCCTACACAATTTTCTTCTCGAGAAAAGTCGTAGCAGCAAAGTGATTGATCATAAGGATATTTTACATAGTAGCCTACACTAAATGGCGTATGCTGTTGATAACAAATTTGACTTTTATTGGGTGAAATATTTATTTTCTCTAGAAAACATTCAAAATCTAAATAAATTACGAAAGGTGCTTTTTGCTTATATACAATATTTTTGAACTCTACGTAATCATAACTTGGAAAAGATATTTTACAGAATTTTAATTGTTCGCATAAAATGTAATGATTGTTTAGTTTTTCCTGAGTTAGAAAATAATTAAGGCACCTATCGTAAACAAAAATTTTACGTTTATTTATCTGTTTTGATATAAGCGTAGACATATTCTTTATAAGGCCATAGTGATACTTAAGCCTCTCATCTTCCGTGTTATCATCGGGTAACGGAAAGTAATCATTTATTTTAGGATAATATTTATTTTGTATGTACAATAAATTCACATGTTTCTCTAATTTGGTGTCGGTTATTCTGCAAGGTACTGTTATATAATTTTTTTGTTTTTCAGTGTTTTCATGTAACTCTAACGCATAAACTGAAATGTTATTAAATTTTTTAAATATATTTATTTGACCTATTGAAATTGGTAACTGTAAGCCATCTGTTTCTAATAAATTGCAAGATAAAGTCCTGCAATAACGCTCCAATAAAAACATGAATTATCATAATTTTTTATGTTAAGACACGCTGTTTTTTAGAAATTTCTTTAGGTAATTGAATTTAGGATGAAGCAGCAAGACCGAATTCATATTTATTTATATTAATTGGTAAATTAACTATTGCTTTCAGGGCCCAACCACTATCACGTTCTTGAAATTCACCCATTTTATGTAGTATTTTGTCAATGACGTTATTTTGAAACCAGTTTACTAAATCCGTGCCACTATCAATTTTTTCATTTCTGGTATGGAAATACTTATATTCCAGAATTTGCATATTTTCTTTGGTGGTGATATATTGAGCACATAAACAGGTGTTTACTTTAAGTACATTCATTGATTTTAATATATTGTTTATACGTCTCTTAAAAAGTTAAAAAGAATATTTTAAAAATTCTGTGGCATCTGTGTGCCTTATGTTATAAATGATGCCTGTTCGGATACGGCTGTTGAATGCAGAATTTATATCGTCCCAAATTATTCTATCACTTCTCTTAGAAGCTCGCAAACTGCCACAAGTATGAGTCTAGTAATTATTATTTTTTAATATAAGACGAAATCTTCTTAAGTGACTTAAATTAGTAGGAAGCTTATTACAAACACTTACTGGTTGCTTCTCGCGCATGATTTTCATGTCTCGGATACTTTGGTTGATTTTCCTGATCCATGTGCTCCTTTCTAGACTGGAACTTTCTTGTAACGAAGGTACAGCTTTTGAAAGTATATTTACTATATCACTGCTTAAATTAATTGCACTTTCCATGATCACTATATGCACACTTATACAATTGAAAACCATACTAGTAACTTTATAATATTACAAGCAACCAGAAATGTAATTCTTTGTAGTAAAATACATTACTATGAGCATACGGTTTAAATACCTGATGCAGGTACCACACCCACCATCAAAAATCACAATGCCTTTAATAAGAAATCCTGTTAATCTTTAAGAGAAAATTAGTCTGATTTTATATTTTGCTAAATATACAATACAGATTATAACATTTCTAGAAACATTTTTCATCCTTATAATCCTTTAATACAGCTAACATCCTGTTAAAGAGTTGGGGTGATTTTATGTTAAAAATACAGATTATTATTCCACGCATTCTAAAATTCCTTAAGAGAAATGTGTTTTAAGTGCCGATCAAATCGATAAACATGTGTTTGTAGGTTTGTCATGAAGCGAAACCTTTATTATTATTAAATACAATAAAGAATAATTGATGTTCGGCTAAACATTAGGCCTTTGGTAAAATTAAATAATGCCCTCTAATTTGAAGCATTTGAATAGGAAACACTAATATGTATTGGATATACGAGATATTCTACAATAACTGAATGATTGATAATCGACTAAACATTCGGCCTTTTATAAAATTAAATAACGTCCTCCAATTGGAAGAATTTGAGTTGGAAACAGTACAATGGAATTACTAGACAGGAAAAGACTATATGCTTAACAGAATCTGATTTGGTAAACATAATATTCATCAATACATATCATGTCGTTCCCTTATTTAATAGGCTAAATTTAATTGACTTTATCACATTTTATAATAATTTTATAAAAGTTGATTTTATATTTGCTTATGGCTAAATATTTTAATTTAGATTTAATACAGATTATAACATTTATGGAAAAAAATTTCACCCTTACAACCCTTTCAAATAACATCCTGTTAAAGATCTCGGGCGATTTTATATTAAAAATACAGACTATTGTTCGATACAACCCAAAATTCAATTTATATACCCAACCCAACATAATGGATGTCGGTTGGCTTTGTGGTGCAGTGGTGGGGTCCTTATACCCCACATAAAAGTTTATAGGTTCGATTCCTATTCACATCTAAAAATTTTATTTTAAAGATCTTCTCTATCATCTGTCTCTCTCTCTCTCTCTCTTTTTTTTTCCTTTATTCCTCTGCTTTACTGCTGCAATCACGAGGTGTGCTTTACCACATTAAGGATAGGTGTAAGGACGCCTATTATGACGGCATCTTTATACTTATCCATGTGGTAAGCAAGCGAAAAGCCTTCACCTTTTTTCGAATTTTTGACAATATCCGATGCTACCGACATCTATCCACACAACATCAAACTTCAAACATTACATCAAAAGATACTGTTCTAGCCTCGGCTAATAGTGATGGCTCTTGCCAGAACAAGAGAAATAGATAGGTGCTGACTCAATTGGAATTCACCAACAGAAAAAACCAAATTTGAACTATGTACATTTATTTACAACACTGGTTGAGATTATTTACAATGATTGAAATAATACAACTTTGATGTAAATACAAAACAACCACCTCAGATTCATGTAGTGAGAGAAAGTCTTTTGCCGTGAATATAAACTTTTCAGTGCTAATCTTGTTCCCGATCAGTAGATTTCTTTTACTGTCACGATGGAGTGAGCTAGTGATTTATTTTATCACTTGAGGACATGTAAGTAACTTTACTATCGCGAGAGAGTTAGAATTATACTTGTCGACACGTAAGTAACTTTACTGTCGCGAGAGAGAGAGAGCTTATGCTTGAGACACGTGAGTGATTGGTTGTGAGATATGATTGTTGAGATACACTTGTGTAGAAACACTTTAAATTAGTCACTGTAAAATTGTATACTGTCCTCTTGAATGTTCCATTCCCATATACATAATAAAGAGGACGCACTGAGCACTGAACCACCATTAAACGTATATTGATGGGCCCTCTCTCAAGCGTGAATTTAATCGAAGTGGAGATTGGAAAATTCTTATAATTAGTAAATTTGAACAATTTTCGATGCAAGTTTGATAAGAACAGAATGTGGAAATCTTATTCTATAATACATATCACTACTGAACAAAAGTAACAATCAATAAAAAAGATACAATCAAAATCATATAAAAATAAGTAGAGTTCATTGTTCAGAAACGATAAAAAAGTGCATAGTAATTAACGTAAATATTGTATACAAACAAAAATTGTGTGAAAAGTAAATACATATTTAAATCTACGTAACAAAAAAATTATTAGTAATTACAGAACCAAAACAACATATAGCAGCGAAATTTAAATCGCCGGCAAAACAAGTGCCATATGTAGTCAAGACGGATTTCTTTGGCTACTCCTCTGACGTCACGTTAATAAGCGTGTAATAACACTAATACCTTAGTGTTATGTGCTGGTAAAAATGTGTTATTTTATGTGCCTTGTACTATAAAGCAGATGTATTGTTTCTTTGTAAATTTCCAATGTATGCAGATTTACTCACGTAGTGTATATGAAAAGTAATTCATATGGTAGATCTGCGTTAAGTAAAAAACTTGAACCGTTATGTTGTTGTTAATAGTTTGCAGTTCGTTTGAGTTCATAATTGAATGGTATTATTTATATGGGTCAAGAGCATTGGTTATATTTAGTCGTTGTATGTTATTTTATTCATTTGAAAACTAGAATTATCATATGGATAAATGGTCAAAAGTTGGCCCAATAAATCGTAGATAGAGCAGCAACATGATTTTACGTGTGTTACATATCTATTTCAATTATTATCAGAAAATTCATTGTTTAAAATGAGTTAGAATAATCAATGTAGTTGACTCTGCATGATGACAGACGCGGGGTGGAGCTTACGATTAGAAACGGGTTGCGCGGCAGAGGAGAGGTAACGAGCATAAAAAGACGACAATACCAGCGAGCGACCGCAGTAGCTGGTCCTGCGTTTGGCGACATCACATCATTGTGATGATGTGATCATCACAACACATCACATCATCACATCACAGAACAGATTGGTTACAAACCAATCTGTTCTTTTCAGAACAAATTGAACATTGTTTCGGAAACAAAATGAGCAATGGGGCTAAAATTAAAATCGTTCTTTTTCAAGAACCCAATAGAAAAATAGAAATAGAAGATTTGGATAGAAATCTATTGTTCTGTTTTAAAACAAAGAAGAGATATTAGTGTTGTAACCAAATCGTTCTTTTTCAAGAACAAATTCTGGAAAATCGTACTGAAAGTAAATCGTTCTTTTTCAAGAATCAAATGTAGAAAATCATACTGAAAGTAAATCGTTCTTTTTCAAGAACCAAATTTAGAAAATCATACTGAAATACTAAATGTTCTTTTTCAAGAACCCAAAAAAAAAAAAATCGTGTTAATGTAGCAGTACTTAGTAGTAGTGTGACGTCACGTCGAAAACAGCTCGTTTCTAAGTGAAATACGACCCGCATTTTGTTGTGACGTGGCGTCATTGTTATTATTTTTAAAGAATGCCATAAATTCTCTTGTTGTTTTACAACAGATACCTTGGAAACCACATTGAAACTTACTCTACCGACCACAACATGGCGCCATATTCCAAAAATAAATATGACATTTCATTGACAAAAAAATATGACACTGATAATTGACACACAAAATGCAAAAATATGACGAGGACAACTGACACATACAGCGCCATCTAGCGAACAACACTTGAAACTCAATGACATAAAAATGGGGCCCCCGATTCTGGCGCCATCTAGTGGCGAACTTTTGAACCCGTGGTCTAGTTCTGCTGTTGTATATCTACTTAATACAAAAATAATGTAATTATTATTCTTTTTGTAAAAAATTGCAAACAAAGAAAAGGAAAAAGTTACCATACTCTACTGGTGTGTGTCTATGTGTGTATTTTTCTCAGACAATTTTAGGTGAAAGGATGTGTATATATTTACTGAATAAATAAAAGCGAGAAAGTTTTTGATGCTTTTGAAGACATTAATTATTTCCTGTCCTTTTTCTTTATGTTAATTACAATAAATAATTAGTGAATTATTACATATATTTCATAAAAGGAATTTATAACTACCTGACGTAATTTGTAATTAAATTATTAGTGGGACAACCAATGGCATTCAATTTATTTGCCTTAAATATTTCGGTTTATTAAAGTTTAACTTAACACTGTATTCGTTTTTATCACATACCTTTGTTTGTATTGTTTTGTACTTTTATCAATTATTATCGCATCGTTACTTATTTAGCCAAGATTTTATTTCTAAATCTCGTTGCCCATTTAATGATGACGTCATAATTTCTGCAGATACGTCTAAATCACCCCAACTTTCAGTAGACGATGATGATAATGAAACTTTTCTTGAAAATGATTGCAAATTTGGCTTACAATTTATTATTAATAATAAATTATAATAATATTTATTATTACTTATTATTGCGATTTTCATTTAATGATAAAAAAGATAAACTATGTTCAAGTCTACTAAGTGAATCACTATTACTCTTAACTACTGATGCTAAGGATGATGTTGATGACAAATTATAGCAACTACATATCGTTTATGGTGTTGTCAATAGAGGCGAATAACATAAACATTTAACATCCCAAATTTGTCCAAGTGGATCACAATAAAGACATTGGCACGTGCTGGTTGCATCATTATCCATGCTATTGATTGAATCGACTAATTCTGTCAAGGCGTCTTCATATTTTGTCGTATTTGCCATTTCTGGTTAGTAATCAACAAACGGTAATCAATGAGAATACACTAATAATGAATCAATTGAAAAACTATGTGATTATTGTGATGATGATGATGATACTGATGATTTGCTGTTGCGATTTTTCTTTTTTCGGCGTTTTCTCGGCCTAATAATCCTTGGCAAACAGGGTATAGTTGGAAGGTAACTTTCTGATGAATATTCGCTATATTTCCATCCATCAGGATGCTTGATTTTGGTTATCTCGTGATCGTACGTTTTGAGATGCTGTTGCATCATCATTGAATGTTTGCATTCAATCAAAGGGCATCCCCCTTTGATTTGAGATGCTTTGCAGCGACCTCACAACTCCAAAGGGAAAGTTGAGGAGAAAAAGCCTGTACGAGTAGCTTTTAGACATTAGATAAATAAGTCTAAGGCTCAGGAATAAGTTAAAGAAAAGTCAGAAGATATAATAAAACATTACTGCAAAAACGGCGCTTTATATACCCTGCTGGGTTGTTTACTTCCCAAAGGGTCGTGGTAAGAGATTCTAGGTGCACATGGTGCACCCAGCAGGTTTTAGGTGCAATCTGCACACAGCAAGTTTCTGCTGCAGTGCGTATTCAGTTAACAGCGTATGCTTCAATATTAATCGATATTATTGTCAATAATATTTTCTTTGAGTTCTCGAAAGTCTGGAACGACTTTCGGTGATCGCGACACACCAGATTAAAACGTCGTGGTCTTTGGGAACATCAATAGATTATATTTCGGTTTGGTTTCAAGAAATTCGGTTGATGCCACACAGAGTAAATGGTATTTTACGGGGAGACAATAGCTTAATGATATTTAATTATTATTCCTATTTATTACAAATCTACTCAATTTCAGGTCTTACTTTAGACCAAAAATGCATTAAAAACATGAATTTCATATTTACTTCTTCGATTATAAATGAACTTAATTAATAACAACAAAACAATACAATGTTATTTTTATTGAAGGCCCGTCTTATGCGTAAAGTATTCAAATAGCTAAAGTTCGGGGTAGTTTTCTTAAATAAACACATTCCATTTTACGAACAATGACCCCATAGATGGCTCTACTTCCCGTCCCAGCGAAATTAATTAAATTTATGGCGTTTCCGGCTAACATTAGTAATGGTGCAACACCCTCTGAACATATATGTTAAATATACAACATATAAATTATGTTATACATAAGCACTGCAATTCTGCTTATTTGCTTACCAGCTATGCAGCAGAGCAACTATATCAAGTATCAACACCATTGTTATTGGAGCTGTAGCAGGGCTAGGGAATATAGCCATTTCTTTAAAGATAGCAGCACCATAGTGACAAAGTGTACAAATATTTAATGGACTTCTACTTTGAGTTTATAAACTTATTTCTAGTTAAGATAGTTGTAAGTTATTTATATACTTATGTAGTTTGTATATAAGTTATGTATGTTCTCTATGTTCATAACTTCATATAACAGTAGCTGGCATTAATATATCTGTAATGAAGACATCAGTTAAAAATTTACGTTAAACTAATGGTATGCCCAGGCAGCTGATAAAACACTATGAAATAAAAAAACTAATATTGAATACATTAGTTATACTATATACCATATAAATATAGTACATTGAACAAATTTCCAATTTGTTTGCATTCCTTGCTGCAATACACATTGTAATTAGCGAATTCATTTTAACAAAATTAAAAATAAGTATACAAAAGGAAAATATAAATAAACAAACGTCAAACAATTTGAGATCACATGATTCAAGTATATTGCTTTGCCCCTTCACTAGCTACCAAAATTTTTGGGTGGTCCGAAATCACTTCGGTACAGCCAAACACGCCACCCTTGTCGCTTGCAGGTGCACAATATTGAGCCGAACACGTTTCGAAAATCGCTTTCATGAATTTTTACTACAATATCATCACGGCGCATGTCTGTTCCGCTTTGAACCAATCAGCCGAAAACGCCATTAGTATTCCAAAATTTAGTAACTTCGTCACATTACAATCTGACGCAATGTGTATCGCACACTCTTAATTACAATAACAAAACTCTAATAACAATACACATAATCTTTTATTTAATTTCTGTTTATTATAATATTAAAATTATGAAAATATGGCAAATTCCTTGTCCAACATTAATTTATTTGTACCTTATTTAATAAATATATAATAACATTTAATAAATAAATATTATTTATAATAATCGCTATGTACACAATTAATTGCAAACATTCCATATATATTCTAATTAAATGTTTTACGAACTGATAACTTGATTATCGATAAACCTTGTCTTCTGTTAATGAAAAATTCGCAGCAATAAAATATGGTGGAAGGGGATTTGTACCTTGATAAGGACTACGTCCTAATGTGGAATAAGTTATATCTGGCATTCTACCGCTTCCATCTATAAGAAAGAAACAAGATATTAATCTCAACAAGAATAATCTATCTATTATACTAACTTTGACTAACTGTGGACATTTTAATTGGCAAGCTATAACCTGATTGAGCATAATTGGGAGGAAAAGTATAAAATGCTGTTGGCAATATGTTATCACTTTGTTGTTGTTGGCCCCCAATAACACTACATGCACAACTGCTACGTGATCCATTTATACCACCTGGTGCCATTATTGAGCTTGTACCAGCAGTTGTCACAGCACCATTCTGATGATATCTATTACTGCTTATTTTTAATCTATAAAATGGGTTGTTATTCAATGCGATGATGATTATGTACAATCATAAATTGATGGGTAATTCGAAATCAAAATTAAATAGAATAATGGATTGCAAAATATGAATTTGTCTAACCTCACTATACAAATAATCATAACTAAAATAGCGATAAATGCAACCACACCGCCAACAATTCCAATAATCAATGTGTCATCATTGTTTAACGTGGACTGGCTAGTACCAGTACGACCAATAGACGTTGCTTTTATTTTCTCAGGTGGAAATTTTTCAGTTGATGGCATCGACCATATTATATCTAATTCAGTGGTTTTCTTTTGCATTAAATGTTTTGTTGACTCAGTTAGAACTGATGTAATTGATTGTGTGGTTGACGATAATTCCATATTTAATAACATTTGTGTATTGTTTAGATCGCAGGTTAAATCATTTTCAGCAAGGTTTATAAGACGTTTACCTATTGGTAAGAATAGAAAATGAAAAAACTGGCATTTAAAATTATATAGATATTTACCAGCTAAATAGTCTGGTGCGGAACATATAATACTGCCCATCATATAATATGATGGTATCCATCGTCGAAGAGATTTTGCATTACAGTCGCATGTAATTGGATTATTCTCTAATCCAACCACTTTTAAATCAGCTCGACGATCTTCTAATGTGAGCAGTAATTGAATGTTTAACGTTGTTAATTGATTTCTATTTATGTCGAGGGTGGTCTTTGACGATCGTGGTAAGGGGAAAAATAGGGCTGGTGGTAAAGCTGTGATAGAGGTATTTAAAAAACGAATGGTTACATCCGGCGCTGAAATATTAAAACATAGCGTTAGATAGGTAGTTATATAGAGTTCGGTAGTTATATAAAATTCTATTAAAGGTCACCTCCATAATCAGTCAGTTATTGTTTTCTGCAAACATATGAGATTTCTGCTATTCAACACCTGTCAAATACGACCACTTCCACATAACGGCCACGACCACTAGAAACTTTTAACCTATCCCCATATAACATTACCACCTGATATTAGCCGGCATTTCAACAATGGTTCATTATTGAAATTAGAAAATATACGTTTTCATTTTATGAGGTTAAATTAACTCTTATACTTTGTTTGAAGTCGTAAATATTCAGTTTCGTGAAAAAATCCAAGTAATGGGGTAAAAATAAATATGAGTTGATAAAAGCGGCTAAAATCATTCGTTGCTTAGCTGATATCAATAATTAGAAATGAAATTTGTTCTAACAATTTTTGAATTATTATGCGCAAATCGACCTTAAACAATTAAAAACAGAAAATCGAGATTTGTTTCGTTTTTATTGATTTTAATAGGCTCTCAATATACATGGTGTTAATTTTGGGTTGTAGGATATTCACACCACGTATTCCTGACATCAATACAAACAACTTTTCTTAAAAACTTTTTTCTGAAAAATCAACTTTCATTCTTTCACAATATTGCGTCACACTTAAAAGCTGCTAGAAACAGTTCGATATCCACTGTAATCTACTACGGCTCGAGCCAACCGACCGTGAAATATCGTTATCGAGGCAGGCGAGGAGAGACGTCGATGAAATAGCACGTTCAATGACTCGCCCAAACAGAAAAGGAAGAAAGGGCACACTTGTTTATTTATTTCTTTATTTGTCTTGAAATTAGAATAAAAAAAAGTTAATCAGAGAAATTGAACATTGTTTAATGTTTAAGTCTTAAAAATACGTTTCAAAAACACTTTTATTACAAATACACAAAATTTAAAAAAAGTTGTAAAACGTATGTAATTTAAAATTGAAAAAAAAAAATTTCTTCAAAAAATTCATAATCTATTTTGAAGTTTATTTAATTTTTTTAATTCTAATTTCAACTTTATTGACTCAATTTGTTCTATTTCATATTTGATTCAATTATTTTGTTTTTACAACCAACAATATAATAGACTTATGTCTAGTTAAAAAAAAGTACTTTTCCTAATCTTGCTAGCAAATCAGATAGCAAATTACAGTTACACGAACAGTTCGTTAATGTTACCTTTATTAGGGTAAAGTAAATTAAGACAATGCTTGCATACCACTAATATTTGGTGTAATTATTACGATAAATTAGTAATAAACTTCAACTTACCAGGCGAAGTAGTATGGCTTAACCACCCTGCTGCAGCAAGCAATTAATCATTCATATCATCAGATAAACAAATGTCCACAGCACTACACAATGAAGACTACATTGAACAATACAAATCAAATTTAACCTTAACTAAAAGTACAATATCTACAGTAGTAATACACTACAAAATCACACTATCAATTCATTAGTTATTTACAGATTGTGTTCAATATGACTACCATTTTTGTCAGTCCTATGCTAAGCCCGATTTATGAAAGATTAATGAACTCTTGAGAATGATTCTGCAGCTTTTTTATGAATTATTTCTGTAACTTGTAAAATTCGTGCATGAATCACGCAATAGGCCTTCCACGGCTTATCCACTTATTTGGAATAATTTAATTCAAAAACGATCTAACACGAGAATAAAAATGAGATGGAGCTCCATCATTCATACACCACGTATCATGACGTAATTGTAATGGGATATCTTCCAATAGTTCCCATAATTTATATCTCCAAATACGTTGCTCCAGTTAAACGGGAAGGTAAAAACAAAGGGGCTGATCAAATAATTCCTCACAATGCCGGCCGACATATTAATTCCTAACTACTTCGAGCGATAAACATGTGAGTTTTTTTCGCTCCAGGTGTGTCTATTTCTGCTATTAAAAAATCAAAGTCGTATAAAACACTTTATTCAACCGTTTTAAAACATTTCATCAATGAATAAAATTTCCGATGCGAATCCAGATTGCCTTCAATTTTGACTAACCCTTATTGGCAAAATTGTAGTCAATTTAAATAATCTTGCGGTTCCGAAGCATGGGCACGTTATTTGTGATACGGCTAGTGTCAATTTTTCCGTAATACACGTCACACTATGCAATTAAAAACTTCGGCATGTCGCGTATTTTCCCGGTTACTGGCGAGCGGCGAATTAGCCATCCTGTAGCTAGGTATGCACACACACACACACACATCTTAAAATAATATTTCCCAAAGAGATATCCGTATCTTTGTCTTGCTCATGTATATAGTATTTCATTTCTCTCTCTCTCTCTTTCTCTGTCGAATTAAGTGGTTTGCACCACCACTACCGTTTCATTGCTTCTGCTGGTAGATTGTTTCTTTCTAATTATCTTTTTCCTCTTTCTTTATTATTTTAAGCTCTCACTATAACATGAACCCATTTAAATGGGTTCATATATTTTTTATATTTCATATAAAGGAAATAATTATTGATCATTCGCTAGTGCAAAGTTTTTATGTTTGCTGTGTTTTTAAAGCATGACTAATGCCAATCAAGCTAACACAATGTTATTAAATAAATAGATATTGCTGCATACAGCATAATGACGCATTTTTAACTATCACGTAGTTTTCGTTAGCTGATACTTGATGCCAATGGAGTACTTAGTATTTACATTACGATACGAGGAACAATTTGATTTCGAAATTAAGTGTTTAATCAAAAGCAATAAAAAATGTTTTATTCATGAAGAGACGTTTTCTTCAAGGCATTCAACTAAAAATTATTAGAAATAAATTTAAACTTCATATTCAAAATAAAAATCAGTGTAAGAAAAAACCTGTAGTTTATTGCTAAATTGAGACTACTTACCACACTTACTTACGAACAGTTTTAAAAAAATCAGAAAATCTTGGAAACTATTGAAGATAGGACCACCCTTCTTTAACAAGATCTTTAACAAAAAAAACAAACTTTTCGGTTTATTTTTTAATGATCTGTAAGTGGTGTGATTTTCTTACAAGTCAAGTCTAACACCCTGTATTATTTAATCATAATTAGTTTTTAAGGCTAATGATAAATTAAATTTTTTTTTATAGTTAAAAATTATTTCTACTATCATTACTTTAGTACAAAATTATAGCAGTAAAAATCATTTTTAACCAAAAAATAAATTGATTTAAAACAAAAAAAAATTGACAGTTATCTCCTTTCCCCACAATAAATTCTTCGGGCCTATAGATGGCGTTTTGCATCAGTATAAAAGCGTTGAGGTTTACATTTATTTAGTATATTGTCTATGGTCGACCGTTATCGAGGGGCTTACTGCATGTTGTAGTTTATACAGGGTTTTTCAAATGCGAATGTAAGTATAGAGATCTCGGAAATGGTAAGAGATACGAGGTTGGTTAAAGTTACATAATTTAGGACTTACTAAAATCGTGCTTTAAAATTTGACAAGTTTTTGAGATTTTCAATTTTCGTTTTTCATCAATAACTTGAAAACTATTTATAGTAAAGAAATAAAAATTTTACATTATTAATGCCCTTTTTTAAAGGCTTTCACCTGATGTTGTCAGATATTCCACAGGACTTTAATTTTTTTAGATATTGACTACGACTTTTGATTTGCTTATGGACGCCATCTTGGATTTTCATAGATATTAAAAGTACATGAAATTCTCATTGTAACCATGCATCACATCCACTACTTTAGATATTATTTAATACATATAATTTACATACATGTAAAAGAATTAATTTATCTAGTTGGCATTGGATAATTAATGGTAGAAATTGAAACAATAATGTATGTATTTGATTTGCAAATTTTTTATAATATCTATTTCTTTTTGAAAATTCTCTTTAGATAAAGATAAATTAAACAATCTGTTTAATTATTATGATTTTTATATGTATATTTGAATATATATTATATAAATTTTTGAGACGTAAATTGGCAAAAATTTTATAACAATAGTTATACAAAATAACCTCTCTTTGAGAAAAAAAAATTGAGCTTGAATTTAAATAATATATTATCATTTATTGTAGAAAATCTTGTATTTAATAATAAAGGTTTTGCTTCATTTTTTTTCACTAATTTCATGTTCAAACTTGTCTAATAGTTCAAACAGATATTTATCAATTTGATCAGCACTTAAAACACATTTATTTTCAGAAGGCGTCATGTTTATACAATTTTTGCAGAGCCAATAATATTTTTTTTATAGCATATTTGATTTATAAATCCAGCTATTATGAGAATTATCAAAACCAAGCTATTTTACATATACCATGTTGCCTTTTTTCTTTAACACTTTTTCAACTAAATAGATATCAAAAACATGCTTTTCTTTACTGATGCGTACCATATCGCCAACATTTAATTTTGATCCTGGAAAGACTTTCACATGGTTATAGGTTGTATCCAATTTTTGCTCAATTGTCTCAGCAACAACATCGCATGTCTTCATTTTAATTGTACTATGTTTTGCTTCATTATAATTTTTGACAATAAACGGCAAAATTGAAATCCACTTGTGGGTTCCATTTAAACTGAAATATTTATATAGTCACTCTTTTATTGTACGAATTGTTCATTCAGCAATGGCTGCTTTCATTCGGGAATATTTTGAATAGTGATTAATTCTGTATTGTTTAAGCAAATCTTGAAAATGACGATTGTAGATAGAATTCATTGCCTTGATCAGTGTGTAAATTTTTAGGGTTACGCTTTGAGGTAGTTAATATTTTAAAAAACGCTTCCGCCACTGAATCACCAGATTTATTTTTTAGCTGTTCGACCCCAATACATTTAGAAAAACAATCAATAACAAGCATAAAATATTTAAACTGATTATTTGCTTTTGCATATGTATCCATTTGACCAAGATCTGCTTGCCATAAATCGTCTAACCCTTTAATAATTGTATGCCTCCTCTGAAAATTCAATCTTATTGCTTTATGTAGTTCATTAACTACTTGATTTTTTTCATTCGATGCCATTTAGTGCTTTATCACTTTAAATATTAAATAACAGGTGTCTAGAATCTTTGCAAACTACCTTCAGTCTAGACGTGTTGTTCCTGGTTGTTTATCAGCTTTGGAATAATTAAGATTTTCTTGTCGCGATTATTAAATATATCCAACTGAACCTTATCTAAGTTTTAATTATATCTTCAATCGTGTTATTAGATTCAGCTCTACTGCTATCAAATAATGCCGATAATTCTATAATTTTTGTATCAAAAGTATTGATTAAATCATTAATTCTATTAGATATATCTATTAATCGCTGGGAATTATTTTCTTCACTTTTAGCCACATCTTGCTGTAGCATTAAATACAAATTCATTATTGGTCCACATGAACCATCCACATATTTTTTATTAGCAACGTCATCATCTTGAGTGGGTAAATTAACGTTACATATTTTTAAACCTCCAATATCTAAATCACCATTATATGTGAATGAAAATAATGATGAGGAAGTAGGCGAGGAAGAAATCTGATAATGTGAATATTTATCGGACGAACGTCCAAACTTATCTTTACTCATTGCCGTTGTTTAACTAATTAACAATACTTATACATGGTAATGTATTAATATATAACTTTTGCTTCTTTTAGTTGTTCAATAATTTACGCAATCTCATTACTATGAGAAGAATTACCTGCTTATTGCGATGCGAATAGCAATCGTAATCTATCAACTAGTTCATTAACGTCATCCCAATAAACATATTCTATTGGCTTGGAATTATAGACCATATTATAGTTTCCATCTTGCTTTATCAACAATGGGTAAATAATACGCCAATATTTCTGATTTCTGGTTCCAACTATTCTGCCTTGAGAAGAGTAACCCTTTCTGTATAGATTAGTGTCATCTAATATGCGATCAAATTCCTCGAGGTTTTTACTAGTATAATTTTTAGGATCTTTATAAAATAATAAATTATAAAGTCCCTTGCTACCTGTATATAGTTCTCCACCTATTATTATATGGCCAGTTTTATCAAATTCAATTTTATTAGGACCCAAGGTCCATGTATTAGTGATAGCGTTATATCTTGGACAATAAGTAATGCCAATATTAGGAGAAGCTGAAAATAGTCCTTTACAAGTTCTTCAGAATCTTGTGGATATTTATCTAATTGAGATGTATCTGCATTAGTAATTGTATCGTCGCTTTCATCTACTTCATGATCCTCCTCATCCAACCCGTCCTCCTCTTCTACTTCTTCATCTATCTGGTCAATTTGATCCACTTCAGATATCTCTTTTTATTTCGTTTTTCTTCACATTTTTCATTTCATTTCCATTTATTTCAGACATTTTATTTTTAACTACAACATTATCTGCTTCTAATTTTTTTAACTGATCGGTAAGTAGAAGTGAAAATTCGGTTCAATGTACCATCTGCATTAGAACGTTCCAATTTTAAGGCTAAATATTTTTTTCGAATATCAATTATTATTTTATAAAAATTCTACAATTTCTCTTTCGCGTGCATTTTCCGACTTATCTACAAGCTTCATGGTTATAAAAATAACCGTGTTTTGAAAATAAAAGTATTCTGAACCTTTCTATATATACATCAAAGCCACATCGATATCGACCATTATTTAATTCGAATTCTTTTACAATTGCTAATGGTTTAAATTTCTTACTATTCCAACATTGTTGACACATGTTTTTAAAATAATTGTACGATATATCTGGTGTGACATGTTCATCAAAAATATGCTTTCAGTTAATATCTTCTAGTTTAAAAAGTACAATCATATTATAATTGTCTCTTATTAATTGTTTAGGGATTTTAGAATAAGTTTGACATAAATATGCGACGTTGATAGATTTGTGTCGCCCCATTGAAAAATATGCCCTAATTTTATCCAGCTTACCACATGACAACTCATCGAATATAAATACAGAGTTTTCTTTAGCTTCTTCAGGATCTATGACTAATTCATTATCTTTATATGGGAAATATTTTATTTCTTTAACTTGCTGCAATACATTTTCCAATAATTGATACTTAAACTGATAAAGAGATTTTGAGTAAAGATAAATACTAGCAAATTTTAATCCATATCGATCCAATAACAAAGCTAAGAGTGAATTTGTTTTGCCATACCCGCTCGAACCATAGAAAATTCCGCGAAAATAATTTGGTAGTAGTTCGCTGTGTATATATATTATATATATATAATATATATATATATATATATACAGGAATAAAGGAAAAGGATAGAGAAAGAGACGGATGATAGAGCAAATCATTAAAAATACTTTTTGTAAGATGTGAATAGGGATGGAACTTACAACTTGTATGTGGGGTAGAAGGATTTTACTAGCCATATGCAAAGTATAAAATCAGATGCCGAATCATCAAAGTGCAAATTCTCGATAGCAAGTTTAAGATCTTGTCTTACTAAACTCATTTTTGTAACTACTATGGAGATGAAAACGAATTGACTACATAAATGAATTCATTTTGCTGATACAGTTTAGCTGTATGAAACTTATTGACTACAGAGGTAGGGGTATATTAAATTTATTAATTGATAAACTTCCCTTTGAGGTCCACTCAATTATTATCAATATTGCGGTCCAAGCACGCGCATTCAGAAGCACCTGGCACGTGGTGGTTCGGGAATCAACCCATTAGATGCAGCTTGCAAGCAGTACGACCTGGTATACAACTCAAGTTCTGCATTATCTGATAGACATAAAGCGGACAAAGAATTAGAAGATCGTGCTTGAGAACGAGTGAAATCAAAAGATTCCAGTTTTAGTGAAAATGCTGCATCTTGGCTAGTTGTAAATACAATGAAAGCTAAAAGAAAAATGGGAATGGGGCCTTCATTCAAAAAACACGTTATCGATCCTACATCAAAAGCGTTAAGAAAATATAAAAATCATAAAAATTCACAAAAATCAAGCTTAGAAGGATTAAAAGCAGCCCGCTTGGCTATTAAAAAAGCAGGTGGCCAAAAAAATATCCGTCTGCCAGGGGTTATTCCATTTGACCATAAATCTGGTCATTTTTACCAATGTTGCCTATTTTATCTGCCTTGGGAGCAATGGGTGCTCTAGGTGGTGGAGCGTCTACTGTAGCTAAAAATATAATAGATATAAAAAAGAAAATAAATGGGAATAATGGCAACAATGTTGAAATTGGCAAGAAAGGGTCAGGATTGTTTTTGCGTAAAAATTCTAGATATGGATTGTACTTAAAAAAAAAATCACTGAATCTGCCTGACAGAGCTCTTTATGATTATGAAATATTAAATTGTTTAAATAAACTGAAATTGCTATATTTTAGAGGTGTCTGTATGCGTAATACATTACCCAAATATATACGTTATAATGAACGTGGTATTGTTAATTTAGATTTGAAGGTCAATACAGGCTATCATTGGGTGGGATATAAAAGGCAAGGTAATACTATCAATTATTTCGATAGTTTCGGTAATTTGAAACCACCAATATAACTTGTAAAATATTTCGGTGAATCAAGTAATGTAATCTACAATAGAAGTCGATTCCAAAAATTTAATTCGAATAATTGTGGTCATTTATGTATTGAGTTTCTATATAATAGAAAGTCTATACTACCAGACTACTAAGTCTAGTGTTAGTTATGTCTATAATATTCACATTAAAGGATCGTAAATCAGCACTTTCCATAGATTTTCCCAATCCCATACAGCTAGATACAAATTTTCAATACGAATTGGCGTTGATTGGTTTCTTTTTCTACAACACTATACCGAACGTTGAAGAAAATACTAAATTTCACTATATAGATAAAAATAAACAAGTCAATTCAATTAATCTACCTACTGGAGTATATGACATTACAGATATTCATAATTATCTAAAGAAGAAATTGATACCTTTCAAGTTGAATGGAAATGAAAAAGAAGAAGAAATTTTTTTCCTAAGACCAAATAATAATACTTTAAAGTGTGAAATTTTTCATCGTTTACTAGACTTTAATACAGAAAATTCGCTAGCAGAAATACTAGGATTCTAGGATTCGAGAGATATTGCAAATGGAATAGTTCATTCATCTGATCATCCTGTAAATATTGTAAAACTCCGAACGATTCACGTGGATAGTAATATAACAAGTGGTGCATACCATAACAACAAACCGTCACATACGTTATACGAATTTCCCATCACGTCCAATCCTGGATTTTCTATAGGCGAAATTCCACGAAACTTGGTTTATGTACCAGTAGTAGGAAAAGAGATATCTATCATTTCACTAAAATTACTAGATCAGAATTTTAATCTTGTAAATTTTCGAGGGGAAGAAATTATGGTTCGGTTAAAATTAAAAAAAGATGGTTTTAATAATTAATACTGGTAGTAATAAGAATGTTAATAAATCGTATAAAAGGAGTAATAACAAGCAAACACATTCAGTTAAAAAACGCCGTTCAGCTAGAAAGTTAGGGGGTAAATTGTCCAAGTTAAACACAACTTTTTTGAAATCGATTGGATATGACATCAGATCAAATTTTAAACCTGTATAAATCTCCATTGAATGATGATTCTATAACACATATGGAATATCGAACATATCTTCCCTATATTAAGTCATTTTCTAACAGTGATGTAATTGAAATAACAATAAATAGAAATGATGTTTGGCTATTAATGGCCGAATCTGCTTTGGTAATTAAAGGAAAATTGAAAAAGACAAAAGGAGATGGAACTGTGTGCCTAGTTAATAATGCAGGACCATTTTTATTTGATTCAGTAACGTATGAATTGAATGGTGTAGAAGTGGAGCATGTTAAAGATCCGGGAATTGTTAGTCTTATTCGTGGATACTTATGTTATACTGAAGAAGATGCAAAATATTGAATTATAGGAAGTTGAAACTTTGCAAAAAATTTATCAACATGTGCAAAAGCGGAATTCTTTATGCGAATATCATTATCTCATTTATTTGGTGTATTCAGCGATTGTGGTGTGGAAAACATACTTTACGTTTAGTACGTTCTCGTAATGATAAAAATACTATGTTAACTAATAACAATACAACAATAGGAGATTAAGCGTATAACGCGTAATGATTACATAAAAATGACATTACTAAAATCGATAGAGCATGATCCACCAATTTTATTTCCATTCAGAAAATGGAGTTATCATGAATTACCATCTCTGAATAAGGGATCTACAAAAGAGATATGGAATGTGAAAACTACCAATAATGTAGAATGTCCTCGGTATGTCATTGTTGATTTTCAGCAAAACTGAAAAGATCAGATGACTAGTGATAATACTTTATTTGATCATACTAATATTTCTAGCATTAGGCTGCTTTTAAATGGAGACTATTATCCATTTGAAAGGCCAAATATAAATTTTGCTTCAAATAACTATGCAGACAGATACTGTAATTATTCAGATTTTTATCGAAGTTATATGAATCAATCTCTGTTAGAACGCAAACAAGTCTTGTTAAGCTACGATAATTTTTTTACATATACGTTGTTTGTAATTGATTGTTCAAGAAGAGATGAGTCTATAAAATCTTCAACAGTTGACGTTAAGCTCGAAATAGAGTCACACCAAGGTTTTGCTTCGGACACTAAAGCATACATTATTCACGATTGTGTGATAGAATATTTACCTCTCAGTGAAATAGTTAGAAAAATTAATTAGCCATGAAAATTGCTATTGTTGACATGCAAGGCTTTGTCTAAAATAATTATGAAGGTGAACGAGCATTCCATGTTAAAGAAATTACTATTATGCATGGATCGCAGTATAGTCATTATGTATTTCAAGCGCCTAAACCTTACTCAATATTAACCATTTCTAAAAAGTAAAATGTAAATTATGCAATTTATAATATTCATGGACTATTGTATGAATCAGGACATATAAGATACAATGATATACATTTAATAATAAAGAAATTATATGGATTTGATATAGTGTATGTTAAAGGATATCAAAAGAAAGACTTTTTACAAACATTATCTAGTGAATCTAATAGAATCGGATTATCATCAACATCACTTCTACCCGAAATTATAAATATTGAAACTTCAAGTAATTCTAACTGTGTACCTAAATTTAATCGTGATAATCCAAAATGTATGGAACATCTAAATGATAAGTTATATATGTGTAGTTTAAGAAATTGTTTTATACTTAGTAGTTGGATGTGTAAGTTTTTGCGTCAATAAAAATAAATATATATATGTAGGAAAAAATTACTTCTTTGTTTAATGACGGGAAATAATTTTTTCTAAGATGAATATTGGTTAACAAAGTTCAAGTTAGTTTATTCAATCATAAATACAGAACACAATTAATAAAATACAAATTTATATGAACATCTCCAAAATCTATCTAAAATCTATACATCTAACACCTATCTGACCAAAAAAAAACTATCCCCCCGTTTTCTTTTTGTTTCCATGACAACTTTTTTTCATTGCTCACTCTGATTCATTCCTACATCTCGGCCATTCTGGTTTGAATTCGCCTCGAATTCTACCCACGGTTTCATTAAATCAGTTGATGAAGATGTCAATCTTCCACCAGGATGATCACCAATCTTCTCCATTTCGTATCGGTCATTACACAAACAATTAATAACTCGATATGGACCTAAAAACTTCGGTAATAGTTTTGAGCATGCGGCAAATTGTGTTTGCTTAATTGCAACAAAATCGCCTGGATAATATTTAGTAGCGGCTTTACGTCTTCTGTTGAATGATTTTACATTTTCTTTTTGCACCTGGGCTATCTGTTTCTTGCTTCTTCTCTTAAAATCTCTCTACGTTTCATAAAATCTTCTACCAATTAACTCTACTAAACTTGTGTCTTCTGATCTGTTCATTGTTGTTCCGAATACTAATTCAAATGGTGATCTTCCAATACTCCGATGGAATGTACTATTTAATGCTTCTTGAAGTTTTCTTATATGCTTGTACCAATATTCTGGTTTATCAACTGACATCTTAGTTAATACAGGAATGATTACACGATTCACTCGTTCAACCTGACCATTTCCTCGTGGTACGCCAGCTTCTCTTTTCATTTTATTCAAATCGTCTGTATGCTGTGCAATTTCTTGATTCAAAACTTGAATTCCACCTTCTAATGTATCGACATTATTTTGTAAATCATCAACTGTTGATAATTTACTTTGTAATTCATTTTTCAATGTATCGATCGTTTTTAATAATTCAATTTCTCTGGCACTATGCGATTTTTGTTGTATGTAAAATTGATCTTCTAACGTTTTGTATTTTGAAACGTATTCATCTTCAACCAGTTGGGTTGCTTTGTCTTTTTGCTGAATTAGATTCTGCCACTGTGAATCTAGGTCTTTTCTATGTTGCTGTATAAGTACTTCAACTTGTTTTTGCGCATCTATTTCAATTTCTTGCTTAACTTTCTCCAAGTTAATGGATAGATCGTTTACTTTACTTCTCCAAGTATTTTCTAACAATTTTAATTCATCTTCATATTCCTCTTTAATTTTCTCTAATTCGATTTCATGTTGCTTGACCAATTTGTCTATTAAACATTTTTTTTCAATTTTAATTCCATCTGAATTAGCGATTAACGTCGCTTTATTTAACAGTGGTTTTCCAACGACTACATCAATGTTAATTTCTTCATCTGGTATAATATAAAATTCAAGTTCATATTGCATATCAATTTCAACATTTGCTGAGAATTTTCCAATCGTATTCATTTTCTTATTACCAACTCCTCTAATTGTTATTTGTTTCTTTTGAAAATTTGGTGCGCCGATTTTGAGATATGATGCCAAACAAAAGACATTTACATCACTGCCAGTATCCATTAACGCTATTAATTTTAATAGTTTTTTCCATATTGTTTTTATTTTTATACCTTTGTTTATCCACAACATAACATGATGAGTCTTTGCTTCCAACCTTTTCATTATTGTTCACTAACTTCTTTTTACATTCTTTTGAAATATGACCATATTCATTACATGAAAAACATTTTTTCCTTTACTCTTGTTCATGCAATCAACTGACGAGTGACCTTTATTACCACAATTAAAACATCTAAGTCCTTTGGTAAAATATTCACTATTCTTGTTATATTGTTTATTATCAATTTTCTTCATAGATTTATCATCTCCTCGTAAAGTTTTCACTTGACACGTTTTAAATTTCATATATTTTCACATATAAGCCTATTTTTCAATTCTTTTATAGAATTTGCACCATATAATAATGTCTTATTAATTTCATCATCTTGAATTCCTGCGATAATATAATCAATTAAAGCGGATTCTTCCACATATCCATCAGAGGCTATTTCTTTCATTTTCAAGATATATTGTTGAAATGATTCCTCTATTTTCTTCTTTCGCGAATTTAATTTTCGGTGAATAACTGCGCTGGTATTTTTTTGATCAAATTCTGCTAAACTTTTCTTCTTTAAGTTTGACCATGATGTAATTCCAGTTTCTGATCGTAAAAATAATCTTGCTGTGCCACATAGAGATTTTTTATCATAAACAAACTTAGAAAAATCATCCCGTCCCATGATCAAAGCAGTTTCTTCAAAATCTTGTAGCCATTTTCTGATAGAATAATCGTCATCACCAGTAAATTTGGTTATAAAATCTTCAATGTCTCGCAGACTAACAGGTAATCTACTAGTACACAACTTTCTTGCCCCTTGTTCATCTTTATTTTTATTATAATCATTATTGCCATCGTCATCATTACAATTATCGTCATCATCATCATTGTTACAATTATCGCCGTCGTCATCATCATCATCATCGTTATCATCATTTGGTTCATCATCTGAATCAATTTCAGTTGAAACATTGTCAATATTCATTAATTGATTCATAATGTTCAAAATCAATTCGTCTTTGGTACCCGAATAATCAATAGAAAGTACAGCTGCTGATGCAATTAAATCATTAAAAGAATAATTGATATCAATAAATTTAATCTTTTCTCTATACTCGCCTAAATCTTTGGTGAATTTAAATCCATTAAATTTTCTCAATTCTGATCTATTCTTTTTGCCTGAATCATTTTCAAAAATGAGTATATGTAATACTTTAATTGTGCTACTTTTGGCTGTATTGATATTAGATAAAATCGCGGGAATGCCTTGTAAGCTCTTCATATTTCTTCTTTTTAATTCAATTAGGTACTAACCTTGAATTTTCAGTCGTCGTCAAATCTTCTTAATTTTCGTCGTCAAATCTTCCACTTCAAAACAATCTGCTAGTTTATCCAATAACAATTTCAAATTTCTTCAATTCAACAATACTTGCTTTGTTTGATAACCAATATCCCGGCTTGACTTTTCAGTTGTCGTCAAATCTTCCGTTTGTTTAATAATTCATATCCCGGCTAAGAGCCTCCAAATTATGTAGGAAAAAATTACTTCTTTGTTTAATGACGGGAAATAATTTTTTCTAAGATGAATATTGGTTAACAAAGTTCAAGTTAGTTTATTCAATCATAAATACAGAACACAATTAATAAAATACAAATTTATATGAACATCTCCAAAATCTATCTAAAATCTATCTAACACCTAGGATTCATTCCTACATATATGCATACGAAACAGTTGATTTTCAATTTATTAAAGTAGTCCAAATCAGATCACCATGATTGGATTTACTTTCCATTTTTATTGACAATTTTTAATAATGTAATATATAATTAACCTTAAAAATGCAGAACAAGTTTATATTTGTTTGAATTTAACTAACGGTAGTTGGCTTTCTAATTGGAGTAAGAAGGAAAAAGGTACAGACTCGGTTTTGTTTACAACCATTCCAAATAATTCAACAAAATACGAAATTCGAATTATAAACCAAAATGCTGAGTTTAAAGATAGTGTGTGGCAGAGTTTAGAGCGATTCCCCGCCTCAATATTTATTTCATCTGTTTCATCAACACAGAAACTCGATTCAATCTTGTCGATACTCTATTGTGTAATGATGACAGTAACGTCAACATTATTTTTAAAGTGTGCTTTTAAATTTATTGGTAAAAGAAAGATACTCAAGATATTGAGTAATCGATTAGAGCTACCAGAAGAAATGGTATCAGAATATTTTAAACCTTGTTGCGGACATCGTACAGATGGAGATGATGATGATTGTGATGTAATTGATGGGCCTCTACATACACATAGGATTAACTGTACAATATGTTAAGAAATTATTTTAAATCGATATATTTGAATGTTTTTGTATTTATTATATTTTTATATCAGTTTATAATAAAAAATAAAAATTATATTACGGAATTAGCTATTTATACTATATTATAGTAAGTTATACATGCCTACCTGTTTACCTTCGTCTATCAACAGATCTGAACTTGTTTGAACTTGAAAAGTGTTAGCTTAGTTGGTAACATACATTGTATAGCGACTTTAAGTATAACAAACGACACAGACACATCATAATTCTCATTTATTTACAACATGCAAGTGGTTTAAGTAAAAGTTATTTTACTCATAAGTAATTTTAAATATAAAAAGAAAATGAGAAAGTCTATACGTACATATTATATACCTATTCCTAAAATACATTTCTAATTATTTCAAAGTATTCTACTACAAAAGCATAAATTTATAGCTGTTTAGTAATACTACACACAATACTGGCATACATTTGAGATACAAATTATATACATATCATTCCTATTGTCGTTAATTAGATTGAATTCTATAGTGACCCCAAGGAAGCGTGGCTATACTGTTTTGAAGCAAATAACGTTTATCATCAAATGAATTAAGAGCTAGTTTAACACTAAATAAATCATGATTATAAGAACGTATAGAACGCAGTTTTATAACTTTTTCTTTAGATGATATTAAACATTCATAATAATCATTATAATCTAATTCATTTTTTACTATGTTGTATTTCACCCCCTTAATTTTTTTTATACATTTATTCAAGCTATCAATTTTATATGTATACATTTTAGATTTTAATCCTATAAAATTGGTAATGATATGACCTGCTGCTTTATCCTTAAACAATCCCAAAACTTCTTTATTTTTAATGGTATACCGTATTGATTATCTACAGCATAACTACTTGTATCGAATTTGTGTATATGCGTTTTAATAATATCTAAATATCCATCATCAGATATTATTTCATATATGAAGCTATCTGTATCCATGTACATTAATTTGCAATTTTCATTTGGTGAAATCTCTTTTAACATAAAATTATAATGAGTCATACAAAGAGTTTTAGATATGTCTAGAATACACATTCCTATATAAACCGGTGTGTTTAACACTATATGTGATTTGTTTAGCTCTATAGCCACTAAACCTTCATCAAATATTTTATGGCTATGGAATAATGGGCTCGATGTTAGATTTTTAGCACCATAACGGTCTTCCCATTTTTGGGCGATTTTGATATTTCCGTTTTCTTATGCTCTCCATTGTTTTTCCGACCACGGCATTGTTCATTAATTTGAATACATTTTTCTCAAAATCTGTTTTAGCTTGTTCTCGGTATTTAGTATTCAAATCTATATATGGTTGGTGCCATTGTGCTTGGTAACGCTTATTTTAAATTTCGGTAATATAATTATAATATATTTTTTATTATTAGTAACTGTATTCAGTAATTTAACAGATTTAGAACCTGATAGTCGTTCATGATCTGCACAGAACGGCAGATCTTTATGTTTGTCATGCAGCGACATTGGATATTCTAAGTCTATCTCGAGAATATAACCACTATCGGAATCATCAGGAACATTCATAATAGCTACCTCATTTACATTATTTAGCTAAGCAAAATTATCGTAAGGTAGATACTGAGACATGGCCCAACCATATAGGTTATTGGCATCTAAATACAATAAATATTTAGATGGCTTTGTAATATCAAAATTCTTCATATATGTGTTGTTTGCCGCGGAGTATCTATTAGAACACATAGAAATACCTCCTCTTAGGCCTTTTTCAATAAATAAAAGTTGATCGATATCTTTGAGAAGCCTAAGTCTACCCTTTGTTATTTTCAACATGCAATCCCAAGCATATCCAGGTAGCGTATGGTAGAAAGCCGGCTCTAAGGCATAAATATTTATTCACTTACTTCTAAAGTTTTCAAATACATCAGCCAGCAAGAGAACATCTGTTTTCAAGTATAAATCAGTATATTCGCCTAAATTAGTAATACTGAATCTTTTCCAATATACTTTGGCATGATCAAAATCGGGCTCACTTATATATGATTTAGTCAGCTTATTATAAAATAATTCTTTAGCTGGTGGTTCCGTTTCATTTAGCTTACTTAAATTATCTACATAATCATAGCAAAAAGACCCTTTTCTAGATAGCAGTTTAAAAGATTCCGCACCTAAATTACGGAATTCATGATTTAGAATATTTAATTCATTTATTTGTAGAGTGGATATCACTATACTAATTCAAACAGTGAGGTGTTTAAAAACCTGTAAGGATCTATGAAACGGTATCGAACAGAGCTGTTACGGTAATGCTGAGTAAACGAAATATATTTTTCTTTATTTATTGGTAATAAAGTAATGGTTCCCATTTCACATATTTCTTTAACTAAGAAATGACTATCATAATTTGAAAGGTTATGGCAAAATAATTGGTACTACAAATAATTTTTTAAAATTTAAGTTACAGGCTGCATGAGCTATACCACGTATCTGGCCATTATAATGATTATGATCTTTGACAATTTTTTCATTAATTAAAAATGATTTCTCACAAATGTGATAAGATTTGGCTGCTTCAACATCTAGTTCACTAGACATAGGCACAGATGATTTAATCTTTGGTTAAATCTTGTTTTTTTAATAACTCTAAATGATTTACTATCTATCCTACACAATTTTCTTCTCGAGAAAAGTCGTAGTAGCAAAGTGATTGATCATAAGGATATTTTACATAGTAGCCTATACTAAATGGCGTGTGCTGATGATAACAAATTTGACTTTTATTGGGTGAAATATTTATTTTCTCTAGAAAACATTCAAAATCTAAATAAATTACGAAAGGTGCTTTTTGCTTATATACAATATTTTTGAACTCTACGTAATCATAACTTGGAAAAGATATTTTACAGAATTTTAATTGTTCGCATAAAATGTAATGATTGTTTAGTTTTTCCTGAGTTAGAAAATAATTAAGGCACCTATCGTAAACAAAAATTTTACGTTTATTTATCTGTTTTGATATAAGCGTAGACATATTCTTTATAAGGCCATAGTGATACTTAAGCCTCTCATCTTCCGTGTTATCATCGGGTAACGGAAAGTAATCATTTATTTTAGGATAATATTTATTTTGTATGTACAATAAATTCACATGTTTCTCTAATTTGGTGTCGGTTATTCTGCAAGGTACTGTTATATAATTTTTTTGTTTTTCAGTGTTTTCATGTAACTCTAACGCATAAACTGCAATGTTATTAAATTTTTCAAATATACTTATTTGACCTATTGAAATTGGTAATTGTAAGCCATCTGTTTTTAATAAATTTAAATAATGTGGATACGATAAAATTCGATCTGAATCACTTGTAGCAAGATAAAGTCCTGCAATAACGCTCCAATAAAAACATGAATAGTCATGGTTCTTTATCTTAATACAGGCCTTTTTATTAGAAATTAATGTAGTTAGTTCAATATAGGATGAAGCAGCAAGGCCGAATTCGTATTTATTTATATTAATTTGTAAATTAACTATTGCCTTCAGGGCCCAAACACTATCACGTTCTTGAAACGTGATATCACCCATTTTATGTAGTATTTTGTCAATGACGTTATTTTGAAACCAGTTACCTAAATCCGTGCCACTATCAATTTTTTCATTTCTGGTATGGAAATACTTATATTCCAGAATTTGTATATTTTCCTTGGTGGTGATATATTGAGCGCATAAACAGGTGTTTACTTTAAGTACATTCATTGATTTTAATATAGTGTTTATACGTCTCTTAAAAATTTCAAAAGAATATTTTAAAAATTCTGTGGCATCTGGGTGCCTTATATTATAAATGATGCCTGTTCGAATTCGGTTGTTGAATTCAGAATTTATATCCCCCCAAATTATTCTATCACTTCTCTTAGAAGCTCGCAAATTGCCACCGGAATGAGTCTGGTAATTATTATTTTTTAACATAAGACGAAATCTTCTTAAATGACTTAAATTTGTAGAAAGCTTAATACAAACACTTACAGGTTGCTTCTCATGCATGATTTTCATGATGTCTCAGATACTTTTGTTGATCTTCCTGATCCATATGCTGCCTTCTAGACTGGAACTTTTTTGTAACAAAGGTACAGCTTTTGAAACTATATTTACTATATCACTGCTTAAATTAATTGTACTTTCCATGATCACTATATGCACCCTTATACAATTGAAAACAATAATAGTAACTTTATAATATTACAAGCAACTATAAATTTAATTCTTTGTAGTAGAACACTATAACATTACTATGAGCATACGGCTTAAATACCTGACGCAGGTACCACCACCACCACAACCACCACCAGCAAAAATCATAGTCCCTTTAATAAGAAAGTCGGTTTGATTTTATATTTTGCTAAATATACAATAGAGATTATAACATTTCTAGAAACATTTTTCATCCTTATAATCTTTTCTAACAACATCCTGTTAAAGATCTCTTTATATTAAAAATACAGATTATCATCCCACGCATTCTAAAATTCCTTAAGAGAAATGTGTTTTAAGTGCTGTTCAAATTGATAAACATGGGTTTGTCATGAAGCAAAACCTTTATTATTATTAAATACAATAAAGAATGATTGATGTTCGGCTAAACATTAGGCCTTTTGTAAAATTAAATAATGCCCTCTTAATTTGGAGCATTTAAATAAGAAAACACTAATATGTATTAGATATACGAGATTTCGAGATTTTCTACAATAACTAAATGATTGATGATCGACTAAGCATTAGACCTTTTAGAAAGTTAAATAGTACCCTCGAATTGGAAGAATTTTAATGGCAAACACTGATTTTAAACATGTATTAGATTCGTCATATATATTTTAGTACTATGGAATTGGAATATTTACGTTTTATTTGTTGTAAGAATATAGTAATAACAGGTAATAATAATGAGGAATTAAAAATTATTCTAATTACTAGACAGAAAAAGACTATATGCTTAACAGAATCTAATTTGGTTAACATAATATTCATCAATACATATCATGTCGTTCCCTTAATTAATAGGTAAATTTAATTGACACACATTTTGTAATAATTTTATAAAAGCTGATTTTATACTTTGCAAATGGCTAAATATGTTAATTTAGATTTAATACAGATTATCACATTTCTAGAAAAAAATTTCACTCTTATAAACCTTTCAAATAGAATCCTGTTAAAGAATTCAGACAATTTTATATTTTATATTAAAAATACAGATTATTATTCGACAAAATTCAATTTATATACCCAACCCAAAATAATGGATGTCGGTTGGCTTTGTGGTGAGGTGGTAAGGCCTTTATACCCCACATAAAAGTTTATAGGTTCGATACCTATTCACATCTTCAAAATTTAATTTTCAAGATCTTGTCTATCATCCGTCTCTCTCTCTCTCTCTCTCTCTCCTTTTCTTTCACTCCTGTCATTTACTGCTGCAATCACGAGCATGCTTACCGCATTGAGGATAGGTGTAAAGATGCCTATTATGGTTGCGCCCCGACGGCATCTTTATATTTATCCATGTGGTAAGCATCAAAGCCATCACATTTCTTCGAACTGTTGACAATATTCGATGCTGCCGACATCTATCCACACAACATCAAACTTCAAACATTATATCAAAAGATACCTTGGAAACCACGTTGAAACTTACTCTACCAACCACCACATGGCGCCACATTTCAAAAACAAATATGACATTTCATTGACGAAAAATATGACACTGATAATTGGCACACAAAATGTGACAAAAAGATATGACACTGATAATTGACACAAAATGCAAAAATATGACCACAAATGACGCATACAGCGCCATCTGACATAAAAATAGAAAAATTAAAATTTACACACAGCGCCATCTAGTGGATGACACATGAAACTCAATGACATAAAAATGGAAGCGCCGCGATTGTAGAGCCATCTATTGGCTCTACATTGGCGAAATTTTGAACCCGTTGTCTAGTTCTGCTGTTGCTTATCTACCGACTACCATAATTATTTAACCAAAGCCAACTAAGATAGATTTTTACTAATTAGATTTTTTTTTAATTATTTGTATTAAGTGCAGGGGCGGATTTACATGGATGTTTGTAATGTTGGAGCATCAGGGTTCTCCCAATGGGGGGACCCCCAAGACTATGCATTAATTTATACAATTTAGTTTTGTTTTTATGTAATTCATCTGCTTTTTTAGATTTTCTACGACCATATAAAAATGATCAACTTTCGTCACTATCTAATCTAACAAAAATTTGATTTCCGTCACCAGTGATGTAATAATCGATAACGTTACCTTTCGTCACTTATGACGAAAAGACAATTAAAATCGACAATCAAATCGAATATATGAATTTAAATATACATATACAATTGTGATGATTGCATTATTAAAAGAATAATGGGAAAACATGATTTAGCACCAAAATATAAAAATTTCCCTTTTTTAATACATAAGTTAATTTTTATTGTGACTCACAGTTTCTTCGCATGGCTATTCATTGTGACATTGTGTCGCAAACTTTTCTATAGCGAAAATTGACAAATATTTTGACAATCTCTGTAGATTTATAGATATTTATTTTTTATAACGCTTTAAGTTTGTAGACCAACACTATATTTTTTATTCTAATAAAAGATTAAATGGAGCACGTTTATCGAACTATAAAGTCCCATCAGCAACACAGACAAAGATACATTTCATGATAATACTTATGTGGTTAAAAAACAACTCTTTTATCAACGTCTATAATCTTTTAACGAATTATAAGTTTACATTAAATACTTGTATGTATCCAGCATCCCTTTATTTCAAGAGAAGATTATTTTGATACTGAATTAATAAAACCAATGTATGTCTAGCTCCAGTCTTGGACTGAACTGGACTAGTCATACTCTCAGCATATAAGTTTATATGCCTAAATTAATTTTTTACTCGCAAATTTTAAAACACCATTTTACTAAGACCGAAACTGCGAAACTTTACCCCAATTTAACCAACTTCGTATCTCTTACTGTTTCGGAGATCTCCATACTTATACGAATTTGAAACACCCTGTATAAGCATTATCATTACATGTTAATTCTTACAAATAACGAAAATGACTTAAAATGTCATTTGCACATTTGAAAATATGCAAAGTATACATACATGTAAGTAAACCAAAAAGTATACTTATGTATAGAGATATTTAGATGCTTATACCTCTAATGCCTGATAATGTTCCAGATGATACACTTTTCACCCTCGTTCCAATAATCCCTAATTCTTTCAGTCTGCCATTCAATATTGATTGTAGTTGATCTTTGCCAACCGCGGAATCTTTGATTTCAATATTAATTTGTTCTAATATTGGCGTATTTTTTAGAATTCCTCGTATATCCATATAACCAACTTTCGGATATCCATATACATTCAGTATAGATAAATTTGGTATTGATTTGAAGGATGTTGTTTCAATTTTGATACATTCGTTAAGTGAATGCATACTAAAATATCTAAAAGTAAAAAAAAATTAATTAATGAATAATACTAAAATCCAAGGAAAATGTAGAGCCTAACCTTAATTTCTTCATACCAATAAAGTCGTCATTTGCAATCGACAGAATTGGATTATTTGAAATGTTTAACATTTTCAAATTCTGTAAAAAAGCCCAAATTCTTGAATAACCACTAATGTTACTTAGCTTATTGACTGAAATATCAAATTCTTCGAGTAAAGTGGTTCGCTCAAATGTACTTTCCATTAAAATGCTTATATTATTATCCGATAAATTCAAATGTCTCAAAAATGGCGTTTCCAAATGTGTAATTTCCATTTTTATTCCTGTCCCAGCCATATTTAATCGTCGTACAGTCTTAGGTTCATTCATTATATTAATGATTGCTTGTTGGTTGAGAGGATTATAGGATAGATCCAATTCTTTTATATTATTCATAACTTCGTTATTTACCGGTAAATTTTCAATAGAATTTTGTGATAAATTTAGGGAATTCAGTAGGTTTGACTGTGACTCCAGTGCTTTTAACGGAGCTAGATTAAATCGATTACGACTCAAATTGATATTTTCCAAAAAGCGTAATTTGGCACGTTCGAAAATATTTTCTGGTAACTCAGCTAAACGATTATTTTCCAAATTTAATAATTCTATGCGTACTAATCCTTCGAATGTACGTTCACCTAAACGTTCTAAATGATTGCTACTGAAATCTAGAATTTGTAATTGTGTACTGTTATGAAATGCCATTTCACTGATGTCTTCCAAACTATTATTCTGTACAATTAACGTACGTAATCTCGGTAATCGTGCAAAATCCACTTCATCAATCTTTTTCAACTGATTATTCGATAAGTTAATGTATTCCAAAAATTGTAAATTTGCTATCAATTCAACGGCTGGGAAAAAACTGATTTTATTATTATTGATGATAATTTGTTTTAATCTTGGATGTATGCGGAATGCAGATGGAAACAGATATGTTAAAGCGTTTTCAGAAATATCAAGAATTTCCAAACTCGTTCCAGTATTGAAATATTCTCCTTTAAACGATGTCATTTGATTACGTTTGAGGGTTAAGAATTTGATATTCATAATGTATGAAAATGCAGATTGTTTAATATTGGAAATGTTGTTAAATGACAAATCGATTCGTGTTAAATTTGGCATGTTGGCAAACATTTTTTCTGGAAGTTCCATAAGAGAATTATGTGCCAAATATACTTCCTTCAATGAATTAGATTTTTCCAGAAAATTCGAAGAAATTTTCCTTAATCCACATCGACTAAAATCGATTATTTCCAATTTTTCAAACTTATACAACAAATCATCTGGTACAAACGATAAATGGTGATTATTACTCATATTCAAATGTTTAAGTGAAACAAATAAATCAAAAGCTTCTCTTGATAGACCTGTTAAATAATTATTACTTAAATCTAACAATTCCAAATGTGTAAATAATCGTTTCTTTCCGGATATTTGAATGATGTTAATAATACGATTTTGCGCCAATGACAATGTTTTCAATGTGTTTTCTAAACCGATAAATGTTTCCAAATTAAATGCTGTAATTAAATTCTTTCTTAAATCCAATTGTTCTAAATGTCGAAAATTCTGAAACGTTCGTTGTGGCAATTCGCGTACTACATTTGTTGAAATCATTAATTTTTTTATTTTATCGGCAAATGAATGAAAAATGTCACATGATAATGCTGTTATACGATTATAATCTAATTGTAATGTAATTAGACGGGGCAATGACTGAAATGCTGCAGCTGGTATAAGCAAAATATTATTATCTTGTAGATTTAATAATTGTAAATTATCTAATCCTTCAAATGCATTGTCTTCTATCTGTAAAAAAAAAATAAATGTTAATCCTAACCAACTTCTCAATTCTTTTGACTCAACTTTTCCTCGCTCAATATTCTGTACAGAAATAACTTTTCTCGCAATTTCAGGAATGTTTTATTTATTAACTTACAGTTCGTAACGAATTTATACTGATATCCAGTTTCCTCAAATATTTCAATCCAGAAAATGTTCCAGAATTTATACTAACCAGATTATTCCTACTTAGCTCTAGTTCATATAAAGTCTCTAGGTAATATAAATGATTATTTTCCAAATTCTGTTGAATTAAAATGAAGGGCATAAAATTGCAACGCAGTAATAACTAGATTATTTTCTATATTCCTAATTAAAATACATAGAGTGTTGTCTACGTATTCTTTTTATTTTTCTTGACACCACCCAAAGTTTGTAGATAGCACTATCTATACTGCATGTTATCTACAAACAGTACAAACCTTGGACAATACCCAAGCATTTTCTTCATAGTTGGTTGTTGTCGAAATTTGACAAACACGCCTATGACGAAAAATTTAGCCACTGTTTCAAATTATAATTAGCAATGTGACAATTTAGACTAGAACCACTCATGACAGGTCAAAAGCATATAGCTGTTTTATTAAGCAGACTAAAAGGATCATGACCGACTGAACTGGTTAATTAATTAGGATGTACCTGCATCAAATTTGAAGATAAGTTCAAATGACGTAACTTATTGAATGATTTAAAGGCAACTGCAGGAAATTCAGTAATGAAATTCTGTGATAAATCTAATTCCTTCAAATTTTCCGCACCATAAAACACATCGCTATTAAATTTTGCGAATTTGTTATGATTTAATTTCAACGTTTTGATTTTATTCATATCCAAAAACGCACCGTTTTCTATTATCGATAGCAAATTCGAATTTAGATCAATTGTTTCCAGGTTCATTTGGGAACCAAATGATTTTGTTTTTATTATTTCTAAAATTACAGAATTCGAAATAAGTAATTATTTATTAATAATATAATAATAAATAGTAAATAAACAAGATTTTTCCTACCAATATTGTTTCCTTTTAATGAGAGCAATTTTAATGAATTTGGTCCATTCAATGAAGTTCCAGGGATTGCATCAAAATCATTGTAATCCAAATACAATTCCTGAAAAATTAGTTAGTAATCTTAATATATGGAGTTATTTACGAAATCATTATAAAATCAATAACAGAGAATAAACAAAAAAGGAAGTTATCCGTCTCGCCTTTCGTACTGAGTGTTACTGACCACCGGACAGTAACTTACTAGACCACCGCGACACTAGGCAGCCAAACTGTGGCAACCAAGATTTTGTGCCGCCAGTACAGTCAGCCACCATCATAAAGACACCGCGATACTAATAACAGTGCACGTCATCGATGAAATAATGACGTGTCAGTACTGCGAACTTAATAATTATAAAATAACTTCTGTAAAATGGGCAAAGGACTACTGTAAAGTTATTAGAATTACAATTGAAATATTCTAAAAGCAAAAATTATCTCAATTTTTTTAAATTTAAGTATAAAATTCACATTTTTGTTGATAATTTAATTTTTACCTGAAGATAGGTCGGCAACGTATAAAACGCGTTTCACGCAATATTTTCCAAGCGGCGTTGAAGTTAATTAAAATCTTAACCAAACTTTCTTACCCCTAAAATTTTATATTTATCAAACTATTTTCACCAATTTATGTGATTTTATTCTTATCTTATTTGAAAAATATTAGTTTATTCCAAATCGTATATGTAATGCATGTATTATTGACATTTAAAAAGTTTGGAAGTAGGCTATTCTTTACTTAAGAAGAAGAGGAGGCAAATAATATACTTCCCCGCTAAGGCGGGGAAAAAGTTGCTTCAAAGGTTACCTAGAAACTGGCATGTTTATTGTTTTCAAATTCATGATCTAACTAGAGTAAGTGTCTTTCCTCCTTCCGTAGTAAATAGAAAAATAAGGAAAGCGTATTAAGAATAAAATAACAAATTATTAGTACACGAAAAAAGTAAATTTTAAAAAAAGAAACTAATACGTTAGTACCTATAATTTTTAAATGATAAATAACATTATTTAGATAATATAATATTTTAAACAATAGATGTTAACCTAACCTAACTTACTAACAAAAATAACCAAACAAAACAACTTCTTGGTTAGACAATTAATTTTGTTTGGTTAGAATTAATTAATAAACATATATATAAATAAATTCTAACAAACCAAAAAAAATACATGCTTGCTCCTGTGTAATTTTTGTATAATTAAAACAATATGATAAATATCGCCACTAGCCAGTCCTGTTAAAAATATTAATTATTACTTGTTTATTTTATTGGTTTAAAAATTAAAGTATGCGATTTGGAATAAAATAGTATACAAGCCTCGCGGTGTCAGCTTGCCATACCAGCTTCGAGATTAGTCGTACTAAACGTAACTCTCGACTGAAATGGCAAGCTTCCCCGCTCGCCTTGTAATCTACTATTATTCAATTTTATAAGTAAAATAAGATAAGTATAAAATCAATTTAAAAATTGATATTGATTAATCGATCGAATTATCTTCAGTGTTGTGTAGGTTAGTGCAGTGTGTGTGGTAGTGTATGTATTTTGCATTGTCTGCTATTGTATCATTGTGTTTTTATAAAAACATAATGCCCACAAGACTAAGCGCAGACTGTAAGTGTTTAAAAGCTAATTTAATTAGCTATTTCGAGCAGGAACGGGACAATTGTTCATTGAATTGAAACAAGTAAAGCATAGGGAAGAAAATGCAGTTTACTTATCGCTTGCTTACCATTCTGCTTATTAATTTTCTAAATTTAAATGGATGCAATTATTATTATGATGATCTTTATTATTATAAATATTGATCTGTTTACCTAATATTTTGAACGTAGTATACATGGAATAGTGCACTTTTTTGCAATATTTTTAGTGTGAAAAATGATATTTTTCCGCACCTACATAATATATTATTTTTTTCTTTTACCTTTCATCGCAGTTCGAGCAGTACTTGCACTTTTAATAATGTATTTTGCCATTAGTATGCAAATAATAATTTATGTAACACATTTACTTTTCAGAGAGTAGCTAACGCTCTAAAAGTTTCCATCGACATAGTGAGGAAAATTTCTTCTGACTGTAAAAAATATGCACCAATTAAGAAACCAAAAACCAGCAGAATCTACAAGAAACCCAAATTAACAGATTTAACGGAGGCTCAAAAACATGATATAAGAACTGAAATTTATGATATATATCAAAGAAGTCAGTGCTTAATGTTATTATTTAAGTTATTTTTTAGATGTGGTATTAAGAAATTCGTTTAATATAATAAAAGAACAAATGTAGTTATTTGAATGTATACGATTAATTCAAAGAGTTTCTAAAGAAATGTTTATTTTAGAGCAACATGTAACAGCTAAAACATTACTTGTAAGACTACAAAAGAAAAGAATGTTTAATGAAAGCGAAACAACTTTAAGAATTGTTTTGAAGAAAATCGGCTTCCGATACAAAAAAGATGATCCACGTCGAAGATTATGCGAGCTGCCTAGAATAGTCTTGTAAAGAACAACTTTTTTGGAAATCTACGTGGCAGATGTTAACAGTTCCAATCCTTCCAATTTGTGTTTCTGGGTGAAACCTGGTTATTCCAGCACGGAACTGCAGCCACATCTTGGCAGGACAAAGACCCCAGAAGCGTACGGAAACTAAAATCTGATGGAAAAAGGTAAAATTACTGAATTAGTCACTTAAACTAGTGAACTTCTCGCATGAAAATTTTTACTTTTAGACTTATAGTAGTATATGCAGGAACAAAAAATGGTTTTGTTCTTGGTAGTGATTTAATATTCGCTTCAAAAACGCCCACCGTCAATTCAGACTATAATGGAGACATGAATGAAGTAGTGTTTCTCAGATGGTTCGATGATATGCTGCAAAAATTGGAAGAACCTTCAATCATCGTAATGGACAATGCCAGCTACCCTTTCCACTTTAGAAACGAAACATCCAAATGGTAACTGGCGCAAATCAGAAATTTTGAATTGGCTCAACAAAAACAAAATAGAATATTTTGCCAATCTACTAAAAGTGGAATTACTTGATATTGCAAGAATTATGAATAACTACAAAATACAGTTCCCATATGTAGTATATGTTTCTTTTTTAGAAATATGCCAACCAAAAAATTCAAAACCGATGTTTTGAATGTCCACGAGGCTATGACTCGTGGACATTTTTAGGTAGACACAAGTTTTGAGTCTACCTTCATATCGCTGCCAATTTAATTCAATAGAACATATATGGGGCATAGTTAAAACGTATTACAATAGACATGTAGGACGAGATAGCGATTCTGGGGATTGTGCCCTACGAATGTGAAAAGAAGCACTTGACCAAATTACGCCAAAAATGTGGTTTAATACGGTAAGACATACCGAGGAGCTGATCAAGGAATCGTGGGACCGAGAAATACAATACGATTAACAAGAAATCACTCCTCTAATTATTCAATTAGATGAAAGTGATTCAGAAGATACTGATAAAGTATGATAATTTTTTGTTAGAGGTATATAGTGATGGGTATTTATTTTTAAATAAAAGTAGTTGTAAAAATTTAAATTTGAAGTAATTTTAGCTAAGTTAGTTTAGTTTGGTTGATTAATGCAGCTAAAGAGTATAATTTTTATTTGAAATGATTTAATTTTGTATAATTTTTGTATTATTTTCAGAATATACTGAATAGAAAAATTCATGGTGAAATCCGCCTGTGGATAATAAATATTATAAATAAATCTGAAACACGATATCTTATATTATCTTAATTCTGTTATTTAGTTAGAAAATTAAACCAATATTCATTGTAAAGCAAGAATAAAATAAACCAGAAATGTTTGTAAATGTTGATTAATATAAATATATATTCCATCAATTGGATACCGAGATATTATTAAAATAATTGTTTTTTACCTCGTAACTATTAAAATTTAATTAAAATTCAGAAATTGAAATGAATCTTCAGAAATGGACTTCAGCAAATATTATTTTAGATTCATTATTTAGTTATTACATTTAGGTGTTACAGCATGGCATGCAGATATAAAAAAAGTTATTTTTACATATTTCAATATTTTAATATCCATTACTTGTATTCCCTATATCAAAACAATTGTTCTGAATATACGTCGGTAACGTACCTGACGTCCCTTAACGTGTGTCAGGTTAATGAATACTTGAAATACGCCAGTAAATATAGATACTTTATTATAAATATCATAATTAATCTGGAATAGTTGAAAAAGTAAATGAAATCCAGATTCACTACTTTTCATTGATTTTACAAGAATTTTAGTAAATTTTCAATAAAATAGGAAGTGTGAAGCTTCTTTTATACTGATGTCACGATGCTATTATGACGTGCACCGTTATTAGTATTGCGGTCTCTTTATCTGTCCCTATATGATTCTAATAAAAAGTAGTGTATTGTGTTATTGGCTGCTAAGACAAGTGTGCGATAACTACAAGCAACCAATGTAAAATAAACGCCGAATCAATTTGTTTTGTCTATAGTAGCCACTAAACACGTCCAACAATTTAGGGATTTAGGGAATTTTATGCCTGTCTCTCTCATTCACCATATTCACACATCGCATCGAACCGTTCTAACATTATTCTTAACCTTCGACAGAGGTCGAGATCATCGTCATGACTATTACGAGAGTACTTCCAAAAAGAAATTCGTCAATAAAACTACCAAAAAGCATTAACCAAAGTACTCTTTGCGTAGAAAAATAGCCAAATAATCAAGCTTTTAATAGATATCCCAACTACCAAAATTACTATTTTTTTAAGTCTGAAAACTGAGAAACCTTATTTTTGGAATTACCCTTGTAAAAATGTAAATATGAATAAAAATGTTTTTAAAATTGTCAAAATTGTAAAAGAGCAAGAAGCATGGCAGTTAATTTTAGAATGAAATTTTTGTTGTTGAATTTTACATAAATACCGAGAGATGGCGAATTGGCCTTGGTCATTTTTCATTCAAATTTCCAATCGTGCTGACCAGAGAAGTTTTTCCCGAATTGAGGGATCTTTTATCCGGAGTGGTTTAAAAGGATTTTCACCTATTTTCGAGTGATTTTTTTACCTTGACATTTTTTAAACGATTTTTAACTCAAAATTCTTAGGTGGCTTATGAAGCTGACGGTATACGTAACATATAAATAATATATTAAATGTATTTGGGCCACAAATATTTTGGGTTATCGTGGGTTGGCAACACTGCCATGGACTAGGAATTTAAAATCATCTACAGATATTATTAACTTACATCACAATTTTATCTGATAATCCCTTTCATCCATTAATTAGGTGGACAATGCCAAATGGTGGTAATTCCAAAATAGAAATCGAATATACAAATCAATGAATGTTAATCAATTTTATGGATATAATTAGTAATATTTGCACTACATCAGTGACAGGGTTTTGATAAAATGAAAATGGAGCTTTTAGTATTATAAATCATGTATTTAAGCTTTTAATATAATGGAAGTTAGTTTAAATTGGCGTATAAACAGTTCATTGATAAAAATTTATATTATCTACTAGTGGAAGTACCCGACTTCGTCCGGGGTGATTTTTCGGGCTGAATACTATGAGTACTCGAACTTATTCCTGATTAGCACCTCGAAAATAACCGTACAAATGTTTTAATTATATTGACTACATGTAATATACCAAAGATTTCGTCCATGAATGACTGTAATTGCATCTAATACTCTGTAACCTAAGTAATGGGAGCATAGTGAAAGTACCCGACTTCGTCTGGGTTGAGTTATAAATTGCAATTTATAAGTTCGAGAGTCTAAGGAAGTAAGTTTCGTCTGAAACGATATCCTCGATATGCACTAATCGCTTATGATTGTTGAACGTAGGGGTTCAATCAAACAAACAGTTGATAAACATATCAAAAGATTGTTGAATGGAAGGCTTCAATCAATCAAACAGTTGATAAGCAAAATAAGACTTACTTGCCGGATATTAACGCACAATAAACTTGGAAAGCGAGTAAAATCAAGTCATTCGGTTTCAAGAATCACTTGATAAACTGATTCACACCATCTTGTGGAAGAATCTATAGCAATCGATACGCGCGATAGGGAACGCCATGACTACAGATGGCTATTGGGAATACAAGCATGTAGCGAGTCTGCCTTCGAGATGTTGTCTACACAATAGTTGAGAGCGCGGTAGAGATGTGGCGCTAGCGAAGTGAAGTATGTGAAGTGGTTGCATACCAATCGAATCCATACGCTCAAGGAAAAAAAATAGCAGGGCGGGAGACAGAGAAAGAAATAGAGCGAGAAAGCAAAGAGAGAAATTGCCGCGTACAGTGTGAATGTAAACCACATAAAAATGTAATACATTTTCCATTATACATGTAAATTTGTATTTTTTTCCACACAGTTCAATTCGTAGTCGTTTTCAATTTGTTTTTCGGAACGAATAAAATATTTTTTCTCAATCAATACAAATGAAATCGCTTCGGATAATTCGATTTTGATTTCTATTTACTTCAAATCGAATTGTCTGCAACATCATTATTTGTATTTATTGAGAAAAAATATTTTATTCATTCTGAGAAACAAACTGAAAATTTAGTAGATATTAGCGGTTATGTATCGATAACCAACAGTTATCGATAGCTAGCGCCAGCCGTGCTGCGCTGGCAACAGCACGGCGTCATCAACACAGCCAAGCAGCGTTCCCGCGCTTATCATCTCCACACACACACACACAACGAATCAATCGACGTCAATCGATTTGTTTTTGATACATTTTTCCTCGTATCAGTTTTCCATTGTGCATTTATTGCATTTGGATTGAGATAATTAATTAAATACATTTAGAAGTACTCTTCTTCTTGTTTATTTACAAACATAGAAGTTGGCGACGAGGACGATTCGTATTTCAGATGGGTGAAACAAAAAAAATGCTGGTGCTGTCCTGTTTATTCAGTTACTATTTTAATATTCGATTTCAATTTACGATACACTATAATAAGATTGTAAATTACATACATATGTACCTTATCAGGGGCCTCCTTTTTCCCGCCTTGATACTCCTCGAGCCATTTCTTAATCCTGTATCAATATCATAGTTCATTTTCTTCATTATATTTTCATTGTTATTAATCAAAATCGAGGAGGGTATTAGCAAGAATTACATTGATTTTGAATGGAATTCAAGACAGCCAAGCGCGGTTAATGAATCAGAATTCAATAGGGAATAAAAGTACCAAAGAAAATTTACAGCCTTACGATGAAAGTAATGACGGTTTTGACGATTCCAATTACGAGGAAATGATGCAACGAATACTGAAATTCAAACTAATAGCAAATATGTTCAAATATTAATCGAACGCTTAAACACCAAACGTTAAACTCAACGGCACCTGATTTACCAAGTAATAAAACTTACGATTACCTCATGAAAGTATTAAAAGAGCATCTGTCACCACAATTAAGTCAGATTGCTGAACAACATAAATTTACACTAAGAGTACAGCAAGAAGGGGAAACAATCGCTAATTATGTTGCTGAATTAAGGAAAATAACTATAAATTGCAATTAAGTGCTCTGCATGCAATGCTACTACAATTAATACACACTTACATGCCCAGTCTATACGTAGTATTAGCGATAGCGATATTCGTTAAAAATTATTACAGTTAAAGTCATCTGCTTCGTTTGATGAAATTTTCCATATCGCTCAATCCATTGAAACTTCCAAACGAGAATCAAGTCTAATGCAAACAAGGAATTATTCAGTTAATGCAATCCGAAATGTTACAAAAAAGTCTAAGACTACTAAGTTCCAGACACAATGCCACCTACGGTTCATAAGCTATTTGGGAAATGTTTCCGTTGTTGAAAAAGAAATCACAAAGCGGATAAATGTTATGTTAAGAAATTGACTTTTCGAAATTGGAAAAAAAATCATACATGTTGAATCTGTTTTTTACAAAAGCGAAAACGTGAAGTTGCTGAAATTAAATAACTAGATATGCCTGGAAGGCTTGGTGATGAAGAAGTTGTTTCTCTGAATAAAATTGCTACAATGGGTTCACTGCATATTTCTAGAATGATGGTACCATTATAAATCAATAACAAGAAATATACAATGGAGCTGGATACACGAGCAGCTGTTTCTACTATGTCAGAAGAGCAATCTAAAATCATATGTCTGGAAGTGCGCTTAAAAGCTACTGATGTAATGTTAAAGACATACACTGGGAAGGTAATTCGTCCAATAGAATCAGTATCCGTTTCAATGCGGAAAAGCAAATGGCTCGAGATAACCTTTTTGTCTTACCGATGCAAGTGGATGCAATTTTTGGTAGAGATTGGTTAGCAACAATACGTATTAATTGGCCAAAGGTTCATCAATTACAGTCAAAAAAGAATTTCAATACAAATGAATACCAAATAGATACGTTACTACAACAATATTCGGAAGTATGGTCAAAGGAATTGGGAAAAATACCAAACTATACTTACAGTCATCGATTTAAAAGCCAAGATATCAAACCGATTTTTATGAAACCGAGGCCAGTTCCATATGCATTGCAGCCAGCAGTGGAAGAGGAATGAAATCGATTGGGAAAGCTGGGAGTAATTGAAAAAATGACCCATTGAGCTTGGGGACCCATTGTACCTGTCAAAAATAAGGATGGACGGGTGCATTATATTTGTGCATCTTCCAATGTTACTATTAATAAGCATATTCAAGACGATTTTTATCTAATACCGCGAATTGAAGATATTTTTAATAAATTAAGCAGAGGAGTTCATTTTTGCACATTGAACATCGCTAATGCTTATTTGCATATGAAATTAGATGACGCTAGTGCAAACTTATAAGCGATATCTACACATAAGAGAGTTTATAAAGTTAACAGGCTCATGTTTGAAATCAAAACTGCTCCTGCAGCTTGGCAACGTTACATGGATCAACTATTGTACAACATTGAGGGGTAGTATGTTGCTTCGACGATATCGTAATATAAGGGCGTACATCAGATGAATTACATTGTCGACAACAAAAGGTATTACAACTACTTCGTGAAAACAATTGACACCTAAATAAGGCGAAGTGATAATTTTATGAAGAAAGCATCTCATAATTCGGGCTATGTTATAGATGCAAAAGGGTTACATACATGTCCTTCTAAGATAAAAGCTATTAAAAAAAGCAAAAGGCCATCTAATGTTAAAGATTTACGTGAATTTCTAGGATTGGTACATTACTACCCAAAGTTTATACCTAATTTATAATCGATTTTATCATTTTGCCATTTATCATTACGAACACACATTGTTGAAATTAAAGTCGAAATCTGCCAGTGTTAAATTTCTTATACCTTTTAATCCTAATTTACCGTTAATTTTTGCGACTGATCCATCGCCGACTGGATTACGGGCAGTCATCTCACATTTGCTACCAGATGGAAATGAATGACTTATAGCTTATGCTTCACGATCTCTGAGTAAAGCCGAAGCTAATTATAGTCTATTGGATCATGAAGCCACCGCAATTGTATTGGGCTTGCGAAGATTTTACCAGTATTGCTATGGAAGAAAATTCATATTGGTAACCAATAATCAGCCCTTAACTAGAATTTACACCCCGATAAAAATGTTAATACAAATATATCAAAAAGATTGTTACATTATGCTAATTACATGTTTGGCTTTGATTATGAAATACATTTCCGCCCTACTAAACCTCACTCTAATGTGGATTACTTGTGGCGCCTATACAAGGAAGTAGCGGAAGGGAAAAGAATAGACGAGATAATCATATCGACACCATGAACTGTTTCAAATGAGCTACATAGAAAGTTTACCAGTTACTAGATATGAAATAAAGAAAGGATTAGCCAAAGATACTCGACTACGTAAATTGTATATAACAGTACAAAGTGGTTCAAAATTAGCAAAAGGATACCAGCTGGTTAAATTTTCGATTTAAGATGGGTGTTTGTTAAAGAAAATAGGAGTGGCTATACCTAATAAGTTGCGTAAAAGAGTTTTATTGGAGCTACATCAAGCTCATGCAGGCGTTGTATGGATGAAAGCTCTGGCAAGAAGCTACATATGGTGGCCGAGGATCGACATGGACATTGAAAGAATTGTAAAACAATTTATGCCATGTTGTAAAATAAAGAATAATCCAGTTAAAGTTCTGGTACATCCATGGGATTACGCAAATGATCCATGGCAAAGAATACATGTTGATTATGCGGAACCATTTCATGGCACTTACTTGTTGATAATTGTGGATTTATACTCAAAATGGTTAGAGGTAATTCCTACAAATACTACTACTTCCCCTGCAACAATTGATATGTTGAGAGAAATTATGGCTAGATTTGGATTGCCTTACAGGTTAGTTACGGACAACGGAACGAATTTTAAGTCCGAAAAATTGAAATCGACGTAAATTATGGGATTTGCAAGATAAATGTTGCATGCGTAATTTTCCAGTTATTGAAAATATTTTACATACATAATTATTAAAGAAAATGACACGGCAGTACACAAATGGTGTTTGCTTGTCTAAAATAACTTTAGAAATGAATCTAAACGTTCAAAATAGTTTAATTGAAACATGATGGGTCCTGGTCTTGACTTTAAAATTATTGTTGCAAAACTTGAACAATTTTCAGATGTCCAGAGATGATGCTTATATAAGCGAATTTAAATGGATGAATAACTTGAAACTATTGGTATGTACAGTGGTTGACACAAAGAAATAATTGTTATTTTAAAGCAATTTACTAAGTTATGAAATGAACTGTGCATGTGCCTACGGGCTTGATTTTCACTTACAGCTCGAACAAGATAAATCATTTCTTTTTAAAAGCTAATAAACCTAAATAAGTCTTTTGGGATAAAACGTTACTTGCAACTTGAAATAAATTTATCTGCACCGTTTTTTAGCAAAAGAAAAATAGAAAATAGGAAAATGTCGAAAGTGTTTCAGTGGAATTTCTAGTGAATTTGGCTACGTTCTAAAAGCAATGGCATCAATCACAAAGTAACAGCTCCGTATCATCCGTCAACTAACGGGCAAGCAGAGAGATATGTCCAGACGGTAAAAAAGAGCTTAAGTGTACAATTTTCTGAAACCGGAGAGAAGGCGCAATCCAGAAATAATACAGATCCAACAAGTAAGTGGGATTTCGGAACAACACGAGCGAAAACAGGGAAATTACCTTACGATGTTGAAATAGATGGACGCATTCATAATAGGCACGCTGATCAGTTAATAAAAGTGGAGGGACAATATTCCTTATAAGGATGTTACACAAGCACAGCTTAGAGAGGAGACGATGTTAAAACAGTATCCAGAGGTTATCCCACCAGCAATGACAGAAGAAGTCCAGAAGGAAAATCCAGTTGTATGAACCCCTTCAGAAACAGAAACCATGTCTGAGCTAAGGCGATCCATTAGAAACAGAAAGGTCCCAGATCGCCTCAACTTTTAATTTTACGAGGAGGATATTGTTATAACCAAACCAAACCTACGGTTATCGATAGCTAGTACTGCACTGGCAACAGCACGCGTCCAAGAAGGGTTCGTCATTGGAACGCTATTAATTAATTATAATGTATAATAAAATACATTTAGATATACTATTCTTAGCTATTTACATACATAAAATTTGCATTTAAGAAACATTCGCCATTTTATTGAGCAACGCATGGGGCGCCCTCTGTCAAGAGTTGACCATGAGCCGTAAGTATTGGTAAAGGGGCAAAGAGCGAGAGGAGTAGCATTCCCCGATTTAACGTTAAATCGGACATCTGGATTATATGCCACTTAATGCCCGTAAAAATAGATGCTTTCGTCTGGCTTCGTAGTGAATCGGAGGTCTTAAGTTCATTTCATTTTAAACGTGTTATTATGACCAATAACTAGCATAAGCGTGAAAAGGCGCTGTTTTTTGGAGGGAGTGAGTTTGAAAAACGAGCACTGAGTGTCTCATTAGTCAGCGCCAAAAATAAGCTTTTCACACGCGTATTTAACGCTATTTTTTCTAATGAGGTAATTTTAAGCAACAAATATTTAAATAGTTTCAAAAATTAATTGTCTGGCATTTAATTTAGTAATGCTTTTGGTTTTACTGAAAGTATGTTTTATGCTATTAACTGAGTTTAGAAAATGAATTTTATTGTAATCTAATAATTAAAACTACGAAATTAAGTTATTATAAGTCATTAGATTGCGGGCGCAAAACTTCTACTGTTGGGCACTCAAATCGACTAAAACGGCCGTTTTAGTCGATTCAGCACCGAATTAGAGAAAATATATTTTACCTCTAAATTTTGACAACCTTCCAATATACCTTCTTCAATTGATTTAATTCCATTTACACTTAAATCTAATAATTTTAAGAATTTCATTCCTCTAAATGCAGTTGTTGAAAATATCGGGTTCAGTGTGTCGTCACCAAGTAAATTATTACTTAACTTTAATTCAGTTAAAGATTTTTTTAGATTTTGTAATTGCATCCATTCGGTGTTTAATTTTCTTATTGAATTACTTGATAAATCCAATATTTCAATTGGCAGGTTTGACGTAAATATCTAAAAAAATGTGGAATGAAAATGTTAAAACTAGTAGGCTAATATTAAATGTGTCAGTTAAAAAAACAAACAAAATTGTGGCTTATATACATGATACTAGGACTACAAGATAAACCAACCTGATCCAATTTTAAAATTTTCTGCGCATGGCGTCACTGCGAGACCCTTTCGTTTTTTTCCGTTGCGAAAGCGTTGTCATATTTTACGGTCGTATTTATAGTCGTTCGGAGTGACACGAAGCGAAAACGCGAGGGAAGAAGAAAAAAAAGATAAAGACTGACAAGCCTACACCAGGAATGGTAGACAGGCTTTAAGAGACATATATATATAGTTATAGTCGTTACTTAAATATCACTTTCCACTTTAGTATCACTTAGTAACAGAAACCAGTTTTATACTCATCGATAAGTGATTTTTGAGACCAAAATTTCCCTCCACCCTTACGGGACAATTCTAGTACCTTTAAGTGAATTTTGATAAGGTTAAATAGGCATAAATATATAATAATTATTAATGCCAAAAAATTTTTCATTCTTTTATTGCATTACTACTTTTGTTTTATGTTTGTATTTGAAATGGAAGGTTTGGCAGATTTTTTGGAGTATGTAGATGATGTGGAAGAAAAAATAGCAACGCCAAGACTTTCAAAACAGTACATCAGAAACATAAAGAAAAACATTTGCAATTCTATAATGAAAAACAGTTTGTACAGAAATACAGAGGTACAGTGTTAGGAAAAACAGTGTCCAACAAGATTTATTGCCATTGGTGACTAACTCTTTAAATACAGATAGCAATAGGGGTTTGCCAATTCCAATACATCTACAGTTACTTTTGGCATTGCGATCTGTGCTACAGGAAATTATTATATTATCAAGTAATTGATTTTATTACTTATTAATTTAATTAATTACTAATACTACTACTATATATTTAGTTAATAAAAATTTGAAATCAAATAGTATATTTTATTAAAAGTAATGTTTACACAAAGAATAGAAAGATTTCCTTGCACCACAAGAATCTTAAAATCTTATAAAAAAAAAATCTTTTTGAAAAGATCCTGAAAAATTATCTACACATCCAATCCAACCCATTGGATTTGGACTCTTATAACCTATGATACCACCTGATACCTTCCTTAAATTCGAATTAACGGCCCATAATAATAACCAATTCGAAAATTATCAGAAAATATGTCGAATTTTCAGTTATGCCAATACGTCTAAAAGAAAGTAGCTAGATAATGAGCACTTTGATTTCCTTCATATAAGTATCAGTCAACTATTAACTATAAAACTGAAATTAGTATAAGGGTAAAGTGAGGCTTAAAAAATACTTGGGTAACCTTTTCTTAAGGTTCACTTATTTCATTTTTATACAATATTTTTTTTATATATTTATTAAATATAATACAAACACATGTACAAATAGAGGGTGTTCGCGAAAGGTTGTCGGAATATTTAATCACATACTCCTGGCATCCACGCAAACAACTTTTCTTAATAACTTTTTTTCGAAAAATCAACTTTAAATATTTCACAATATTGCGCAACATTTAAAAACGGCTATAAAAAGTTTGATATCCGCTGTACATTGCGGCGGCTCGGTCCAGGAAACGGAACAAAACCGTTATCGAAACAGCCATGAGAGACGTGATGGAAAAAACGTCCAATGACTTGTCTACATAGCAAATGATTGAAGGTCAGGCTTGTTTATTTTTTTAAAATTATGCCTTGAAATTAGAATTAAAAAAATTGAATAAGAAAAATTGAACATGTTTATTTAGTCATAAGAATACCTTTTAATAACACTTCAAAATTTAAAAAAAGAAATTGTAAAAGTTACGTAATGTAAAATAGAAAAATTTTAAAATTTTTATTTAGAAAAATGCAAAATCTATTTTGCAGTTATTTCTTTACATTTAATTTTTTAATTCTAATTTCAATTTTCTTCGTCTAATTTCAATCAGAGGAGAGTATGTAAAATCTTTTATTTCATAATACTTCCTATCGAATGATTTTTAAAGCCTATTTGACTTTAGTCATGTCTAGTTTAAAAAAAATATATTTGGTGTAATCTCCATGCTACCAAATTAGATAGCAAGTTATCAATTACACAAACAGGGCTTTAAAGTTACATTTATTAGGGTAATGCAGATTAACGCAATACTTGCATATCACTAATTATTTGGTGTAATTACTGCAGCAAATTAATAATGAATTTCAAGGTGGTATGGCTTACCACCCCGCAGCCGCCCGCCATTAATCAGCTATCATTACAAAAACAGATGTCCACAACACTAGACAATGAATACTATGTCAGACAATACAAATTACATTCAACTTTACACTAAAAGTACAATATCCACATTAATGATTCACTAAAACATCACTATCAATTCACTTATTAGTTATTCACAGATTGTGTTCAATATGACCACAATTTTCTTCGATCGCATGTTGACCCCGATTTATAAAAGATTTGTGGACTCTTGAAAATTGTTCTGCAGCTCTTTCACGAATTATTCTTGCAAATTCAAAAATTCATGCATGAAGTTGATCTTCATTGTCAAAATCTAAGGGATTTAAATCAGGAGATCTAGCTGGCCACACAATAGGTCATCCATGGCTTATCCAATTATTTGGACATTTTTCATTCAAAAAAGATATAACATCAGAATAAAAATGAGGTGGAGCTCAGTCATGCATAAACCACATATCACGACGTAATTGGCATGGGACTTTATCGAATAGTTCCCATAAATTGTTCGTCAAAAAATCCAAATACCTTACTCCAGTTAAACGGGAAGGTAGAAGGGACCTATCAAATAATTTCCCACAATGCAAGCCCGTACATTAATTCGTAACTGTCTTTGGAAACTACTAGGACGATAAGCATGCAGGTTGTCTTCGCTCCAGATGTGGCTATTTCTGTTATTAAAAACTCCCAATCGTGTAAAGCATGCTTCGTCAATAAATAAAACTTGTGACCCAAATCCAGATTTCCTTAAATTCTGACTAATCCCCCATTGACAAAATTGTAGTCGATCTAAATAAATATGCGGTTCCAAAGAATGGACACGGTGTATGTGATACGGATAGTGCCCATTTTCCCGTAATACACACCACACTGTAGAATTGGAAACTTCAACATGTCGCGCAATTTCACGGGTAGTGGTCAACGGCTCATTTTTCATCATGCTTAAAATGTCTTCTTCGATCTGAACACTTAATTGCCTTCCTGGTAACCTGGATTGGGGAATTAACGAACCAGTATCTCCTGCCCTTTGCACTAAATTAACAAATGCCCGTTAACAAGGGCCTTGTCGGTATGGAAATCGTTCTCGATATAACCTTTTTGCAGCAGCTGCATTTCCACGTGTTTCTCCATAAATCATCAGCATATCACACCATTCTGCTGTAGTATAATTTGCCATAATTGTTTACAAAATATTTCAAAACACTTTCAAAAAAGTTTAAATCTAATCAAAGTTACTCGCTCCAAATTCAAAATTTAACTAATCTAATTTTACGTTTCCACTAGAGTGTTTCTTTCTAATTTGTTGTTCTCTCTTGCTTTCTCGATTCTCACTTTAAAATAATAATCCCAAGAAATTTATCAATAACCTGCTAGTAGAATTTTTTTATGTTTCCCGTTTTTACTTTTAAAGAATGACTAAAGTGAAATTAATGCAATGTAATAAACAAATTGACATTGCTGCATACAGCATAGTACCAAAACCTAGTACCAAGTGTACAATTGTAGAACTATTTCATGCTACGTGCTTTTTTATTAACTGACACATAATGTTGTACCTATGATACAATGTGCAATTTGATTTCGAAATTAAATTAGTACATTCTATTTGTACGGGCTAATAAAATGTAAAAAATTAATTTTTTTACATAATTTCATATTTAATAATGAATTAGTGTGATAACTAAGATAGCTAATAATTCAATGCCCTCTAAAAGGTTCTAGATCAAATTTCAAATGAATTTTAAACTCCAAAATTGATTAATGAGCAAATTTTAATATTAAAAGATTGAAAATCTGTAAAAATTTCAACTTTAAAATTAAATTATTAAAACGCCGCCATTGTCTCTCACGGGAAATAGAGAAAATTTATACTACGTGTGACTACGTGTGAACACGTTAACGAGTTCAATGTTTATTCTACTTTTCAGGACCCAGTATTGCGTAGGTCAGTTACACTGCAGTTCACGACCATTTTTGAAGAAATCAGAAAATGCTGATTATCTCGGCAACTATTGAAGATAGACTCCCAATTGTTTAGACATTTTCGGTTCAGTTTTTCACCCCCTAACCACCATTAAAATTAAAAATAGAAGTAACGGCACACCCTGTATATATTACTGAAATAATGAATAAATTTAAAAAAATATTATTAATTAATTAAGGGTAAACAAACTGCAAGCTGTATTAAAATAAAAAACAAAATTAACATCAGATTAGAGACTATAACCACAATTTCAATAATCAAAACAAGAGATTTGCAAAGGGGTCTCTCACTGACGTCACAACCAAATTGACAAAGCTGCGCGTTAGCTTATCTTGTTAATCCTAGTATCATGGCTTATATACTTGATTTGGAATCATTGACTGATGCCCACACCATCTTTGTGTATAAGAAACAACGGGAACTCCATATGGTATCGTAAATGATGCATAATCGTCGTTATTAGGAAATACTATGCGATCACAATTAATTATTAATAATGGTTGTCCATTTTCCACTATAATATCACCATTTTTCATTCGATTTAAGGCGCATTGGCATGGAAATCGAAGTTCTGATGATATTTCTGAGCATGGAACAAAATCAAGTGTATGAATCCATTTTAAGTTAATATAATATAATAGTAAGAAGAGAAGAACTGAGGATGGATTAACTGCAGTCATCTAGAAATATTAATATTTTGCATAAATTACTCTAAATTCGCCTAAAGCGAAGAAAACATTTTTTTTTCATGTAAAATAAATTGTTTTTTTTTTTCGAGCAATTAACACTTTCTAAATAACTCCGTGTGGGAATGTGGCGAAAAAGGCTTAATCACATAGAATAAGGCATTTATGGCCAAGGTGTAACGACTAGATGATGCTTATTACGTATTCAGTGTGATTGGTGTTCTTTAAGCAATCGTTTTCGGTACATAGATTAAAATGCATTAATAAGTAAATGTTTTGTGAATGTAATTCAATAGCGTTTCAATACTTTCAATAGCCTGCATGTTAAATGCCCTTGCTAATAGGGTAATGGCAACGACGTATTCGACAACATAGGAATGTTGGATGGGATTTTCTCAATTATTGAATAAAATATATTTTTTTTTCTTTATATTGGATAGTTAATATTATAATTTTACTTAGCTTTTTTTTGGGATTTCCTATCCTGTTGTCCTATTTCTTTTTATTTTTTTTACTCTGACGTAATTTTTATTGAATATAATTTTATAGCATACCTGCTATAAAATATAATAAATATCCATATGCATATGTGGTTAGAAGTATACATAAAAATAAGACGGATTGTCTTATCTTATGTAACATTTTTTCTCTATCTGCATTAAAGCTAATGTCCTTGTTGCGCCGCAGGGCCAACATACCGCTATAATATTTAATTAGTTTAACTAACTGGTAGAGTATCTACGCTAATATCTGAAGTTCTTACGCCAGCCAGCTCCTCGTGTCTAAGAAGTAGGTCCCGCTATTCGTAGAATTTTTTTCAAGAAATAAAAATAAATTAAATTAAAAAATGAACAGATTTTTAAATCTGTTAAATACTTAGTATTTGTTACAATAATTGAATTTATGGTGGAAAGAAAATGATTATTGAAGTTATACCGTTTATTCTATAATAATATAATGAAAATTTACTAATTAAATTGTGAATCCAGAATCCTTACTAAATGAATATTCTAGAGACCAGTGTTAGTCGATTCATCAGCCGATATAGGAAGTAAGGTCACAGTGCTCCACATCGATTAATATAATTTTTAGAGATCAGATGCTTCAATTCACATGAAACGCTATTCTAACAGCCAGTATATGGCTGTTAAAAGACTATTAATGACAACTATCTTATTAAAATTTTTTAAACTTACATTTATGATCAAATTCGGCTCTTATAACCCACCCTATTCTTACAAACATTTGCTGATGGCTTTTATTATAAACAATATTAAAATAAATATATTTTAAACTGAATATAATTTTACGCCTAAAAGAAATTATTTAAATATTATTCTAAAGGTCAAACTGCACCACCATCGACTTGCAACAACTCACGCATATGAACATTAACTGGATACACTCTCAGACAAACTTGTCTGTCTGTGTACTCACCGTCGCGAAATGTCGACTTACTACTTTTACCAGTTTTACCAGGTACTTGTTAAGGTAATGCTGCAATTCAATCTCATAAAATGTACGCAACTAACAATACATCCAATCTGACAACAACCCACGCGGACAGAAGCAGTCACGGGGTAATCTAAGAGTGGCTAAATATGCGTACATTCTATTGATGCCAAATTTTTAAAATTATAGTTTCAGATTTCGACACCAGAACAATAATGCAGTAATAAATAAAAACTAATACCAAAAGTAGTAATTTATATAGCATTATTCTACATTCGGCAATAGATGACGATCAATAAGAAATTATATACTTTAAGGCTTATGCCATAAGTCTTGTATAATTCTTATACAATAAATACAGTTAATAATATATAATATTATATTATTATACAAGCGACGAAAATAGCATTTTCTGCAATCGAGAGAACAGTTTACTAAACGAGGCGAAGTCCAGTTCAGTAGTGTTCGCGAGATTCAGAAAATGATTTTCAACGAGTATAATACTATACTTTATCTACGACCATCGTTATTAAAATTAAATCTAATTAAAAAAATATATACAAAATAGCCAGAATTAATTTCATAGACCTTGCCAACTTGATATAAAAGTTCAATTGTATTGACTATTAAGTGTCATACATTTACTGATAATACTATTTCGTAAAATTTATTATTTAATTTTACATGTTATTATTTCACTTAAAGTCTTATTTTGTTTAATAATTACGAAAAGTAGAAAAACTTCACAGTAATTATAATCCAGTGGCTGTTGATCATATATATTTGCAGTTGCTGGGGATTGTTAGGCAACCAAAATTTATATACATAATTAAAAATTTATTAAAATTTTGAAAATTGAAGAAATATTTACAATTTTGTGATATGTTGTGAATAATTTTTTACATTTTTGTATTTGCAATGTGTTTTTCAATTATTTTTTAGCTTGATTAAAATAATTTAAATTTTTTGCATTTAATACAATCAGTTAAAATTTTAAAATCACGGCAAGCGCTGCCCAGCGCCTTCGTTGATTAATGTGAAATCCTGAAATCTTTTTAAATGTTTAATTTTTGCTTTACAAAAAAAGACATGTTTATATTTTGGTGCCAAGTCATGTTTTCCCATAATTTTTGTAATAATTGAATCGTCATAATTGTATATATGTAAGTGCATCTATTAGATTTACTAATGATTTACTTTCGTCGCAAGTGACGAAAGTTAACATTATGGGTTATTATATCACTAATGACGGAAATTAAATTTTCGTGTCGAGTAGATAGTGACGAAGTTAATCATTTTTATATGATCGTAGAAAAAAATATTGTTTTGTTTTTAAATAAGAATGGTCAAAATTACTACCGGTAGATAATATAACAAATTTCTTATTTTTCAGCACATTCTTCAATTCTGATATTTCTTGATCGGAAGGTGTTAACAATACATTCGCTCTTTTTTTTCTACGAGGTAATTTTTTGTTGAGTAGAAAGCTTTCTGTTTTACAATATTTCTATTAAAGGGTTTATTAATACCATTTGTATACAATAAACAAGTTGTAGGTAAATCTATGTTTAATATGGCTTTGTTCCAACTAGGCGTCAAACCAGTTTGTGATTGTAAAGAGCATGCACAATAGATAAAAATTGTTCCAACTTTACACAGATTGAAATTGAAACTAAAAACCACATGTTCCAACTTACCTTTTTTAATACCAAACTAATTTGTTATAGTTCCTTTTGGTTGGAGCTGAGCCGAGGTATTGTTATTTATTAATCAAAAACTTGCGCAATAAACACATTAGCGTCCAGTTCATTTAAAAAGTATTAACAAGCATTGTTATTATTATGAATTTGACTTTCAGTATTTTCATTGGTTTTATTATTGATTATTTATTATTTATGAGTTATAGCTTTATTTTAATTATAAAAATGAGTATTTTTGTAAAAAAGATGATTTCCCAAGTAGCACAGATACGTCATATTCAGGTAATGCAATGACCAGATATGACATCTATAATGACGAAAAAATACGTATTAATGACCTCCTAATGTCTCGGCCACATGACGTAATTTGATAACGTCTGTATCACGTGATTAATAACGTTTAAACGACGACATTACCTACGTTAAATTGACGAAATTTTTACGATAAATGATAACACATGTAGGTTTAAAAACAAACTAGAATCTCAATTTCACAAAATATACATTTATTTAACATAAATAAAAATACATATATTAAAAAACAATATGAAGAAAAACTTACTGTAGTATAGAAAAAAAAAATGTTAATCGTTATCTTATTTATACATGAATTCTTAAATTGCTACACTAGCATAGGCTCGTGTAGCAATTGGCTTGTTCTTTCAGTAGCACGTTTCAACCGATTTTTAATGGCATTTACTCTCTCACTTTGAATTGTTCCAGGAATTCGGATCAGAACAGCGCCCAAAACACAAAACTCAGCATTGGCTACTCAACCAGCTAAATGGTTATTGTTAATTAAATATTACGGATACTGACGGAATCTAACTGAATTTTCCCAGATGGAGTTTTTCAAATTTCGCTGTCTCGCAAAACGTGTTGTCGATATTGCTGACCAATCATATTGTTGGTCAACTAAAACCTTTAAATTTTATTCGTTTGATTAGTATTTTAGGTGCCTTTTGGACTGTTTGATCAAATATTTTAATTGGAAAGACAAGTGAGGAGGGTATGGGAAGCTAGGCCTGGGCAGAAAAGAAAAATGGGAAGACCTGAAATTACCTGGGATGACATAATAGGAAAGATATTACAAAGAAGAAGAATAACGATGAGTGAAGCTAGTAGGATGGCAAACAACAGGAAAGAATGGAGAAAATTTAGCGACGCAGTGACGTGAAGCAAAAACGGATAAGCCTAGAGAAAGAAAGAAAGAAAGGAAAAAAAATAAAGATTAACAAGCCTACACCAGAAATGGTAGACAGCCTTTAAGATACATATATATGTATCTTATAGCCTTAGTATAGACCTCCGTAGATTAAATAATGGTATGTCCAAACAGGTAATAAATCAATGTAAAATAAATAAGCTAATATTGAATATATTAGTTATATTATATAGTTGTATAGTTTGTTTGCATTCCTTGCTGCAATAAATATTCAATTTAGCGAATTCATTTTAACAAAATCAAAATTAAAAATAAGTACACAAATACCAAAGGAAAGTATAAATAGACAAACGCCAAATAATTTGAGATCACGTGATTCAAGTATATTGCTTTGTCTCTTCACTAGCTATCAAAAATGTTCTTGGTCGGAAATCACTTCATTACAGTCGCCACCTTTGCCGCTTGCAGGTGCACAATATCGAGCCGAACCAGTTTTGAAAATCGCTATGATGAATTTTTAATACAATATCATCACTGGGCATGTCTGATCTGCTTTGAACCATTCAACGGAAAATGCCGCAGTAGTTTATATTTACCCGAAACCTATATATATAAGGTTTGTTCAAATTTGACATTTCGGAATAGATTTGGATTATTTTGAAATTATGTAGTCAGAAACTTCTAGTTGCGTATTTGTCTCTGATTAGGATAGGTTGGAACGATTACAATTATTACAAACTATAATTACAAATTATAGTTTGAAAATTTCTAACCTAGTAATTAGATGTCATACTCATAATACAATTTTCATTTTGCGTTTAATTTTTATTTTGTTTTAATGGTTGCTTTGGTTTGGTCTATTTTGTAATAATTCCTACTATTGCATTTACCTGCCAAAATAGTTTTTGTTCTTTACTCTTACGCTAAATTGTGTTTCACTATCACTGTCCTTATTATCAGAATAAAACAAGTTAAAATCGTCTTCAAAAATACGCATTTTTATAATTGAAATAAAGCTGTAACTCAAAAATAATAATAAATGATCAGTAATAAATCTAATGAAAATACTAAAAGTAAAATTCATAATATAAACCAACATAATAATAACAATGCTTGTTAATTATTTTTCAAGTGAACTGGACGTTAATGCATTTATTGCCCAAGTTTCCGACTAATAATACCTCCGCTCAGCTCCAATCAAAACAAACTATCACAAACTAATTGGGTATTAAAAAAAAGTAAGTTGGAACATGTGGTTTTCAGTTTCAGTTTTAATTTGTATGAAATTGGAACAGTTTTTATGTATTGCGCATGCTCTTTACAATCAGAAACTAGTTTGACTCCTAGTTGGAACAAAGCTATATGTACTTCCTAATCTGTGATCAAAACTTTAATATTTTACTTATGTACTTTACATAGCCACAAAAAAGATATAATGACGTAATCACATCATAGACATAATAAGAGGTGAACACGGCCATAGCAAGAAACGTATGTTGTTAAAACTTGTGCGAGAAAGATAGAGTTAAGAAAGGCAAAACTACTATACTACTACGTTGATTAGTCAATCCGATCCGAATATTTAATTTAACTAATGTAATTAAATACATTTCAGGCTATGTAAGTAGCAAACTTACAAATACACTTAATTGTAATATATGTAGTAAAGCTTTAGTTTCCCAAACTAACTCGGAATTAAGTCTTCTAGCAATAAAGAATCGAGGTGTCTTAGTTAAACCTTCAGTTGATGTAAAACTTTGTACAGTAGCCGAAAGTCTAGTTAGAATAGAACATAATTATTTATCTCCTAATTTATTGTCAAAATTAATTGTTATGGCTTTACAAAGTTTAGATGTATTGCAATTATTTCAGAAGTTACATCATTGTGTAGATGAAGAACTAATGAATGGTCGCGTTCTCTAATTAATTAAATTAATTTTGAAAAGTTATTTCACAATTAGGTTACATTATATTAATGAAGCAAAATTCCAATCTAAAGTTCGAATTAGACTACTAAACTTACTCATTTTAAGCATCAGTAGATTTATTTATGGATTTTGCAAATTTAATATATATTAATTCAGAATTAATAACTAATTTTAATATTCTTTGAATACCTTTTTTTGATAATAAGATAATAACATAACAAGGATTATGTTGAAATACGAATAATTATAGTGTTACTTTTGTCTTATACATGTGTGCCAAACAAATACATCCAAATAATAGAAAAAAAATTTTGCTTTTTATGTATTGCATTTGTATAATTATTTTAGAGATTAGCTGGAATCACCGAATAAAGCGCTGCAGCAGTTTACGGGATGTTTTATGCTTGATTTCACTGAATGCTTTGCTTTAAAAACTTGCCAAACTTTCTGCACGTCATCTAATATAGAATCTTTAACATATATATTCCGCTATTTTTTCAGTTCCATCACTTTTGTATATTGTTACATTTTCAGTTTATCGAAAATTAAATTTTGGTGTCTCCATATTTATTTATTTTCACATCCGCACGTTTATTTCACATCGCCATATTGACTTGATGTTGTCATTTTATTCAAAAAGATAGGTGCGCATGTTATAAAGCAACCCAGCGGAAAAAATCTATGCTCGATTGCTTGATCAAAAATTCAGCGGCGCGAAATAGGTTTGAATAAATCGGACCAATCACAAGAAGCGATGTAAAAATGTGCTGCAGCGCTTTAGTTACTGATTGCAGCCATTTATAAACATTTTAATAAAGATATTGTTCGTGCAATTTGCTATTTATTATTCACTTAGTATAACATAATGAAAATAATTTAATGAAGTGGTTTTTAATTATTAATATTAACACAATAAGCATTTAAAGTAATTAATTAATATTAAAGGTTTAAAATTCGCGCGTGATTAGGTCTTATCGGTCTATCGGTCTTAGCTATATCTCTCTTGCACACGTATTGGCAACACTTAAGGTAGATTCATAGTCCAATTATAGTAAGACGTAAGAATTAATATTAAGCCCTAAAACAATTAAACTTCAAACACTTAATGGTATCGTTCACAGAACTTAGTAAAAAGTAAGACGTAAGAAGTAGAAAATAGTTTATTTTCATTTCGCTACGTTACGTCTTTACTTTTATTGGTTATATTGCTATTGAGTTTATATTCACATTTAATTGGAGAGTTGAATCGTTTATTTGTTTACATATTATTTTTGTATTTTGTATACATTTTAATATATATAGATATATAATCTTTTGTATGTTGTATATTATTTTTAAATGTATATTTAAAAAATTGACCAGGATCCTGCTTTTTCATTGGAATAAAATATGAAGTGTAAAAGCCTAATCTTTTTCTGTCTTGATTTATAAGACGTGTGTTTAAGGTACGCTTCTAAAACAATACTCGTCATAAAAATTGCTTTATCATTATCCATGCCACTTTTATAACTTTTTTTGTTATATTTAAAAAGCAGTATTTTTCCACTTCAAAAAAATCTATGTTTTTATTCTATAAAGAAATTTTAAATGAAAAGTTCTGAAAAACCGCCAATAACTAAAATAGTTTAAAATTATAACCGAAATAGTACATGCGCATGCGTAACCAGTTCTGTGTTAAGAAAAACTATGAATACACTTTGTAATGCGTCTTAAATTTAACTTACGTCTTAAGGTGGATTCATAGTCCAATTTTAGTAACACGTAAGTTAAATTTAAGACGCATCACAAAGTGTATTCATAGTATTTCATAGTTCGGAGTTCCTCTTAACGTAGAACTGGTTATGCATGTTAGCGGGTCTTCAGAACTATTTATTTAAAATTGCTTTATAGTCTTTTTCTTTCATTTTTTTGAAATAAGAAAATACTGCTTTTTAAATATAACAAAAAAAGTTATAAAAGTGGCATGGATACAGATGAAGCAATTGTTACGACTGGTATTGTTTTAGAGGCTTATAAATCAAGACAGAAAAAGATTAGGCTTTTACACTTCATATTTGATTCCAATGAAAAAGCAGGATCTTGATCAATTTTTTAAATATACATTTAAAAATAATATATAACATTTAAAAATAATATATAACATACAAAAGATTATATATATATATATATAATGTATATAAAATACAAAAATAATATGTAAACAAATAAACGATTTAACTCACCAATTAAATGTAAATATAAACTCAATAGCAATATAATTAATAAAAGTAGAGTAACGCAGCGAAATGTAAATAAACTATTTTTTACTTCTTACGTCTTACTTCTTAGTTCTTACTATGTTTTATGAACGATACCATCAAGTGTTTGAAGTTTAATTGTTTTACGGCTTAATATTAATTCTTACGTCTTACTAAAATTGGACTATGAATCTACCTTTACGTCTTGTAAGTTGGACATTTTTAGGTACATTATTACGTTTAGAATTTTACAAACGTCTTACGTTACGTTTTCTTAGTAAAATTAGACTATGAATCCACGTTTACTTGGATTAACTGCATATGGCTGATTTTGTCCACCTCTTATTATGTTTATGAATCATATACGTATATTTGTTGTCTATGGTATATCAAAACTGAAAAAAAGGGAAATACCTTAAACATATATCCATCGCAGTCTTACCATGAAATACATTGCCCGCGCATGTATTTGTTTCTCAGTTGCAGATGCAGATTACATTTGGTGGTTTTCGTACGTTGTCTCTTGTAGAACAGATATGTCTATAGACCTAGATAGATTTGGAAGCTAAAAAATGCTCAAAACATCAACGCTGTCACTTCTTTCTTCACTATACAAGTTAAATGCTTATTTTTAGATTTTGGAGCCCATAATGCGGACTCCAAACGGACTACATTTTAATCCTAAATGAAACACTAGCACTCGTAGCACAACTAAAAATAGTAAAATTAAATAATCTAATTTTGAGATATATTCTATAGAGTCATAGAGTAAATAGTTCAGTTGCTAGCAGTATTAATTAAGTTAATAGTTAATACTTTTCCTACATAAAATTCAAAATTTGCCGCATATTTGTCACCGGAAGTATATAGCAACCATTTTGATTTTTGCACTTGAATTTGATTGGCCCACTTAAATTTCGATGCGTCAACTACAATTTGTAACCGTTATTTTCTTAATAGGTAGTTATAAAAATACGTGCCACAGTGCGATTAAAAGTTCCAAGACTAAGAACAAACGTAATTAGTGATTTAAAAGCAAAATACGGTATTTCCAGAGAGAAATTATTGTGCCAACGAAATAAGAATGCTTCAACAATCGACGACAAATACACATCATCAGCATGATGATAATATAAAAGAAATAGAGCAACATGAAGATCAACTCAACAATTCATCAATTAATTCATCAGGTTGTACAGACATGTCCTTGGATATTTCCAGTGAATTTAGTCCAGGTCAAATGAGCCCACCATTAAGAAAAAATGTACGATTCTCAACGGATGATAGTGACTTTCTAACGCCAGCACCACCAAAATCTACATGTAGTCCACCATATAAAAGAATCCGTGCATTAAGGTTGTTTGATACACCACTTACACCAAAAACTATACTTGAGAAATCATCAGATACTGCAATATTATCAAATGGTTTGCCGAGAAGTCGCTTATTTGGTATTAATAAACCTAAAGCTGTACCGAGTGCCTTTCCAGAAAAAGAGAAACCTGTTGCTAATGTGAATCCGTTTACACCAAATGGTAAGTCATTGTTAATTATGTTTAAATAACATTAAGAAATAGGTCTTGTACGCTATAGTGAATCCCGAATTTTCATTTTTTTGTTGTAGAATTATTAGATACTTACATTAAAAACAATTACAAAAAGAATTTTTGCCGACTATCCATAAATAAAGAAATTAAAACACTTTGAATTTTCCATATTTTACCAGATTTCACCAAACTAAACCGAACCAAGGTAGTTGGCAAAACTCTTTTTTGCAATTGTTTTCCAATGTAAATATTTAATGATTCCAAAAATTTTTTGTTCTAAAATCCGAGATCCACTATAACGTACAAGAGCCTTAAGAAATGTTTGTATTCTGTTTGCTAGGAATGCTTATATCGAATAAACGTAAGAATTCTATGCGTTCGCTGTATTCACCAAATAGTAGCAATTCTACTTCAACAACTGCTGATCTAAATGATTCTGATTCTTCTGATCAAGAAACTGAACAACCAACAAAACGTTTAGCATTGCGTGTAAGTAAAATATAGCAATATTTCAATGTTTCATGCAAATATAAAAATCTATAAGTACTTCTGGCCAAATTTCAAATAAATACTTTTTTTTAGGAAAGTAATATTCCGAGATATAATCGAGAATTTCTGGAATTAGAAACAATAGGAAAAGGTCAATTTGGTTCAGTATTTAAATGTATTAATCGATTAGATGGATGTATTTATGCTATAAAGAAATCGAAAAAACCAGTAGCCGGAAGTGCGTGCGAAAAAGCAGCTTTAAATGAAGTTTACGCTCACGCCGTTTTGGGTACATATTCTTGTTAATGATTTAGTCATTTTAATTTTCTTGCTTTTTCTGTAATTTAGGTAAACATCAACATGTTGTTCGTTATTATTCAGCATGGGCTGAAAATAATCATATGATTATACAAAACGAGTACTGCAGTGGTGGAAGTTTAGCTGAAAAAATTTCAAGAGAGTATCTTAGCCCAGCTGAATTAAGAAGAATGTTTTTGCATGTTGGGGAAGGTTTACGTTATATTCATTCGGAAGGATTGGTTCACTTAGATATTAAACCAGGAAATATTTTTATATCAATTGAAAAAAGGGTAAAATTATAACTAGTATTAAGAAATTACTAATAGTTTCTGAAGTGAAAGAATATGTTTTATTTCTATACATCGTTTTAGATAAATTTACTTAATTATGATTCAGTGGATGATGGATTTGCCGATGTAGATGATAGTGCAATGTTTCAAGAAGAGATAACATATAAAATTGGTGATTTAGGTCATGTAACTGGTATAAATAATCCTCAAGTTGAGGAGGGTGATTGTCGCTATTTGCCAATGGAAATAATGCATGATCAATATTCACATTTAACAAAAGCCGATATTTTTTCGCTTGGTTTAACTGCATTAGAATGTGCCGGAACTGGCCCATTACCGAAAAATGGACCAAAATGGCATGAAATTCGACGTGGTGTATTACCTGATTTACCACAAAAATTACCAAAAGATTTACTTGTATTAATAAAGTACATACACTTAAACTTTTTGGAAATGTATAACTATTTTATTTTTTTACATATTCAGATCCATGATTAGCCAGGACCCAACTAAACGACCAAATACAATCCAAATACTGCAGCATAGAGCATTAAATCCAGATGGTGGTAAATCAAAAGCAGATTTAACAAGAGAATTGAATGCCGAAAAAGTACGAAATGAAATGTTGATGAAACAATTAAAAGTAAGTATGAAATATGTGATGTGAGAAGAAAAAAGATATCGTCGAGTGTCATCACTCTTTATATAGCACCATCGCTTTGATTCAGTAGAGCAGTTTTTTTTCTTGGAATAAATTTCCAAATGTGTTGTATAGGATCACTAGTTTATAGTATTACTAGTATTTCTATATAGTGATAAGTACAGTAACAAATTACTGTAGTAGTAATCTTTAGGTAGAATTCGACGATTTGATCAAATGAGCTTTAAAGGTTGCAATTATCCTTCTCGAGATATGGTCAGAATAAGCACAAGTTTTGCATATTTTTATTAACTGTAACTTTCGAATGCATTGCATAGGACAAATAGAAATAATCTCGAAAAGCAAATTTTCAAAGCTGATTTGGATAGATCTTGTCGAATTGAAACTAGTAATTCCTTTGAAGTGGTCCTATACAAAGTGTCTTGAGGTTAATTGTGAAATAACGAAAAATTTGTGTTTATCTCTTGACAATATCGCAAAAAGCTCTGCGTGCTAGTGCTGACTAGGCTTTATAAAGAATATTTGTGAGAGCGTCATTCTGATTGATGGTAATGTTTTTTTCTAGGTTCATTATTATATATATTTATTAAATATAATTAGTTATTATTAAGAAAAAACTAAAAATAGGTAGAAACTTTTATTCTATAGTAAGCCATAATATGAGTAAATTTGTTTTGCTTATTTGCCCAAAAAAGGGTAAATGTTTATTTTACTACAAGACTGACTAAAGATTGCAAAAAAAGAAGTATGCAAAAATAATTTTGCATATTATTTGCAAAGAAAAATATTTTTTGCAAATGCAAAAAATAATTTTCGCATTTGATTTAATTTAAAAAATGAATTATTTTGTATTTTCAACTTTTTTATTTTACAATGCTATAAGTTGAATCGGAAATGATGGTTGCGAATACGTATCCTTATTAAATTCACTTTTACATCAAAGTTTCTAAAGTAGTCTATTTTAAATACTTTGACTTTTACCTATTTTTTACAGCTGCAGTTTGATTCAAGGTTGTTATACTATTAATGTACATATTAGTGTAATAACTGCGTTTAGGACTTAAATTGACTTTCTAGTAATAAGTAAAAAAAATACTAATGTTTGATTTTTATTTTTTTAGGATGCAGCTTTATGTATTCAATCAATTACACACCAAACTGATCAGAAGAAAAATTCATCAAGATTAATTGGGAAAAAAGTTAATAGAAGTGTGAGTACAACTACATTTTAAGAAGTTAAGATAAACTAATATTAATTAAAAAATAGTGCTCAGTATTTTTTTTCCATAAATTTTTTCATTTCATTAAAATAAATCTATGTTTCAATAAAAATGCATGTTATCTTTCTTTACAATAAAATGTTTAACTTGTATTGTATTGTAACTTTTAAAATGTTTCTTTTTATTTTTCTTTTCTATGTCAAAATAACTCCACGTTTATCTAATTTCATCATTTTAATGTAATTAGTATAAGTTTTTGGTGCTGAAGTTGAATGTTATATAAAATGGATATACTCTTCGCTTCTAATAATTCATGAAATGATACTTTCAACGGCCATACGTTTTTAAATAAACTATGTTGGTGAGTGGCCATCGAATAAGTTTTTACTGCGCGATGTTCTTATTTACTCTTAACATTTGTATTTATCTTTTTTAAAACCTAATTTTATAGTAGTCTGTTTGTCATTCATTATATTACCATTAGTATAGAAGCTCAGTTTTTTAATTAACGACCACTATTTTGTGATAAAAATTGGATAATAGTAAATGTAGGTTTATTTTTTTACACTTATTAAACTAAGGGCCTCTGTGTACTGTTAAATAATTAATAATAATAAACTTTCTAGTTCACATAAATTGTTACTTTTTTGATATTATTATGTGTCTTGTGATATCATTTTAAAAATCATTATTATTAGAATAGGTTCTCATCTGTCTCTTATTCAATATGTCATTACTATTAATTACATTTTTATAGTATATGGATTATCCGTTGAACATTAAATTGATCATGGTTTGGTACGTTCACAGGAATTTAAAATTCATGTTGAACATAAACATACAACTTCGGAACAGAACTTACAACCAATATACATTTCTTTTAATTAATAAGTGCTTTATTTTATAAAGAATGTATTTTTGTTTGTTTAAGTTCTACTTTTATTAACTAAATACATAAATATTTTTTAAATAAAAGTTTTTAATTTGGACATTTGCCGACATTGTACAGTTGTGGTAAATTCTTTCCAGAACACTGTAATATCTGTGCTAAAAAATGCTTTAGTACAATGTTTTTTAAATGCGTACCTAGAGAGGCAGAATGGTTCAAAAGAATAGATTTATATGCGTATATTCATTTATATATTTTTTTTATATATAACGTTTTTTTTTAAATCCGTTTATTGTCACTCACCTGGCTATCTTCATATAGCCCACTAACCACATACGAGTTGCCTGTTTATTTTTGTTTATTTCTTTGTTAATTATTTTTAATTAGATTATAAACTTGTTGTCGGGAATTTCGGTCTAACAACGAAACACTCAGACTGTCAGTCAGTTAACTGACTAATTGTCGATATTTTGAAAGAAGGGTGTCCTTGCGCTTGTATGATTACAAACAGAAAAGAATTCATACATTTGTGAATTCTTCTTTAATCAAATTAAATTGAGAAATAAAAAAATTAACACCACGCACTTTTAAGAGTGATATCAAAAATGTGTATTTTAATGGTTGGGTAAAGGTTATGCGAAAGGTATTATTATGGACATTATTATGACTATATTATAGACATTATATATGTCATATAAAATTGACAAAAATTTAAATGGAATTTCAATCTAATTAAAAGCAATAGAGAATAAATATGTTACACAATAGATAATAGAAATATAGAGTCTATCTGAAGATGCGCTAAAGGCGACACATGTTATAGACCAAATAAAATTGAAAGAATAAGGACAGTAAATTGGAGTTAGATTTTGAGGTTTTGTTTCATTTAGTTAAATAGCAAGCTTCCTTTGAGAGATCATGCTAGACCACCAATTACATCTATTTTAATTATATTGACTACATGTAAAATACCAAAGGTTTCGTCTATGAAGGACTATACTTTCATCCAATATTCTGTAACCTAGGTAATGGGAACTGCAAAACATAATCGAAAAATCCAACTTCGTTCGGGGTGAGTTATAGATTTGAATTTCCTATAAGGCAGAACTCCCAACCAAACCATAATTACCATCAACTATAAGTGAATTTTACAATTTGATCGCAAAATTAGGAAAATAGGATATTGGCAACGTCGAAAAATTTCTCTTTAAATTCATAATTTCTTATCTAATTACCACTAACCATATGCGAATTTAACTATTTTAGCATACAATTGGAAAAATAGACAATTGGCAATGTCGCAAAATTTCTCGTGTTTAAATTCATAATTTCTTATCTTATTTTTAAATTATATATTGAAATTTAAATAAAATTCAAACATCCATCAATACCTAGGTCCTAAAACTATACATACTGCTTATATGTTCAGGTCACAGCGCGCGATGCATCCTATTCGGCTGTCGATAGACAATTAACCAACCAAACTTGTCATATTTTTGAAAAACAAGCGCAGACTCTAGCTTTGGAAACGCCCAAATGTGTCAATATTAAAATAAAATTAAACAATAAAATATATAATATATTTATTTATAGATATATTCTTCTATGAAATATATTACATATTACATACACATACATTTTCTTTTAGTTTTGCTAGTGGGATGGAAATTGGATTCTAAGTATTAACTATTAAGTAATTCAAAAAGTAAAATTCTAATAATAATGCCTTTTCTTAATATTGTTAAGATTTAAAAAAAATATATCATAGAACATGCCAAATGCAAATTTACAACAGTCTATTGAATAAATAAAATTAATGAAAGAATACACTTTTTAGAATGAACTTACTAATTTACTATTAGTATTACAGGACTGTATCACTAATTATTATCAAAGTAAAATTGTATGTACGAATCAGAAAATAATGTAGAATCCAGTACTTTAAATGAAATAGACAGCGAAATCCAACATTAGAATACGTTCGAAGTGACAATAAACACGTAACTGATTGCGATGTTTTTAAGTATGTTCATTTTTAGATCGCGTTTCGATTTTTTCCAAATTTCGATTTTGAAATTTTAATGTTCTTCTCTACCTTCTGGATCCACCGAGACACGCTCGTGAAGGCTGTTATCTAAGACGAAAAAGTACGATTTTTGCAGCAGTTTTCTACGTCTTGCCGACAGTTCATCCAGAAAAATCGGTGTCTGTGTCCTCCAGAAGTACCATCATGAATTTTTTCCAATACGGCCGATACTTTACATCGAGGTACTACTATCTACTTTATTTCTTCTCTACCTTCTGGATCCACCAAGACACGCTTCAGAAGACCGTTATATAATACAATATTTATTGGCCCCACTGGGCCTAATAAGCTTTTACATTGGGAGAGTACTGTGCAATATCTTGCCACGTAAGGTTTCTGCCTTCTTTCTTCCATTTGATGATAACTTCAAAGTCTTTGTCATACTCTTGATCTTTTTGTATTTCCAGAAATTTACATTTATCATCGACTATCGTGGTTTGATTTACTTGAGCATTTCGTTCCGCAGGTGGATGACAATGCTTGCAATTTCCTGGGCAATGCCTTCTTTAGAAGGCGTCAGCATTACGGTGAGCAGTACTAGCTTGATCCTCAATTTCGAAGTCAAACGTCGTTCTATCCATCTAACTACCTGGCGTTCTGGGTTTTGAACTGAAGAAGCCATTTTAACGCATGCTTTTAGCATGCACGCCACAGCATACACATCAAACCACGTACGCGGGGCTCAATCCTACCACCATCGCCAATCACCTGCTTGACTTCTTTCTCAGTTACTAGAGTATCCAAGTCTCTAATGGCCATACGGATCTGCTTCTCTTCGCCGACCTGCGACCATCTTAGCTTAATCCCCCTTGCTGGATCATATAGCGCCTTCCCTATTCTATCTCTAGCTTTCGAGCTGCGTTAAGCCAGTATCCTTACGTTGCCCTTGTCAGTTTTCGGCATCTTCTTGACTTCATTTATCCTTGTCTCTTTCAACTTACACTGGATGGCCTTCAAGTTTGCCTCGTAGGAAGCACCGCTCTTTCCTCCAACAACGAAAGCGTACGCCTTATTCGCCCTAGCTGCAGCCCCACCCATAGCTACAGTTCCTATCTTTACTTCAGATTTACTCCCTAGCCCTTCACAGAGCCTCCTAAACTTGGGCACGAGCTCCACAGGTATGCCCCAGAATGTCACCTCATAGAAAATATATTAAAATAATAATAAGCAGATAAGCAAGCGGTAAGTAAACTGCATTTACTTCCTTATACTGTACTTGTTTCAATTCAAGGAAAAAGTCTTCGGTTGTAAACTCACTATTTGCCAAAAATATAAAATAACAATGTAGGTGTTTTAATAATATTGTATTTACAATATTAAGTATGAAAAATACAAAATTACAATATCAGTACTATAAACCCTAACAGAAACAAAATAAAATGAGTACCAATGATACGAAAAAACTTACTCTAATAAAATGATGGGTACCCAAAAAAAGTCAACTTTTATTTTATCCTGGTGCGCCCCTGAATGCGAGTTACAATCACTGGCTGGGTTTACCGTGGGCTTTATGGGCGCTACTGGAATTTTAGGCATATATCAGCAATAAGAAAATGAAAATGAAATTGTAATTAATACTGATTATTGATTTAAAAAAAATATACAAACTTTATTAAAAAAAAATACTATTTTCATTTTCCTATTTTTCTTTTAACACAAACAAATTGAATTAAAAAAATCCTTTGAACAACAAAAAAAAAATTTGTAAGTTAGTTGACTCCAGTTAGTTAAATCTACTACGTTGATATATTTTTTTTCTCATCATCATCAAACCTTTCCAAGTGGCAACAGGCACCTCTTTACACAACCCGTTTGTAAAAGCTGAATCCACCAAACCATTATCCTATATATATTCACATTGTTTTACATGTGTAGTGGTAGCATATTTTCTGCAGAAACGAAAATACAGATTGTCCTTGAAGTTGGGTTTTTCAATTTCACCATCACATTGTTCACCTGAATTAATTCTTTAACATTCCATGTGTGCAAAATTGTTTGTTGTAAAAGAGGGTGTTCATGTAATTCCCGATCACGAAATGCCACTGATATCTCTCTTCCTTGTTCATACAATTGTAACGTTTTAGCTTGGTTTCATCATCAACTTTCACATGTTCAATTTTCCATGCAACTTTAGTCAGGCGTATACTAGGTTTTTCATCATTAGCAACCACTACAGAGTTCTCATCTCAGAGACTTCTGATTAAAATCAATTTTTGTCGAAGATTTACCAAAATTTTCTTAAAATCTTCAAATATACCAATAACTATTTTCATTGGAATACAAACCTTAAAGTTTCCCTGAAGTGATAGTATTCTTACACAGTCAAGAGGATTCCAGCCAGCATGACGATAACGTATACAATCTTGCACAGTAAAATTAGCTAAACCCTTCATTAATGTAGTTACACGAGTTAGATTTCATACACGATCCACTATAGTTCCCCCTACTCCAAATACGAACTTCATCAAATAGAAATAGAAATGCATTATTTGTTATTTTAAAGTCATCACTCGGTTTTTCCGTGTTTTAATCCAAAATTACACCTTCCAATTCCAAAAACATTTCAGCTGGATATGTATATATAGCTTGAATAGGAATTCGTATTTGATCCGATTTGTTCAAACTAGCATTTGCTTATGGTAAATAAAGGTGATATTCTTTACTGATAATAGATGTGTCATTTAAGACCTTTTCACCCACGTTTAAAATGTCCATCTTTCTACTGCTGTTACTGTTTTTGACATCAACAGTTTATAAATAATTTTCTAATATCAGACTGACAATTGAAACTAAATCTACACAAGCACCTTCTGAAAAATGTTTGTTTGCTTTGTTGCTGTTTTTGAATCTATTTTGAAGTACTTTAAATCCTAATTATATTAAAAGACCACTACTCTTTAATGTTAACACCTCCAAATCTTTTTTAGTACTAAATGGGGTTTCTGTTGAAATACTATTTATTTCGTTTGTAACACTATTGAACCTAAGGCTGCGGTTACATTGCAAGGTATTATGGCGAAAGATAATCGCCCGGTGCGATAGACTACAAGTTTACGTGAAAAAGAAAAGGATGATATATGCTATTGGATATATATATGCTATTAAGCATATATAGCATATATATAGCATATATATAGCATATATAAGCAGCTATATAGCTGCTTCCAATCGCTTGAAATGTACGCAGTGCGATTGCGCACGTAATCGCTTCTTTTTTAAAATATCATTATGTTTATAAAGGAGCCAAGGTTTAAAAATTGCTCGAAAACAAACATGTTTGATTTTTTCACGCGAATTCAAGCGATTTCATATTTTTTTCAATACATATGTAATGATATTTCTAGTTTTTATATTTAATTATATTTACATTGTATTTTCTTTTGATTTGAATAGGTTTAAATTGTTTATTAATAATATTATTAGTAATTATAATATTAATATATTATTAAGTGACCAATCTAATTGGATCAGGAATTTTATCCCGTTGCTTATATAATTAATTACTGACAGGTTTAAAAACACCATTCCACCATGCTGCCAAGGTTTCACTACATTGGCATTTCTGAAATGCGATGTGATCAAATCTGATGTGAGATGTGATGTAAAAAGTACCTTCAAAAACACTTTTTGTTCCCGAATTTAGCGATCGAAAAATATTCGGTTTTTTAATTGTTTTGCCTAAATACTCCACGTTTGATATTTGATTTTTCATTTAAGCTTAAAAATAAAGACGAGTATTTTAAATTCTGGGCTCGTCCCGAAGGTTTTTCGCATATAATGCGTTCTCCACTGAGAATACTTAATAGTATAAATAATTTTACGTTCTGCTTTTTGGCATTCTCTGAATTCATATAAAAGTCTGAATCTATTTCTGAACAAAAAATTTAATTTTCTAAAAAAATACCTAAAACGCTTATATTGTTTTTTTTATTTTATTTGTTTATCAAGGTTTATTTCAAGAAAATAAATAATTATTGATACTCTAATTAGCATGTATTCCTCAATATTATTAATGTTTTGATTTAATAAAATATCTCATTTAGTTCTTGTTTGTCGATGTAGGGATTGCAAAAACAGAATGCTACATAGTAAAAAAAACTTGCCATGCAAAAATATTTCTGCATTTACAAACACAACACGTTAGTGCAAAATAGTATATTTGAATACAAGTGTGAAAACCCACATGTTTTTTGGTGCGAACGAGTTTAAAACCATTAGTGCTCCATTGCTCCATTAGTTAGCACCAAAAAATGGGTTTCCAGACGCGTATCCAACACTATTTTTTCACATGAGGTAATTTTAATCAACAAATAATTAATTTTTAATTAATTAAAAATTAATAATTAATTAAAATCATGGGTCTAGTGATACAGCTTCGTAAACATAATTTTAATTAGTACTCGTAAGACTCGTAAGAAAATAAAATAACGATTATGCAATTTTTACAATTCTTAATTTTTAAGAAATAAGGAAAGACATTGACATTCGCTATCTTTTATATTTTCATTGTTGATAAAATTCTGCTATTAGTCAATTTATTTTGTGTGTATAGATTCGACTAACCGACAACAATCGGTCTAAAAACGATGTTCCAGGGTTATTTGTCAGTGTAATGTGGCAAAAAGAATTCAAGAAATATCATTTGCCGTATTGAAGCACATGTGTATAAATCACGTATTATATTTCTTATTCCGCATTTTTTTTAAATAAAAAATTTGGAGGTCGCTAAAATTACGAATTAAGAAATAAAAAATTGTATAAGCGCTCCCATTCGAAACCATGCTTTGAAATTTAAGTTTAAGTATACTTTTCGTCACCGAATTAGAAAATAGTATATTTGAATACAAGTGTGAAAATCCGCTTGTTTTTTGGTGCGAATGAGTTGAAACACATTGGAGCAGTGAGTGTTCCATTAGTGAACACCAAAAATCGTTTTTTCACATGCGTATTCCACGCTATTTTTTTTAATGAGGCAATTTTAATCAATAAATAATTAGTTTCAAAAGCTAATTATGTCGCTTAATCCAGAAATTGTTTTGTTATTGCTGAAAGTGCGTGATGTGGTATTAAGTGAGTTTAGAAGATGAATTTTGATATAATCTAACAATTAAAACTACGAAATAACGTTATTAGAAATCACTAAATTGCGTGCGAAAAACTTCTACTTTTCGGCACTCAAATCGACTAAAACGCTCGATCAATCGACTAAACTACTTTTCAGCACCGAATTAGAAAAAAGATTATTTGATATAAACAAAAGACAGCTGGTGACTTAAGACAGTTCCAGTGTCAATAAACAATAATGAAAACTTTTTTATTTGTTTTGAAAATACCTTTGCGTTTCTAGTTTTGAAGTAATGTTTATTTTCCGAAATCTTATTATTATATATATGTATGTATTTATACACATATTATGTACATTAATTTTTATTCACCAAAACATGCAGTATAGTATACCGCGAATATTAATTATTATAGACCTAATTGGTAGTTATCAATTTTCTGGTAAAATTTTAATTAACTTACAGTTCCTAGATATCTATTTATATTAATAAAACGCGACTGTATTTCCGTATGTGTGAAACACATGATGATGCTACCTTTCTGTGCATCGTCGAGTGCGAACGGAAAATAGCTGCTTGGAGGGGGCCTGTATTTTGTTCGAACCCGACAGTCGACACATAACGTAATATGGTTTGGCATACGCTTACAGCAGAGCTCTTCCGGCCATCATCACATTATACAAGTCATTATTTTTATTACATTTTCTTCATCGTCATCTTTATTCTTTATATTTTTCTTTTTATATTAATAAAAAATTCAAACCGATGTCCAACGACACACATGATGATGCCTCTTTTCAGTGTGACGGAAAGTAGATGGTTGGGGGTCTGATATTTTGTTCGGACTCGGCACATACTTTCAAAATACTTTCTCAATTCAACCACGAGGGCGCCATCTCACCGTGCATGTATTAATTTCAGACAAAGTTTAGTAGCCATACACAGTTTGCTGTTCTGTTTCTCCACATTTATAATTTGAAAAATTTGAAACGTTTTGAAATTAAAATAATAAAAAGATGGGATACCTAATGCAATAAGGAGCACGAACGAAATAGGGAATTTCAAAATTTTCTGGACGCACGATATTATTAATATATCATCTATATATATATATTAATACTTACCTTTCTTTCGTGTTTTTTTTTTAGTAACTTCTTCGTTATTTTACAGTTATCGTTACATTAGAAAGTAAAAGAGGTTATTAAAAAAAAGAATATAAACTCCACGAAAATATAAATAAAGTATTAATAATATGCAGCACAACATACAATATATGTTCTATGCATGTATATGGGTCTGTATGTATGGTAATAAAATGAACTAATTATTTATCAATTAATTTTAATTTATTCCCTTATAAGGGCTGACAGCGTCTGGCAGTGTGTAAAGCATCATCACTGCCGTGATTTTTTGTGATGATGCTGTTGCGAAAACATTATTATACGCGCAAGTTCCAAAGTATTAAAGTATTATACATGGAATAACAGTAATAGAACATTTACCAGTGATCGACAAATGTTTGTCGATCACTGGTAAAAACCTAACAGAATTTGGATTGCCAGCACCAGTCAGACCAGAATATGATATAATGGACAGAGAGGTATTAAGAGAAAAATCCTACAATAGAGAAGACTTAAGAAATATGGTCGAAACTAATAAGATTCTCTTAACAGCCGATCAGCAAGTTGCATATTCCGCAATTATGAACTTGGTTGATACTGGCACTGGCGGAATTCTTTATCTTAATGCTCCTGGGCGGACGGGAAAAACTTTTCTAATAAAAGTAAAGTAAGATCCCATGGCCATATAGCACGAGCTGTTGCGTCTTCCGGAATCGCATCAACGTTATTAATTGGTGGGCGTATAGCGCACTCAGCTTTAAAACTGCCCCTGGATCTTCATCAAACTGAAAATTCTGTTTGTAACATAAGTAAACGTTCCAGAACGAAAAGTTTTTCAGGGTTGTAAACTTATTGTATGGGATGAGTGTACTATGGTGCATAAGAAAGTACTTGAAGCTTTAGACAGAACTAAACGTTTTAACGTTTTAACGTTTAGTTCTGTTTAAGAAATGAACTAAAGAATGAACTAAACGTTTAAGAAATGAAAACAGATTAATGTGAAAAGCTGTTGTACTTTTTGCAGGAGATTTTCGTGAAACTCTTCCTATTGTTCCATGAGGTACACCAGCGGATGAACTCAATGCCTGCCTGAAAGCTTCAGTTTTATGGCGATGTGTTAAAACAAAAACTCTAACATCTAACATGAGAGTTCACATTTTTGGAGATAATACTTCTCAGAACTTTGCAAAAATACTGCTTTCCATTGGAGATGGAAAATATCCCAATGATAAAACTTCTGGATTGATAACATTTTCTTCGGGTACACGTTTATTAGTGTCCCCAATATATGAAATGGTAGAGAAAGTATTCCCAGATATTGCAGTAAAATTCCCAGACGACTGGCTTTGTGAGCGTGCGATACTGGCGTCAAAAAATGAACAAATCAACAAAATCAGTTATGATATCCTAGAAAAATTGCCTGGAAGTCGTACAACATATAAATCGATAGATACTGTTGTAGAACAGGAACAAGCAGTTAATTATCCTACTGAATTTTTAAATTCCTTAGAATTACCTGGATTTTCACAACATGTATTACATTTAAAAATAGGGTCACCACATATGCTATTAAGAAATTTAGATCCTCCAAAATTATGCAATGGTATTAGATTACGTATTACTCATCTAACATCAAATGTTATTCAGGCAACAGTTTTAACTGGCTGTGGTAAAGGGGAGAATGTTTTTATCCCCCGCATCCCACTTATTTCTAATGGTATGCCATTTGATTTTAGGCGCCTTGCCACAGTTCCCAGTGCGCCTTGCCACAACGATTAATAAAGCACAGGGACAGTCTCTAAGGTATGCAGGAATCAATTTAGAAACTGCATGTTTCTCTCATGGCCAATTATATGTTGCCTGTTCTCGAGTCGGTACCCCAAACCATCTCTACATATATGCTCCGAATGGACAAACAAAGTTTTGGTTGTCTACCAGAAGGCTTTGCAGTAAAAAGTTGCATTTAATCATTTTATATTAGGTAATTTGTAATTGCTAGCAAGTTGTAGAATCAATAGGTTTTCTTATTTTGTATTATATTGACGAAGTAACTGATATTTTGATTGAATTCTAATATACCAATTTTATTTGGAACTTTATCTGTCTGATAATATAATCTGGGTTCAATTCATACGCAAAGAGTTTAATTAGGCATTAAGTTTGGAAGAGAGTTGGGAGGAATTCAAAAAGATGATACTACAAATAAGCTCGGAAGTGTGTGGAAAAATAAAAAGAAATAAGAAAATAAAACAAACGGCATGGTGGACAGAAGAGATCAAGAGAAGAGTGAGACTAAAAAAGAAAAAATGGAAGGAATATTTACAAAAAAAAAAAATAGAGAAACGTATCAGTGTTACAACAAGGAAAGGAAAATAGTGAAGCAATTAGTATTAGAAGCGAAAAGAAATGAATGGGCAGAATTCGGCAATAAATTAGAAAACGAAGCTGCAGAGGGAAACAAAATATTCTATAGTAGACTAAGAACAATAAGAAAAGGAAAGACCAACAGTGCTACATATATAAATAACATAGAAGGAAAAATATTAAAGCAGGAAGATGAAATAATGAAAAGATGGAAGCAATACTTTGAAGAGCTGCTGTCAGACAATATAGAGAGGAACGATACAAGAGAAGCAGACAATACAGAGAGAAAGGAATGCAAAGACGAGGAAGAGGAATTTAATATGGAGGAATAGGAAAAGACCATAAAACAACTGAAGAATGGAAAAGCACCAGGAAATGACACAATAACGACTGAAATGATAAAATATATGGAGGAAGAGGGAAGGCAGGTAATGCTGGACATGTATAACAAAATATGGAAAGAGCAAATAATACCTAAAGAATGGCAGCATGCACTGATAGTACCAATCTTTAAGAAAGAAGATAAGAAAGATTGTAATAATTATAGAGGAATTACTCTATTAAATACAAACATGAAAGTGTTGGAAATGATGATAAACGAGAGAATAAAAATTAAAATAGAGAAAACTCTGGACGAATCACGGTCAGGATTTAGGGAAGGCAGAAGCATTCAAGACCATATATTTACGATTAAGCAGATAGTTGAAAAAACAAGTAAAAGGAAAAACAATATACACATGGGTTTTTTAGATTTAAAAAAAGCATTTGATAAAGTTAAAAGAGATAGATTGTGGAAGATGATGGCATAGAAAGAGATAAGCAGGAAAATGATTAGATTAATAAAAAAAATATATGAAGAAAACTCAAATAGCGTGATAGTCAAAAACAGACAATCAAAAAAAATTTAAAACGAAAGACGGACTAAGACGGGGAGGAAGACTAAGTCCAACATTATTTAATATTTACATGGACAAATAATAAGGAAAGCGAAAGAAAGAACTAGAGGACTTGACGTGGGATGGAATTATATGGAGAGAGTTGAAGTAAAGATTGGAGCATTTGCAGACGATATAATGGTGATAGCATCTAACGAAAAAGAGTTGCAGACAAGCATAAATAAATGGAATGAAACACTTAGAGAGAACGGAATGAAGATGTGCAAAGAGAAAACAAAAGTAATGGTGATCGGGGAACAACATGAGATAAAAATCATGGTAGATAAGGTAAAATTGGAGCAAGTGACGAAATGGAAATATCCAGGTGTAGAATATATATCTAGTTCAGGAAAGCAAGAAGAAGAAATTAACAGTCGGGTAGAAAAAGCAATGAAAGTGTTTTACAGTATCAGCAATACGATTGTGGGGAAAAAAGAAATAACAAGAAAAACAAAAATAAACGTCTATAAAACAATAATAAGACCAATACTGACATTTGGATGTGAGACATGGATAACAGATAAAATGGAAATAAGTAAAGTCCAAGCGGTAGAAATGAAATACATGAGGAGAGTAAAGGGAGTGACAAAGAGAGAAAGAATCAAGAATGAAGAAATAAGAAAAGAACTAGGAATAGAGGCGATACACAAATACATAGAAAAGAGGCAGTTGGGATGGTGGGGTCATCTGAAAAGAATGGGACAGGAAAGACAAGTGAGAAGGGTATGGGAAGCTAGACCTGGGCAGAAAAGAAAAAGGGAACTACCTGGAATGACATAATAGAAAAGATATTACAAAGAAGAAGAATAACGATGAGTGAAGCTAGTAGGATGGCAAACAACAGGAAAGAATGGAGAAAGTTTTGCGACGCAGTGGAGCGAAGCAAGAACGTATAAGCCTAGAGAAAGAAAGAAAAAGAAGAAAAAAGGAAAAAAGGTAAAGACAACAAGCCTACACCAGAAATGGTAGACAGGCTTTACGATATATTGCCATAATTTTCTAAATTGTCAATTTCAATTATGTTTCATAAATATTTCTTTTTATACTTATATTCTTATCATAATATCTGATGATGGTTTATACCGAAACACGTCTTATGTTATGATTCTTTATATATATATTGATTTAAATATATATTATATAATGTTTTGAGACGTAGATTGGAGAATATTTTATGATAATAATTATAAAAATTATATACAATATATTTAAAACTAGTGCTCATCATCGCTTATATCCATCAACGAAACAAATCGATAGTAGTAGATTGAAAAAGTTCCAAACGATTATAGCACCGTTTATAGCAGAAGGAAAAGGTGTAGGTTTAGAAAACGTTATAGAAAGAAGAAACGTTGATTATGTACATTGGGATGATCCAACCGAATTAGTTGATTGTTTACGTTATTTATTAGCATCACAACAAGCTAGCCATACAAACCACATAAACGAAATTTCATCTATTATTAAGGAATTGAGAGAAGCAAAAATTATTTCATAAAGTTTATAACAAACACCAAGCGTCAATTACTTTGAGAAATTCATAGATCAGCTAGGATTAATTTTCAAAGACGTAAAGTGATTATAAAATCAAGTAATGATTTATTTCAAGCTGACTTGGTAGAAATGATTCCATATTCTAAAGAAAATCAAAAATACAAATACATACTTGTTATAAATTGTTTTTCAAAATTTGTATGTTAAAAACTTGTGAAACAATATAAAATTAATCATTATAATGTATTTAGTGAAAAAAGCTAATATAGTGGAAAGAGTTAAACGAAACTTGAAAAATTGTATGTGCCAAGAATTTACTATAAGGAAGTTACAAATGTTACAAAGTTACAAACACACGACCCATTGTGTAAACTTCGACATGTCGCGTAATTCTCCGGCTACTGACAGACGGCTGATTAGCCATTTCGTAGCTGGGTATGCACACACATACACCCACACACACTCAAACACAACTCAAAAAAATATTTCCCAAAAAGATTTCCGTATCTTTGTCTTGCTCATGTGCATAGTATTTCATCTCTCTCTGCCTCTTTCTCTTTCTCTGTCGAATTAAATGGTTTACACTACCACTACCATTCCATTGTTTCAGTTGGTAGATTGTTTCTTTCTAATTATCTTTTTTCTCTTTCTTTATTATTTTCAGCTCTCACTATAAAATGAACCCATTTAATTCCAAGAAATAATTATTGATAATTCGCTAGTGCAATGTTTTTATATTTGCTGTATTTTTAAAGAATGACTAATGCCAGTCAAGCTAACGCAATGTTATTAAATAAATAGATATTGCTGCATACAGCATAATGACGCATTTTTAACTATCACGTAGTTTGTGTTAGCTGATACTTGATGCGAATGGGGTACTTAGTACTTACATTACGATATTAAGTGCTATTTTATTTTTAAATTAAGTGATTAATCAAAAGCAAAAAAATTGTTTTATTCATGGAGACGTTTTCTTCATGCATTCAAAGAAAAATTACTAGAAATAAATTTCAAATAAACTTCATATTCAAAACAAAAATCATTTAATAATAAAAATAATTACTTCTAATTTATTGCTAAAATTCAGTCACCGCTTCTTAAAAGAGAAGCTAAGCTTTTTTCTCCGAATAACGATAACATTTTGTATTGGAAATTATTATTATTATTATTATTATTATTGTTTTAATAATAAACTAGAAAGAGCATAGTAGATGTAAAAGTGTCAAGAGGACCGGAAGTGAGAAGTGATCACTATATGGTCATATCAAAGATAAAGAAGCCATTAAAAGCAGACAACAGAGAGAGAAAAGAAGATAAGATAAAATATGAGAAAATAAAAGCGTATAGACTAAAAGACGGAGAGGTGGCAAAGCAATATAGAGAAAAAATGAAGAGGATGATTGACAGTAGAAATGAGAAATGGAAGACATTAAGTTTGGAAGAGAGTTGGGAGGAACTCAAAAAGATAATACTACAAGCAAGCTCGGAAGTGTGTGGAAGAATAAAAAGAAATAAGAAAATAAAACAAACGGCATGGTGGACAGAAGAGATTAAGAGAAGAGTGAGAATAAAAAAAGAAAAATGGAAGGAATATCTACAAAAAAAAACTAGAGAAACGTATCAGTGTTACAAGGAAGAAAGGAAAATAGTGAAGAAATTAGTGAGGGACGAAAAAAAGAAACAATGGCAAGAATTTGGTGAGAAAATGGAAAGAAATAGTAACGAAAATAAGAAAGTTTTCTACAGTGTCTTGAGAGGGTGCAGAAAAGATAAAAAGGAAAAATGAGTGCTCATGAAAGACAAGAATGGAAAGGTAATAAAAGATGAGGAAAAGGTGATAAACAGATGGAAAGAATATTTCGAAGAGCTATTGGCGGGAAGTGTAAGTGGGAAAACCAATAAAAATAGCGAAAAAAAGAGATTAGGTGAAGATAAATCTCAAGAAGTGGATAATGAAGAGGAAGGCGGCGAAGAAATAGAAAGGGAAGAATTGGAAAAGACTATTAGAGAACTTAAGAATGGGAAGTCTCCAGGGTGTGAAGGAATAACATCAGAAATGATTAAGAATATTGGAGAAGAGGGAATGGAAAAACTGGTATATATTTACAACAAAATATGGAGAGAAGAACGCATCCCAGAGGAATCGAAAAGAGCACAGATAGTACCAATACATAAAAAAGGAGACAAAGCTGACTGTAAGAACTATAGAGGAATAAACATAATAAATACAGGGATGAAGATATTAGAGAAAATAATAAAAAATAAGATAAATTATAAAGTGGAACAGACCTTGGAAGAGCCACAATGTGGATTTAGAAAAGGAAGAAGCATACAGGACCATATATTTACTATAAAGCAAATGGTGGAAAAGGCAGGGAATAGTAAAAAAATATATATGTAGGTTTTCTAGATCTAAAGAAGGCATTTGATAAAATAAATAGAAGCAGATTATGGAATATAATGAGAGAGAGGGGTATAGAAAAGAAAATGATTAGGTTAATAAGGAAGATATATGAGGAGAATGTAAACAGCATAATAGTAAATAGTAAAGAATCTGAAACATTTAAAACAATGGACGGACTAAGACAGGGGGGAGGACTGAGTCCAACATTATTTAACATATATATGGATGAGATAATGAGAGAAAGTGATAAAGAGGAAAGAGGGCTAGTCGTTGGATATAAAAACATGCAAAGGGTGGTTATAACGACTGGAGCATTTGCAGATGATGTGATGTTAGTTGCGGAGAATGAAAAGAGTTTTATGAGAGAAAATGCAGAGAAAATTGAACAAATGGAATGAAGTGCTTAAAAAATACGAGATGGAGATGTGCAAGGAAAAGACAAAGGTAATGGTAATAGGAGAGAAACAGAAGTTAGAAATTAAGATAGAAGAGACGAGAATAGAACAGATCGATTGTTGTAAGTACCTAGGAGTGCAGATCAGTAGCGGTGGTAAACAGGAAAATGAAATTACGGAGCGGGTGAATAAAGCAATGAATGCATATTATAGAATAAATAGAGTAATAGTGGAGAACAAGGAAATCACAAGGAAAACAAAAATAAATGTATACAAGACCATAATAAGACCGATTTTAACATTCGCATGTGAAACGTGGAAAATGGAGCAAAAAGACATAAGTAGGGTACAAGCTGTGGAAATGAAAGTCTTGAGAAGAGTAAAAGGGGTAACAAAAAGAGATAAAATAAGAAGCAGCGCAATAAGAGAAGAGTTGGAGATAGAACCAGTGGTGGAGTTCATCCACAGAAGGCAGTTGGGATGGTGGGGACATCTGGTAAGAATGAGTGAAGAGAGGCAAGTAAAGAGAGTCTGGCAGGCAAGGGAGGGAAGAAGAGCGAAACGGGGAAGACCAGAAATTACATGGGATGAGGGAATTGAAAAAGCAATAAGAGAAAGAGGAATGAGGCTGAATGACGACAGAAGAATTGCTTGCAACAGAAGGAGTGGGAGAGATGCATAGGAAGTGAGGAATAGGAGGATAACGAGAAGAGCTCAAGCCGACACCAGTTGATGGTATAAGGCATCTAGACATATATATTATATTATTGTTTTAATCACAGCTAGATAGGGAGCAACTAGCGTCGTCGCAACTATTCCTTTCCTTCGATAAAAACTGAAATTAAATTGCATTATTAAATCGAAATTTTGTTTTATAAAATGTTAAATGTTTAGTATTAATAGTTACTACTTGTTTTCAGTGCTTAAACTAATACATTAAAAAATTAGTTGAATAACTTAAAATTCATCGTTCAATCGTGTCAAAAATTTTCTAGATCAACGACTGCATTTAATTCCACAGATGAAAATGATTTCATGATCATTTTCAAATCTGCTACTTATGAGCAGATTTTAATATCAAAAGATTGGGAATACGTAGAAATTTCGACTTTAAATTCGCCTAAGTTATTAAAACGCTGCCACTGTCTCAAAGGAAATGGAGGAATTTTATACTACGTATGAAATGAGTTCAATGTTTGTTCTACTTTTGACGACCCAGTATTGCGTAGGTCAGTTACACTGCAGTTCACGAACGTTTTTGAAGAAATCAGAAAATGCTGATTATCTCGGAAACTATTGAAGATAGACCCACCCTTCCTAAACAATTTTCGGATTGTTTTTTAATGACCTATACCTGGTGTGAATTTCCTACAAGTCAAACTTTACATCCATATAAAACAGAGATTGCCGAGTGAGTGAGTGAGTGAGAGGCTAACCGATGGATGTTGTTCGTTTTGTGGTTTCACCTCGGCGATCACGCGTTGTTTAAACGCGTGCAAATCGAAAACCGAACAGGATGGAACGCGCGCTGAGACCTGCAAATAATCACGCGGTGTGTATGGCAGTATGATGGAGTATGTATGGTATTGATGGATGTTTGAGTTTTTATTTGAATTTGAATAATTTAAACTTATATTTTTTAAATATAATCTATAATTTAAAGATACGATAAGATAGATAAAAAATAATGAATTTAAAGAATAGAAATTTTGCGACGTTGCCAATTTTACATCTTTTGGTATTAAAAAATAAAATTAAGCTGTTTGTCATTTAATAATTAGGAAATTGAGTTAAAACGTTGATCATGTTTTAATTTGCTAAAATAGTAATATTTACAAAAGGTTAACATAGCAGTCGAGGCTTCAAAAAGGGAGCACTTTATTATTGCCGAAAATTAACTACTACTCAAGCCCATGCAAAATGCGTTACAGGGTGAAGCATATTCTACAGGACGATACACAACAATATACTTTGTATCCTTATTCAAAGGCATATTATTGAACAAAAAACGGTTTTATGATTGATTTATTATAGCAATTTTCTAAAAATGTTGTGTTTTGTGCATCAGCTATTGTGTGTGATATTTTCTTGATATGTTGCAGATTAAGCGAAATATCAAAGAGCGCTTTAAGGCTCTATAACTAATTAACTAATAAATATTTTGATTAAAAAATACAATCTCATACACAGAAAGATTCACTTTAGCTACTGTGAAAATTTCAAGTGATTCTATACAGTAGTTTTATCGGAAAAATATCTTAAAATTCATGGAATCTAAATTTATACTAAAATGGGTGGACTTTTATATATTTTTTATTAATATTGTAAAACATAAACTATCGATTACTTTTATTTTTTGCGATGCTACAGAAAACATTACGAGTAATGGATTAAATCCAAATGAAGAGATTCCAATCAAAAACTTTTGTTTCTATGCCTGCTTAAACTGAGGGTTCAATACTTTTGTTAAAGGTATCTGCTATTATTATATTTCATAGGGTAGGTTTAAGGTTCGAAGCAAAAAAATAAAGAAATGTTCCTCCTACGAAGCAGAGGCGGCGGTACCATCTGACACACTAGAGTACAAATGTATTGACTGAAATATTTATTACGCTTTAAAAAACTTATTTAATGATTTATACATCTATTAAAGCTTATAAGGTCTTTAAGAAATAAAAGAACTACAACTACAACCATTTAATTCGACAGAGAAAGAGAGAGAGAGAGAGAGAGATGAAATACTAGGTACATGAGCAAGATACGGAAATCTTTTTGGGAAATATTATTTTGAGATGTGTGGGTGTATGTGTATGCATACCTAGCTACAGAATGGCTAATCAGCCGTCTGCCAGTAACCGGGAAATTACGCGACATGTCGAAGTTTCTAATTGCACAGTGTTACATGCATTACAGAAAAATTGACACTATCCGTATCACAGACAACGTGCCTATTCTTCGGAACCGCAAGTAATCGATTCTAAAGACAGTTACGAATTAATGTATGGGCCAGCATTGTGGGGAATTATTCGATCGGCTAATTTGTTTTACCTTTTCGTTTAAATGGAGAAACATATTTGGAATTTTTAATAATAATTCATGGAAATTATTGGAAGCTGTCCCATAAGAATTATGTCATGATACATGGTCTATCAATGACGGAGCCCAACTCATTTTTACTCCCATGGTAAATCGTTTTCGAATGAAAATTTTCCAAATAGGTGGATAGGCCGTGGAAGACATATTGCGTGACCAGCGGGCGACAGCGGGGTGGTAAGCCACACCACCTAGCCTGGTAAATTGAAATTCATTTTCATTACTAATTTATTGCAGTAATTACCCCAAATAATTAGTGATCTGTGGTATGCAGTATTGTCTTAATCTGTGTTGCCCTAATAAAGAACTGTTTGTGTAATTGATAACTTGCTACCTGATTTGTTAGCATCGATATTACACAATACATTTTTTTTAAACCAGACATGAGCAAAATTAAGTAGTTTTTGTTGGTTTTAAAAATAAAAAAAACAAAAGTATTATGAAATAAAACATTTTACATACTCACTTCTGATTGAGATTAGGTCAAGAAAATTGAAATTAGAATTAAACAATTAAATGGAAAGAAATAAACTTCAAAATTTCTATTTTAGATTACATAACTTTAATAATTTTGTTTTTTAAATTTTGAAGAGCTTTTAAAAATTATTCTTACGACTAGATAAACATGTTCAATTTTTCTAATTAAAATTTTTTTATTCTAATTTCAAGACATAATTTTAAAAAAATAAACAAGCCTGGCCTTCAATCATTTGCTATGTGGACAAGTCATTGAACGTTTGTTCTATCACGTCTCTCATGGCTGTTTCGATAACGGTTGTCTTCCATTTCCTGGAGGGAGCGGCCGCAATGTACAGCGAATATCAAACGTTTTCTAACCGTTTTCAAATGTTGCGCAATATTGTGGAATAATTAAAGTTAATTTTTCGAAAAAAAGTTATTAAGAAAAGTTGTTTGCATTGATGTCAGGAGTATGTGGTTTAATTTTGGGACAACCTTTCGCGAACACTCTGTATAATACAGGGTGATCCAACCTGAGATCCAATTTTAAAAATTTCTGCGCATGGAGTCATTCCGACCCTTTAATTTTCTTTCATTAAGAAAGCGTTGACATATTTAAATAGAATATCTTTATAAGATATAATAATATATATATATATATATATTATTTTTATTATTATTTCTAAATATATATATATATATAATATATGGAGACCTATATATATATCTCCATATATATGTCTCGATATATTTTTACTTAGGGTTTTATTGGTTTTTCTATCCTGTTATAATTTCTTTTTATTTTTATGCACTCTGACGGTCGTCTCGATATTTATATCTTTTTCAAAGAGTTCCTTTTTTTCTTGTCGTGATTTCGCTTTGAATGTCCATTTTAGATTTGTCAATTATGTTGTTTTATCATAATTACATTTTTCCAATTCGAAATTAAAAATTTTTATTTTTATTTTCGATATTTTTATATATCGAATCGATATAACAAATTATTTTTATTAAATAAAAATAATTCAATAAAAAAATAAGCTTAAGTTCAATAAAAAGCTAAGTAAAATTAACTTATATTATCCAATATAAAAAATTAATACATAGTTTCCATATATATAGTATATAGCTAGTATATACTATATTCAATATAACGATTTTCATTTCACTTGGTTTCGCTGACAGTGAGTAGTTTTAGAAGAGCGGTTATTACTTATTAGGTTTATTGCGCATTCGTTTTTGTTTTCACTCGAGTGATTGAAAACAAAACCGAGTTCTGTAGGTTATTTCAATAACCGAGTGATACTCGGTTTTTTCACTCGAGTTCGCCCAACACTATCAAATATACACTGTCAATCTAAAACTGAATAATAATTTCAAATAAGAAAAATATTCCTCAAGTCTAAGAGTGTCAAATATGTTAGCTGAAATTTTAAAATGAATAAAATCAAATTAGGAAGTAAATATTTGTAGTGGTTAAAGATACCATAAAAGGAGTAAAAAAAAAAATCGGAACTAATAGTATAAAGCATTTTCTAGCAGTATCAAATGAAGTGTTAGAAGTAAGAAAAACAATGAATGTGTCCATTGATGACTTCGATATTTCATATACAAATAAGTTACCACCAAAATGGTTTAAATTGCAATATTCGTTTTATTATTTGTCGTTGGGAAGAATTTTAGCAATTTTAACGACTTTGTTTGCTACTTGTTGTATACTAATTGCTTGTAAAACTTATATAAAGTTATTACTGTTTTGGTTGGAAAAACAAGATGAACTTATTATTTGTGTCTCTATATGTGTATTGTTTATAATTGTATCTTTACCAATTAGTGTAGGATATATTGTATTAGTATTGGGATCTGGATATTTATTTGGAGTAATTAATGGATTAACTCTAGGTATCTTTTTTAACATCTACGGGAATCTTATTGTCTAATTATATATTATATTATCTTATTATGTTATGATATCTTTTATATTATATTTTATCTTATTTCAGTAATATTTGGTGCCAATTTTGGTCTATTAATAGCTCATAATTTACTCAAATTAGTAGGACATCATCCAAGTATTTATAAGTTTGTACAAAATGAAATGGCAACTGCAATTATGCAGGTTATTAATGGCCCATTATGTTGGAAAATTGTTATGTGCTCAAGATTGACTCCAATTCCATTTGGATTACAAAATACAATATTTGCAGTAATAATCTTTACAACATTTTTGAACATATGAAGCTTATTTGTAGAAGCAATCCCTGACGAATTCTAGATAAAAATTTTAGGAGCAACTTGACTATCTAGCGAAGTTTATCCTAAAGGCATTCCGAATACGCCCAAGATTGCATTTGTAAACAGATATAATATATATGTCATAAAAATTATCTTATAGTTAAGTAATGTCAACGGAAGAATTTACCATTTCGCATCATTTTTGGGCCTTTTACCAGCACAAATCGTTGCCACTTATGTAGGTTCAACGTTAAGATCCATGCAAGATGTTATCGAAAATAAACATATTTCAGCTATAACATATGTACTTGCCGCCACACAGGTGAATTAATAAATAAAATAAATAGCATGTAATAAGCAATTGAAATCAGTTCTATCAATCAATTTTATAGTTCTTATGCGGAATCTCTTTAATTATATGGATTGGCAAGAAAGCAAGAACTGAACTACTTAAAGTACTAGCAGAAGCTGAAAATTCTACAGTAAAAGCTGCGTACTCCGTATAAACCAAAATTCTGTATTTAAATTTCTACTAACAAGAAAATACTGTACAATTTTTAAATGGATCTCGCATTCATTATACATTTTGTGCAACAAAACTTCAATGGCCCTTTCAATTGTGGTTAATTAAAAAAAATCTTCCCATTAAGTCACATTAAATTGACTCAAATGAATCCATAAAGTCAAATAAGATCATAATACTTATAATAAGATCTCTGGAGATTTTTACCATTTGTAGTTATAATTTAGGTAAAGTATTAAAACAAAATGAATAAGTAGCTTTGTCCCAAGTGGTAATTTTGTACGGTAATATGATAGTAATGGAATCAGGAAATTGTGTTTTGCGCATGTCACTCCAAGAACCGTTCTCGTTTTTTATATAAATTGGAAGGCTTTGTTGGACGGATGTTTGTGGAGTACTTATTCAAGATGAAGAAAGATTACCTTATTCTTCATTTATTTATTTCAATTTTTATTAATTTAATTATAATAAATTAATTATTTATTTATTAATAAATGCAAACTAATGTTAACGTTAATAATTTAAGCAAATGTCTGAAAAATCATTGCCACTAAAATTCTCTATTTTTTACAGAATGACAAATATTTCTGCTTCAAATTTTAAATTAACTAGTCACTGACTATGTTAATGACTCAATGAATTTAATTTCGAGATGTAAATAAAATAAACCAACTATAGAAAAAGATAAATAGTTAGTCGAATAGCATGATACTAAGACTAACAAGATAAGTCAACGCGCAGCTTTGTCAATTTGGTTGTGACGTCAGTTGGGGACCCTTTTGGAAATCTCTTTTTTTAATAATTGAAATTGTGATTATATACCCGCCGCGTTATTAATAACGTTGCACGTCATAATAGCATCGGCATAACCATAAAAGAAGCTTCACACTTCCTATTTTATTGAAAATTTACTAAAATTGTTGTAAAATCAATGAAAAGTGGTGAATCTGGATTTCATTTACTTTTTCAACTATTCCAGATTAATTATGATATTTATAATAAAGTATCTGGATTTACTAGCGTATTTCAAGAAATTGACCTGACGCGCGCTAACGGACGTCAGGTACGTTACCGACGTATATTTAGAACAATCGTTTTGATATAGGGAATACAAGAAATGGATATTAAAATATGCAAAAATAACTTCTTTTATATCTGCATGCTGTAACACCTAAATGTAATAACTAAATAATGAATTTAAAATAATATTTGCTAAAGTCCGTTTCTAGATTCATTTCAATTTCTGAATTTTATTTAAATTTTAATAGTTAGAAGTAAAAAACAATTATTTTAATAATATCTCGGTATCAAATAGATGGAATATATTTTTATATTAATCAAAACTTACAAACATTTCTGGTTTATTTTATTCTTTCTTTACAATGAATAGATATTTGTTTAATTTTCTAACTAAATAACAGAATTAAGATAATACAAGCCTATTCGTGTTTCAGATTTATTTATAATATTCCTCTTCTCTTTTTCTTCCATTCAAACTTTTAACTGGCAGTAATAACAAAAAACTTTTGTATAATTCTTAAACTGCTACAGGCGGATTTCATAAGAAATTTTCTATTCAGCATATCCTAAATATAATACAAAAATTATACAACATTAAATAATTTCAAATAAAAAAATATACTCTTTAACTGAATTAATCAACCAAACTAAAGTAACTTAGCTAAAATTACTTCGAATTTACTTCTTATTTAAAAATAAAGACCCATCACCACATACCTCTAACAAAAAATTGTCATACTTCATCAGTATCTTCAGAATTACTTTCATCTAATTGAATAATTAGAGGAGTGATTTCTTCTTAATCGTATTGCATTTCTCGGTCCCACGATTCCTTGCTCAGCTCCTCGGTGTGTCTTACCGTATTAAACCACATTTCGGGCGTAATATGGTCAAGTGCTTCTTTCCACTTTCGTAGGGCACAATCGCCACGTCTATTGTAATACGTTTTAGCTATGCCCATAGCTTATACATGTTCTATTAAATTAAATTGGCAATGATATGGAGGTAGATGCAAAACTTTATGTCCACGAGTCATAGCCAATTCATCAGTCTTGAATTTTTTTGGTGGCATATTTCTAAAAAAGAAACATACTACATATGGGAACTGTATTTTGTACCTATTCATAATTTACCTTCTTGCAATATCAAGTAATTCCACTTTTAGTAGATTGGCAGAATATTCTATTTTGTTTTTGTTGAGCCAATCCAAAATTTCCGATTTGCGCCAGTTACCATTTGGATGTTTCGTTTCTAAAGTGGAATGGTAGCTGGCATTGTCCATTACGATGAGGTTCTTCCAATTTTTGCAACATATCATCGAACCATCTGAGAAACACTACTTCATTCATGTCTATTATGTTAATGATTTGACGGTGGACGTTTTTGAAGCGAATATTAAATCACTGCCAGCAACAAAACCATTTTTTTGTTCCTGCATGTACTACTATAAGTCTAAAGTAAAAATTTTGATGTGAGAAGTTCACTAGTGTAAGTGACTAATTCAGTAATTTTACCTTTTTCCATCAGATTTAAGTTTCCGTACGCTTCTGGGGTCTTTGTCCTGCCAAGATGTGGCTGCAGTTCCGTACTGGAATATCCAAGTTACATCCAGAAACACAAATCGCGAAGAATTGGAACTGTTAACATTTACCACGTAGTTTATCGAATAAATTGTTCCTTGCAAGACTATTCTAGGCAGCTCGCATAATCTTCGATGTGAATCATCTTTTTTGTATTGGAAGCCGATTTTCTTCAAAACAATTCTTAAAGTTGTTTCGCTGTTACATGTTGGTCTAAAATAAACATTTCTTTAGAAACTCTTTGAGTTAATCGTATACATTCAAATAACTGCATAAGAGAACACTTATTATATTAAACGAATTTCTTAATACATCTAAAAAATAACTTAAATAATAACATTAAGCACTGACTTCTTTGATACATATCATAAATTTCATTTCTTAAATCATATTCTTTAGCCTCTGTGAGATCTGTTAATTTGGATTTCTTGTAGATTCTGCTGGTTTTTGGTGGCTTAACAGGTACAACTTTTTTACAGTCAGAAGAAATTTTCCTCACTGTGTCGATGGAAACTTTTAGAGCGTTAGCTACTATCTGAAAAGTAAATGTGTTACAGAAATTATTATTTGCATACAAACGGCAAAATACATTATTAAAAGTGCAAGTACTTACTTCTGCGTTCAAAGGTAAAACAGGTAAATCATTGGCCCGTTCTTGCTCGAAATAGTTAATTAAATTAGCTATTAAACACTTACAGTCTGCGCTTAGTCTTGTGGGCATTATGTTTTTATAAAAACACAATGATACAATAGCAGACAATGCAAAATACATACACTACCACACACACTGCACTAACCTACACAACACTGAAGATAATTCGATCGATTAATCAATATCAATATCGATTTTTAAATTGATTTTATACTTATCTTATTTTACTTGAATAAATAAAATTGAATAAAATAATATTTTTCAAATAAGATAAGAATAAAATCACATAAATCGGTGAAAATAGTCTGTTTGCTTACTTTAAAATTTTAGCGGTAAAAAAGTTTGGTTAAGATTTTAATTAGCTTCAACTCCGCTTGGAAAATATTGTGTGAAACGCGTTTTATACGTTGCATATTTTCAACATATTTTCAGGCGAAAATAAAATTTTCAACAAAAATGTAAATTTTACACTTAAAATAAAAAAAAATGAGATAATTTTTACTTTTATAATATTTCTATTACAATTCTAATCATTTTGCAATAGTCGTTTGCTTATTTTACAGAAGTTATTTTATAATTATTAAATTGGTGATACTGGCACGTCATTTTTGCATCGATGACGTGCAACGTTATTAGAAACGCGGGGGGCTTAGTCCCTAATCTGATGTTAATTTTGTTTTTTTGTCTGTTTTTTTATTTTAATACAGCCTTTAGTTTGTTTATGTTTAATTAATTAATAATACTTTTTGAAATTTACTCATTATTTCAGAAATATATATATTTATACATGTGTTTGTATTATATTTAAAAAGAAAAAAAATTATATAAAAAAGATATTTTATTTAAATACATCAACGCTTTCTCCATGAAAAAATAATCAAAAGGGTCCCGCAATGACGCCATGCACAGAAATTTTTAAAATTGGATCTCAGGTTGGTTTATCTTGTAGTCTTAGTATCATGGTCGAATAGTGCACTGTAACTACATAAATTTTTTTCTCGTTCCCACGTATCGAAATGATCGTTTCGTGACGATTCAATGTGTCGTTATCTTTTCACATCGAACGCTTTGGAAACCGTACAATGAAAGATATAGAATATTGTTTCCAATATATTCCAATAACTTAGAATGCTTTTTTTGTATTGCGCATACTCAGTACCGCACGTGTATGGTTTTTTAGGCACTTGGAACAAAGCTAATATATTTTTTAAATAATCGTTCCATTATGGCACTTATGTTTATAACAAAATTTTTGTCAAAATTTATGTATAAAAATCATTCACTGGCAACGAATTGCTTGTTGAAAAGATAATTTCGTACTAGCTATTGGTTCTAGAATGAAAAAGTGACACTAGATATGTCGGTTATTCGAATGCTTCTATTGATATCAGATAACATAACAGACATAAGTTAGAATAAATTGAGATAAAGTTAAATTTTAATAATAAATTAAATTCTCAAAAAAAAAATAAAAGAAATAAAATTTCATTATTAATAAAAAGTTGATTTTACCAAAAATTTTTGTTATTGTTTTTACAAAATAAAAATATTTCTGTTGTAAGAAACCTGTAATTTATGTATGTTTGTATTACTGATTTATATGTTAATATAATTAACATATATAATTATTTATATATAATTATATAAATATACTAGTGTCTGATTATTATGACGACTCGAATTTCTTCCGGATTAACACCGCTAAAATAGCCGTATAAATGTTGTAATTATATTGATTACATGTAATTAATTAATGTATTTGACCACCTGGTAAGCACTGCAGTGCCGAGATCGACATGCCAATATCGAGAAATATAACAAGGCCGCAGTAATGGAATTCGGCAACACGTGATGAGAAAAATTCAATGCAAAAATATTCGCTTTCACGAAAGTGAATACTAGAAATATGCGGATGATATCGATGAAATGTGCGTTATGGTATGATATCGATAGTGAATTCGATATCTATTGAGAATCGATGTATTTGGGCGAAATACGCAAGTGCTTCGATATTCACTGTAGGTGGACTATCGATAGTATAGATCGAACGTGATTTCGATACCGTCCAATATGTCGATATCGATGTCGATAAAAGTTGGAAATCGAGACCTTGGCTGGAAAAGTGGTTAAATCCGGCTCGAAGGATCAGAAACTATGTCGGAATTACAGCCAAAATACCTCCTAAGATTTGAAAGACTGTATGTGGGCTGGTGAATGAGCACGGGAAATATCACCACGCGGAAATCAAGGAGAGAAAAATAAAACCGGAATGTAGTTATTTATCGATATATATTATATTACAAAAATAACCAGAGAAACATGCATTACATAGCATGTAATGCATGTAATTACAGTTACCGCCTGACCATAAAAATAATAATGATATTTTCGAGTCGCATAAAAACACCAAATAATTCTATTACGATGTGAAGTAGCCTTCACTGCGTTCACTGACCGTCATATTCCGAGATGCAAAAGCCACAGCTCTATCATTCTGTAGCAACACACTCCAGTCCTTACTGAGACGCATCACACTGCAGTGTAATTTACGCTTCAGACTTAAAATTTGGCAATATGGGTGCATTTGTTATTTAATTTAATTTTTTTTTATTACGCTGCTAGAAACAGATTGTTATCCACTGTACACTACGTCGGCTCGAGCAGACCGACGATAAACAACCGTTATCGAGGCAGTCGGGAGAGACCTTAATGAAATAATACGTGCAATGACTCGCCCGCGCAGCAAATGGGGAAAGGTCACTTTGTTATTTTCATTTTTTTTTGGTCTTGAAATTAGAATAAAAAAAATTTAATGAGAGAAATTCAACATTGTTTATCAAGTTTTGAAAATATGTTTCAAGAGCACTTTTATTACAAACACAGAAAATTTAAAAAAAGTTGTAAAAGTTATGTAATGTAAAATAGAAAAAAAATTTTTACATAATGAAATTCAAAATCCGTTTTGAAGTTTATTTAACTTTTTTAATTCTAATATCCACTTCTTTGCGCAATTTTGTTCTATTTCATAGTGCTTTCAATTATTTTGTAAAAAAAAAAAATTTCTTTACTTATGTCTAGTTAAAAAAAATGTACTTTTCATAATCTTGCTAGCAAATCAGATGGCAAATTACAATTACACAAAAGTTTCCTTAATGTTATCTTTATTCGGGCAACGCAGACTAAGACAATACTTGCAAACCACTAATATTTGGTGTAATTACTACGATAAATTAGTAATGAACTTCAACTTACCGGGCCTACCACCCTGCTGCCGCACGCAATTAATTATTCATATCATCACGTTATCACAATCCAAATAGTGTTAAAAGTTAGGCTACTGATGTTGGAGCATCAGTAGCAAAAGCGCAAAATTAATGCAAAAATAGAAAACCCTATAAAAGTTATTTAATTAAATTTACAGACCAATCAAAATTTACGAATGAAAAAAATAATAATAATAAAAGGAATCAAAATGAACAAAGGTAGCTGCTACTTTGGGAACCAACGAATTGCAGTATAACTGGATTGGATCACCGACGGCGTGTCTTGTGGGTTCGTTTCAGAACAAATAAAAAATGATTATAATTGGGGCGCCATCCAGCCTTACGCGTTCCAAGTCCGGCTAGAGGTACTCTACTGCTCTAGTCGTAGAACTCTGCTACAACCCATAGATTGTGGTTAGCGGGCTATATGATGATAGCTAGACAAGGTGACAATAAATATAAAAAAAACGTTATATATAAAAAGAAAAAGTTCGTAAATAGTTGTTTGTTGTACTTGCTGGCTGATGGTGAGTCCAAAGCAGCTTAATGGTGGTTGTGGCGTGCAGCTTGCAGTCTCCACTACTCCTCGGGATGCCCAGGACCAGAATTCCGGCACAAAATTTACATAAAATGGGGTATATCCTGTGACTCCACTGTTGGCCGTCCTAATAGCGCAAGCAATGGCTGAGAGGTGACGGTCCCAAACTCGTTGATCGTTACTACGTGGATTTGGATTTATATTTAGATACGTTTTTAGCATTGTTTCTACGACCTTATTGACTCGTTCTACAGGATCAGCTTGCGGATGGTAATGAACTGTCTAGAAGATTTGCACTTGGTATTTATCGTAAAGTTGTTGAAAGTCTTTACGTTTCATTGGAGTACCATTGTTACACATTAAATATTGGGGAACTCCGTATGTTAAGAAAACATTTTCCTCGTGGTAGTAATTGTTCCACTTTATTCTGTGCACAACTTCTGCACGATTTAATATAGCGACTTACATCAGCACGCATTTTAGGCAATAATACCGTTCATGAAAACGTTTAAAAACTCCAAAATGAGCCGAAGGTGGTGCGTCATGAGCTATATAAGCTTGTCCTTTGGAAACTACTAATTTCCTTGGATCGCTAGAAATTGCAGCTGATGGATTTTTTACATGTTTATATAATAAGCTGTTTTCAAACGGCTTATTATTAGCGCCAATCAGAATATTTAAGTGGACGCATTCCATGTTTCGTACCATATTCTGATACCATCTATCATTAGTGTTTTTAAATGACGCATCGATGTTAGCGCTAGCAGTAAAATGCGTATGCTCCAAATAATGACGAAGTTTATCTACACTCCATATAACTGCCAAACATTCTTTTTCTGTTACTGTAAATTTCTGCTTCTGTTTAGTTAACGATCTACTTAATAAACAGATAACTTTCTCTCCATCATGTAATGATAGCTGATTAATTGCGAGCAGCAGTGGGGTGGTAAGCCATACCACTTCGCCTAGTAAGTTGAAATTCATTCTTGATTTGTTGCAGTAATTACACCAAATAATTAGTGGTATGCAGATATTGCCTTAATCTGCATTACCCTAATAAAGGTAACATTAAAGTACTGTATGTGTAATTGATAACTTGCTATCTAATTTGGTAGCATGGAGATTACACAAAATACATTTTTATTAAACTAGACATGACTAAAGTCAAATAGTTTTTGTCGGCTTTAAAAACAATTTGATAAAAAGTATTATGAAATACAGGATTCTACATACTCTCCTCTGATTGAAATTAGACGAAGAAAATTGAAATTAGAATTAAAAAATTAAATGTAAAGAAATAACTTGAAAATAGATTTTTTTAAATAAAAAACTTAAAATTTTTCTATTTTACATTACATAATTTTTACAATTTGTTTTAAAATTTTGAAGTGTTGTTAACAGACTTAAAAGGTATTCTTATCACTAAATAAACATGTTCAATTTTTTTTATTAAATTTCTTTAATTCTAATTTCAAGACAAAGTAAAAAAATAAAAATAAACAAGCCTGACCTTCAATCATTTGCTATGTGAATAAGTCATAGAACGTTTTTTTCATCGCGTCTCTCATGGCTCTTTTGATAACAGTGGTGTACCGTTGCCTGGCGCGAGCCGCCGCAGAGTACAAACGTTTTCTAGCCGTTTTTAAATGTTGTGCAATATTGTGAAATAATTAAAGTTGAGTTTTCGAAAGAAAGTTATTAAGAAAAATTGTTTGTATTGATGTCAGGAGTATGTGGTTTAATTTTCTGATGACCGTTCGCGAGCACCCTGTATACTACTATTTACTATATACTAATTAAGTTCTTAATTAGTACCCGACCTCGAAAAAACAACACGCATCAGCATACTAAAGCTGGCAGCCGCCACCCTACCAGATTAACATTTTTCAATCGCACCGGCGTCGCATGCTGACGATGGGTTCAACCCGCCTGCACTTGCACCCACCGGCCCTGGGGAATCCGAATCCTGAGCAGTAAGTCTTATCCTTTCTTTCGTGTTACCCATACTTGTTACATCCAAAAAAGGACAAGACACCCTCACACTTTTGTTTTTGCACGTGACAACCATTCATAGCTAGCAATGGTGCTTTTGGACGTGATGAATGCCAACTGGATAAGTTTAAAAACTTATCAAATATGTTACTCGTATCATCATTGGGAGTCTATATCGGACAGTGAACGTGGTCGGATGTATATTTGTGTTAAAATCGAATAATAGATACATAGATAAGCAGAATATTGATTGTTTATATATAGTAGTTTAAAGTTAAAATAACAATAAAGTTTTTCTTTTAATGTTTTTTTATTTTTATATAAATAAAAAAAAAATTATGGAGGATAAAAATCCATTTAAAGTGACGACTAAGGTAAAAAGAACTCCACCAGTGGGAAAGGTGGAGAATAGAAAAAGAAAACAAATCATATAGAGGAGTAGTGATGAGCGAAGTAGAGGAAAACATAGAAAAAAGAATTAAACTAAGAGAGAAAGATATGTAGAAAGTAGAAAGAGAGGATAGTAAAAAAAGTCAAGTGGAATATCAGATGAGCTAATAAATCAAATCAAAATTATAATAAGGGAAATTATGGTATTTAAAGAAGGGAATAAAAGAGAAGAAGGACAAACTCGGGAAGAAATGGAAAAAAACATAGAAAATATAAAAAAAATAATAGTTAAAATTACCGCCACAGTGTATGAAAAAATAGAGAATGAAGAAAAAAAAAAACAAAAACCAGAAAAAAAAGAAAAAGTAGAAAAAAGACTGGAAAAAATAGAGAAACAATTTAAAAACAGAATGGATGAATTAGAAACGAAAATATTGGAATTGACAGTGGGAGGTACAATAAACCAAGAAAGAAGTAAAACGACATATGCGGCGATCACTGAAAGGAAAAAAGGAAATGGTACAAAAAAGATACAGGGATGGAAAACACCAGAAAAAATAAGAGAAATCACAGTGAAAGCGGCAGAATGGGAGAATGTAATGAAAAAAATAAGTGAAAACCTTACGATAGAAGAAGTAGGTGAAGAAGGTATAAAGGAAATAAAAAAATTTAAAAGTGAATTGGTAGTGATGAAGTGCAGAAACGAGCTACAACAGGAGCAAATAGGGAAGAAACTGGAGAAAGTAAAAGGAATGACACTGACGAAATTGAAAGAAACAAAGCCGTTGTTTATAATAAAAAAAATTGAGCAAGGATATACTGAAGAAGAAATAGTAAACGAAATATTAAGAGAAAATGGTGGGGATTAGAGAGGTGAAGACAGTAATGAGAGCAGTTAAAAAAATGCCTTTAGGAACAGCAAACAATATGTTGAGGACTGGGTAGTAGAAGCTGACAAGGAGATATTCAAGTACGTGGTAAAAAAAGAAAAATTATTGATAGATTTTACTGTAAAACAGGTAGAGGAATATGTAAAGATCGCGATCTGCTATAAATGCTGCTGCTATGGGCATGGAGCCAAGTACTGTACAAGAACGGAGGTATGCTACAGATGTGGACAGGAAGGACATGAAGGGAAAGATTTTGAGAAAAATGAGATAAAATGCGCCAATTGCACAAGAATTAAAGGTAAAGATATAGAGCACATGGCCACCAGCAAAAAGTGCCAAATATACAAACGAAAGGAGGAACAATATCGAAATAGGATAGATTATGGAAGCTGGGAAGAAGAGAAGAAACAAACGAAAAACTAGAAAAGAATTGGGGAAAGGAGCAGAAAACAATAAGAACAAAAAACGAAGAAATATGGAGATTAGCAACATGGAATATACGAAGCATAAAGGGAAAAGAAATAGAACTAGAAGATGAGTTTCTGGAAAATAAGATAGGCATACTTACAATAACGTAAACGAAAAAAAAGGGCGAGGATTACAAAAAATGATGAAAGGAAGTGTATTTATATATAGCGGAGTGGAAACAGAGAAAAGAGCAGCTGAGGGAGTCGCATGTATGATAAAAAAGGAATGGGCACACAATATAGAAGAATGGGAGGCGTGTTCAGGAGGATATAGACAATAAATATGAAGGACGATAATGAGAGCATTAAAACGATAATAAGTGTGTATGTAACAAAGAGAAATTCTGGGAAATGTTAACAGAGACGATAGAAAGAGCAAGAGGCGAAATATACATTGCAGGAGATTTTAATAGTAGGATGGGAAAGGGAAAAACAGGAGAGAGTAGAATTTTGGGCCAGAATGGGGAGACAATACTAAATGATAACGGAAAAAGATTGATAGAGTTTTGCCGAATCAACAATATGTTTATAGCAAATACTTATTATAAGCACAAGGATATGCACAAGTATACTAGAGATGAGCAGCAAAAATGAAAAATCAATAATAGACTACATAGTAGCAGGAAATGAAAATAGAAAGAACATAGTAGATGTAAAAGTATCAAGAGGACCGGAAGTGGGAAGTGATCATTATATGGTTATATCAAAAATAAAGAAACCACTAAAATCAGACACCAGAGAGAGAAAAGAAGATAAGATAGAATGTGAGAAAATAAAAGCTTATAAACTAAAAGACGGTGAGGTGGCAAAGCAATATAGAGAAAAAATGAAGAGGATGATTGAGAGCAGAAATGAGAAATGGAAGACATTAAGTTTGGAAGAGAGTTGGGCGGAATTCAAAAAGATGATACTACAAGCCAGCTTGGAAGTGTGTGGAAAAATAAAAAGAAATAAGAAAATAAAACAAACGGCATGGTGGACAGAAGAGATCAAGAGAAGAGTGAGACTAAAAAAGAAAAAATGGAAGGAATATCTACATAAAAAAACTAAAGAAACGTATCAGTGCTACAAGGAAGAAAGGATAATAGTGAAGACATTAGTATTAGAGGCGAAAAGAAATGAATGGGCAGAATTCGGCAATAAATTAGAAAACGAAGCTGCAGAGGGGGAAAAAATATTCTATAGTAGACTAAAAACAATAAGAAAAGGAAAAACCAACAGTGCTACATATATAAATAACAAAGAAGGAAAAATATTAAAGACGGAAGATGAAATAATGGAAAGATGGAAGCAATACTTTGAAGAGCTGCTGTCAGACAATATAGAGAGGAACGATACAAGAGAAGCAGACAATACAGAGAGAAAGGAATGCAAAGACGAGGAAGAGGAATTTAATATGGAGGAATTGGAAAAGACCATAAAGCAACTGAATGGAAAAGCACCAGGAAGTAACACAATAACGACTGAAATGATAAAATATATGGGAGAAGAGGGAAGGCAGGTAATGCTGGACATATATAACAAAATATGGAAAGAGCAAATAATACCTAAAGAATGGCAGCATGCACTGATAGTACCAATCTTTAAGAAAGGAGATAAGAAAGATTGTAATAATTACAGAGGAATTACTCTATTAAATACAAACATGAAAGTGTTGGAAATGATGATAAACGAGAGAATAAAAATTAATATAGAGAAAACTCTGGATGAATCACAGTCAGGATTTAGGGAAGGTAGAAGCATTCAAGACCATATAGTAGACCTATATATATATGATGGCAGAGAAAGAGATAAGCAGGAAAATGATTAGCTTAATAAAAAAAATATATGAAGGAAACTCAAATAGTGTGATAGTCAAAAACAGACAATCAAAAAAATTTAAAACGAAAGACGGACTAAGACAGGGAGGAGGACTAAGTCCAACATTATTTAATATTTACATGGACAAAATAATAAGGAAAGCGAAAGAAAGAACTAGGACTTGACGTGGGATGGAATTATATGAAGAGAGTTGAAGTAAAGATTGGAGCATTTGCGGACGATATAATGGGGATAGCATCTAACGAAAAAGAGTTGCAGACAAGCATAAATAAATGGAATGAAACACTTAGAGAGAACGGAATGGAGATGTGTAAAGAGAAAACAAAAGTAATGGTAATTGGGGAACAACATGAGATCCAAAACCATTGGAGCAAGTGGCGAAATGGAAATATTTGGGAGTAGAAATAACTAGTTCAGGAAAGCAAGAAGACGAAATTAACAGCCGAATAGGAAAAGTAATCCAAGTGTTTTACAGTATCAGCAATACGATTGTGGGGAAAAAAGAAATAACAAGAAAAACAAAAATAAACGTCTATAAAACAATAATAAGACCAATACTAACATTTGGATGTGAGACATGGATAACAGATAATAAGGAAATAAGTAAAGTCCAAGCGGTAGAAATCAAATACATGAGTAGAGTAAAGGGAGTGACAAAGAGAGAAAGAATCAAGAATGAAGAAATAAGAAAAGAACTAGGAATAGAGGCGATACACAAATACATAGAGAAGAGGCAGTTGGGATGGTGGGGCCATCTGAAAAGAATTGGACAGGAGAGACAAGTGAAAAGGGTATGGGAAGCTAGACCTGGACAGAAAAGAAAAAGGGGAAGACCTGAAACTACTTGGAATGACATGATAGAAAAGATATTGCAAAGAAGAAGAATAACGATGAGTGAAGCTAGTAGGATGGCAAACAACAGGAAAGAATGGAGAAAGTTTTGCGACGCAGTGACACGAAGCAAAAACGTATAAGCCTAGAAAAAGAAAGAAAAGGAAGAAAAAAGGAAAAAAAGATAAAGACTAACAAGCCTACACCAGAAGTGGTAGACAGGCTTTACGATGATATATATATATATATATATCATTGGTATTAACTTCATCTAATCTTTCAATTTTTCACATACTTTTGCACTTAATAATGGTATATCTTTATTTTTAACAACGAAATACATTTCAAAACATTGCTTATCTTTGAAGTCTATTAATAATTTAACACACCTAATAGGAATAATTTTAAGATCACCATAACATTTTAATATGACATTGGTAGGTTCTAATCTCACCTTATTTTGATAATTCTTATTAATTAAATGTTCTGATATCGTACTCACTTCTGCACCACAATCTAACTTGAATTGATTTTTTCTCAATATATATACAGGGTGTTAAACTATAAGTAACCATAGCTGAATTGAATAGACCAGATTAATCCGATTGAGATGATTTCTTTTGCCGTTTGTATCACTCCATCATATCTTGGATTTGACAAACAGGGACTCTGATCTGAGTTTTCCTAAACAGAGTTTGGCTATCCAGTTTTATTTTTTTAAATACAATATGTTACTTTTTTTCGTTTATTACTGCAGATAATAAATACCTCAAATCAGCTTCGCAAACCGCGCATCAAAATTCCAAGCCACTTCGGAAATAGAACACTCTAAAGCTTACTATATTTCGATACTTTTTTATCGAATAACCCATTACGATATTCGAAACCTATCACTACTTTTTTCATATGTTTGGAATTGGCAACACACAAATTTTGTTGCAGGTGGTGAAATGACATCCCATTATGGCGTTGTCATTTCAATCAATTTATTTATTTCTAATTTATTACTTGCTGAAATTACAGACATTAAAAATGAAGGAATTATTTTCCATTCAATGGAATTATCCATTGAATCGCAACGAAATAAGTTTTATTCCAAATCGCATATGTAATGCATTTATTATTGACATTTAAAAAGTTTGGAAGTAGGCTATTCTTTACTTAAGAAGAAGAGGCAAGTAATATACTTCCCCGCTAAGGCGGGGAAAATAATGGCGGCTGTATTTATTTCTTCAAAGGTTACGTAGAAACTGGCATGTATATTGTTTCCAAATTTATGTATGTGGGGTGATCTAACTAGAGTGAGTATCTTTCACTCCTTCCGTAGTGAATAGAAAAATAAGAAAAGTGTATTAATAATAAAATAACCAATTATTAGTACAAGAAAGAAATTAAATTAAAAAAAAGAAACTAATAGGTAAGTACTTTTAAATGATAAAAAACATTATTTAGAAAATATAATATTTAAAACAATAGATGTTAACCTGACCTAACTTACTAACCGAAGTAACCTAACAAAACAACTTCTTGGTTCGATAATTAATTGTGTTTTGTTAGAATTAATTAATAAAAATATATATAAATAAATTGTAAGAAACATGCAAAAAATACATTCTTTGTAATTTTTGATTTTTGTATAATTAAAATAATATAATAAATATTGACACTAGTCAGTCCCATTAAAAATTTTAATTATTATTTGTTTATTTTATGGATTTAAAAATTAAAGTATGCCATTTGGAATAAAATAGTATACAAGCCTCGCGATGTCAGCTTGTCATACCAGCCTCGAGATTAGTCTACTAAACTAGACTAAACTCTCACTGTAAGGGCAAGCTTCCCCGCTCGCCTTGTAATCTACTATTATTGTGGATCAAGGTTAAAGTTATTGTAAGTTTAGATAAATAAACAGCGAGGTTAAACTGTTCATTTACTTTTAAGAATCATACAAGTTTTGGTGAAATTTATTAAAACGAATAACATAAAATCAAAACTGAACTGGTAAAAGAATTAAATACAGTTATTATTGAACTACGTTTAGAAGTATAACATGATTAAGTATGTACTGTATGATTAGGTTGATGTCATTTAAATGATTTTAAAAGAGAAATTAAAATTACAGGATTTAAAATCGGATTTTGTTCAAATAGGAGGCATTACAAAATCATATCATAATATAGTAACATAAAAATGCAGTAAACTGTAATGAAATTGGAAAACAACTCAGTGACTTCAAAATTTCATATACTCACTAAATTTTGAATAACTTTATGTTTTATCGCCCACAATCGATCGATGTATGAGCTATTCTTATTAATGTGGGCTAAATTGTATCAGGAACTTGGTTCCAATTGCTAGGTAGTAACTGCAACTTTGCCATCATATTTAATGTAACGTCTACAAAAAGCGTTAATTACATCTAGTCAATATATTTTATTTCTATGTTTCTATTCAATAAAATGGATATTGTTTTTTTATAACGTTTTATTTTTGCACCACAATGATCTTAACATTTACAAAAAATTTTTAAAGTCTGGCTTATTTCACCTGTAGAAATTGATACAAAATTAAATGTTACTAAATATAAATAATAATTAATGTTACTAAAAAGTTCAGTACTCATAGAAACAAAAGTTACATACAGAATATATTTTACAGCAAGAGAAATTAGATATGCGTAATAATTACTTGGTAATTATTACCAAGTAATTATTATAATAATATTATATAATTATTATAATTTATTTAATCTACCATGTTTTATCTACTGTCATTGATTCTACCATGTTGCCTACTCTCATATATTACAATCATACTATTGACAGAATAAACTAAACAATTTTCTTTATGCGGCAGGTACTTATCTCAAGGAGTGAGCCATCAGTTTATGACTTTTAGTAATGACATGAGTTAACTTTTGAGTTCGAATGGGCAAATAATTTGTATTTTCCTACACCGTTTGGTAGTATTGTCATCACCACGAGACCATCTATAGTCAATTCTAATATTACAAATGCAAGCCAGAGGATACTCACCGAACCAAATTCGCCGACCGAAAGACCAATTAAAGTATACAAGTGGAAATTCACTTTTAATGGACAAACCGATCCCGTCGCATTTACTGAAAGATTAACGGAATTGTGTGAAGCCCAAGAAACGATTTACAACAAACGGTGAAACATGCCAGATTCATTGCCAGGAGATGCTTCGCTGTGGCATAGGATTATCAGACACCGTAGAAGAACTTGGGATTGTTTTTTATAATTATTATTATAAAATATTCTCCAATCTACGTCTCAAAAAATTATAAAATATATATTTAAATCAATATACATAAAAAGAATCATAACATAACACAAAATATGTCACAATTAAATGTAAAATCAATACTAATTCTTCTAGAAAAGCTATAGAAAAGGTCAAAATTATATGGATAAAAGATAAAAGAAGAAATTAAACTTAATTAAATTAAAATTTGTAATGATAATAAATTTACAGTTAACAATAATAATCTTAAATTTCATAGTAGAATATTAAACCTTTCTTCTGTTAATTTTTCATATAAATAAAATCAAATCTTAAATTTAAACTTAAAATTTAATTTTCATAAAGAAATTAACAATAATACCAAAGAAATTATAGCAATAGAGTCAGAAGAGTTAATACATAGTGTTCTAGCCTTGGCTAATAGTGATGACGCTTGCCAGAACAAGAGAAATAGATAGGTGTTGACTCAATTGGAATTCACCAACAAAAAACACAAATTTGAACTATGTACATTTATTTACAACACTGGTTGAGATTATTTTCAATGACTGAAATAATATAACTTTGATGTAAATACAAAACAACCACCTCAGATTCATGTAGTGAAAGAAAGTCTTTTGCCGTGAATATAAACTTTACAGTGCTAATCTTGTTCCCGATCAGTAAATTTCTTTTACTGTCGCGATGGAGTGAGCTAGTGATTTATTTTATCACTTGAGGACATGTAAGTAACTTTACTGTCGCGAGAGAGAGAGAGCTTATGCTTGAGACACGTGAGTGATTGGTTGTGAGATATGATTGTTGAGATACGCTTGTGAAGAAACACTTTAAATTAGTCACTGTAAAACTATATACTGTCTTCTTGAATGTTCCATTCCCATATACATAATAAATAGGACGCACTGAGCACTGAACCACCATTAAACGTATATTGATGGGCCCTCTCTCAAGCGTGAATTTAATCTAAGTGGTGATTGGAAAATTCTTATAATTAATAAATTTGAACAATTTTCGATGCAAGTTTGATAGAACAGAATGTGGAAATCTTATTCTATAATACATATCACTACTGAACAAAAATATCGATCAATAAAAAAGATACAATCAAAATCATATAAAAAATAAGTAGAGTTCATCGTTCAGAAACGATAAAAAAGTGCATAGTAATTAACGTAAATATTGTATACAAACAAAAATTGTGTGAAAAGTAAATACATATTTAAATTTACGTAACAAAAAAAAAATTATTAGTAATTACAGAACCAAAACAACATATATCAGCGAAATTTAAATTGCCGGCAAAACAAGTGCCATATGTCGTCAAGACGGATTTCTTTGGCTACTCCTCTGACGTCACGTTAATAAGCGGTAAACTGTATTTTCGAATACCTTAGTGTTATGTGCTGGTAAAAATGTGTTATTTTATGTACCTTGTACTATAAAGCAGATGTATTATTTACATTACAATATTTTATACAATAATATTAAAATTACAATATTAGTACTATAAACTCTAAAAGCAAAAAAAGAGAGAAAAAATAAAAGGAGTACCAACGATAAGGGAAAAAAAAACTTACTCTGATAAAATGGTGGGTACCTAAAAAGGATCAACTTTTATTTTACCCTGGTGCGCCCCTGAATGCAAAGCTGGATCACCGGCTGGATTTACCGTGGGTTTTATGGGCGCACTGGAATTTTAGGAAAAATCCAGAACCCTCACTATCTTAAGTGAGCAGGTAAGCTCACCAGGAGAAATATAAGTGATAATAAAAATAATAATAGATGAAATAAATAAAATTACATATACGCCAATAGGGCGTTTAAAAGATTAAACTAGTAATACTAAAAAAATACTTTCAAAGCCAAATTCGAAGTGGACATATGATGATGCCCTTTAGAGCATAGAGTGAATGTAAAGACTAAAGTTACGTATAATTTTACGCAGGTAAAATAGTTATCAAATAAAAAAAAAATAGTAAGTAAAAAAATACAGTAAAAGTTCTACTTGCGGTTTCTGGTGGTACAGTTAATGGTTGGTGTTTTGGTGATAGTTTCCCAGAGCTGGTGGCACTGCAGCGATGGTTTCTCCAGGCTGGAAGCGATGTTGCGAACTAGGGCGATGCTTAACAAGACAATTCCAATATTCCCTCTACAGGGCTTTCGAAGGCCAAACCAATGATTAAGGCATTTCGTGATTCTTCGTAGTGAAAGTAAATCCGATTATGAAGTGTTGGGGGATTAAAGCCATAACGTCATTCATACCGTCTGTGAGTGTCCATAACCGTCTAGAATTGAGGCTAGCTTCTATTTGGTATAATGAAATACTCAACTCTTCGTATGTAAAAGTGGTATCCCCCATAATTCGCTTTAGATGGTGTTTCATAGATTTCACTTCAGCCTCGCACATACCACCAAAATGCGGTGCCAGTGGTATAAAATGCCACTGGATACCATAATTATTTAGCTTATCTTGTAGTGCGGGATCCGCCGTAACTTGTTTTATTTCTCTCTATTATTTTGCTGCCTTCTTGGAAGAGCTGCGAGGGGACGCAGATTTTCCTCCCACCGCCTCCTAGTGGTGTAGCTCGTCAACGGTTCCCCTGAACCGGCTAAGAGTGGGTATTTAAAAATATATCTGAGTTGGATACAGATGGAAAATGGTAAATCATCGACGAGTAGAGGCAGATTCTGCGCGTAGTTGATAAAGGGAAGAAGTGTGGGTTGTTTGCAGCAGGGGGTGCAGCAACAAAAAGCGGGACATTGGGATGAATAGAGAGTGATTGCTAAAAAGTACAGCTTAATAGCATCAAGCTAGTCAGTTTAAATCAGGGATTTAACACCCGTAATAGCTAATCGAGTGAGGATCACTGTAAACTTTGACAGAACCGAACATCGTTCTTCGCTAATGGAGTGCGGTGATGGTTAGGGTGTGAACTTAGCAGTGGTTCGCAGTGCTAGTATAGTTTGTTTGTTGAGTCCGTATACCTTTTGGTTGGGCGGAGCCGCAGCAATTTAAAACATGTTGATGCCTTATCATCGATATGTTAATGCTGCGGTAACGACAAATATAAGCAAATGATTACTGTGCTGGGGGCATCCATCCTAGGCGCATATCATATGCACGTTTTTTGTTCCATTTCGATATTTAATGCCTTCTTGGAAGTTCGTACCATTGTCACTGTAAATGTTACTATATCTGCCTCTTCTCGCTGTAAATCTTCTGAACGCGGTCATGAATGTACCTGTTGTTAGGTATGCCACCGCCTCAGAATGTATTACTCTTGTTGCCAAGCATACAAACACCGCCACGTATCCCTTGTAAGACTAGTGGTTTCGTTCTCTGGTGGTTCTGATCATTATCGGCCCTGCATAATCTATTCCCGAATGCGAGAATGGATCTGACGGCGTTATCCGGGCTCCTGATAGATTTCTTATAATTTGACTCGTGATTGCTGCTGTAGTCGAGCTCCTACTTTTAATATGCTCCTGTCATCTATATACGGATTCAAACTAAGCAATTTGCTGCTGGCTTTCACTTGTTTATATTTCCATAAGTGTGTCCTTTCTGCATGAAAGTAGACTTTCTGATGTGCTGCTATTCTGTTTATTAACGCTTCTTTGAGCTCTGGAGCTTTCAGCTTCCATGCATGGCATTCTTGTTTCTTGCAACGCTTGATAAACCTTCTGCAGTATGTGAATACGCGCATCATATTGGTTAAACTTGAAAACCTCTCGAGTGCTTGCTCGGTTACTCCTATGTTTACCCTTACATATTGTTGCTTTGTTTCGTCTTTTGTTTCTGGGATATCTTCTTTTACTGGCCAACTTTCTTTTTCTTGGAGCCAGTCCGGTCCCTTCCACCACAGTTTTTCTTTTATTAATTTGGCTCAATCTTGCCTTCTGGAAATTGCATCTGCTGGATTCTCTGTCGATTTCACGTAACTCAATTTTTTTGCCTTTACAGGCGTCGTTATCTCTCCAACTCTATTTGTCACGAACGTTTTCTATCTCGCTGGGTCACCCTTTGTCTATGCTAGTATTATTTTAGAATCAGACAGCGCACATATCTCCTCTATATTTATGTCCAGGACCATTATCGTCGTTTCTATTAGCCTTGCCAGCACTACTGCTGCACAAAACTCTCTAGTTTTCACTCACGCTGCACCACCTATGGTGGTGGCACTAGATATTTAGCTGTCAGTAATCTGGTTATTATTTCTCCATTCGTTGTATGTATGGTTCTACTATATATGGTAGCTCCATATGCTCTTTCTGAAGCATCACAGAATCCATGTAATGACGGCTTTGTTTCTCCAGGCTTGCGTCCATACCATTGTGGTAGTTCTAACTCGTCCAATATTTGTAACTGGTTCTTTATTTCGTTCCACGTTTCTATGTTATCTGGAACTTTACTGTCTCAGTTTAGTTAGTTCAATTGGCGGATTGCCAAAATGTTGATGTTAACTAAATGTTTAATTAAATGAACTAAAATGATATAAAACTCAATTGGTTTGGTTTGGTCTTTTCTTTATTTACACTATTATTTTTTTTTTTATATTTAATAGTATATCTATATATTTTACCTAGCTTTTTTTTGGAGTTCACTAAACAACAAGAATACAATACCGTATCTGATTGTATTCTTGTTGTGAAGGCAACATATAATTAAAGTTAGCGCTGATAATGATATACATGTAAGAGCCAATAGTAATTTATTTGTCTGATGATGCTCAAAAATGGGCGAAACATGTCACAAGATTATCAATAAAGAAAAAATTTAACAGGAGCTAGATTTTGGGTATATTTATTATATATAAAAATAATTTTTTTTTATTTTTCTCATATATTTCGCTTCTGTGAATTTTTTGTCTCGGCAAACAAACGTGCCGAGAAGTAAAAGTTTTTCGCGCGCAATTTAGTGACTTATAATAACGTAATTTCGTAGATTTAATTGTTAGATTGTATTAAAATCCATCTTCTAAACTCACTTAATATCACAGAACCTACTTTCAGCAAAAACAAAACAATTTCTGAATTAAATGGACACATAATTAATTTTTTAAATTAAATATTTAATTTGTTGTTTAAAATTACCTCATTAGAAAAATTAGAGTTGAATACGCGTGTGAAACCCCGATTGTTGGTGCTCACTGAAGCGGAGAAGTGAAACACCCACCTCTCCGCAGCTCGATTTTCAAACTCGTTCGCACCAAATAGCAAGCGGTTTTTCACACTTGTATTTAAATATACTATTATGTCTGTTTTATAGTTACTAGTGTTTTCATGATTTTTAATTTGTATCATTTCTAATTTTCTCTTTGGTAAGTATTTTTTGCAGTGTTTAATATTACTGTGTCATCAAAATTGAATGCGCATTGTGTTTCTTCAGTATGGTGTGTTAATGCTTTGTTTTTTTTTGTCGTATTTATGCCCATTAATTCTCATTTTTAAATATTGACTAGATTGTCCAATATATTTATATTGGTTTTATATATTTATATATTTATAACTTTATTGTTATCCGCGCATAATATTTCATATACTACGTTACTTGTTTATCCTTAGTATTTTATTTTACCTTTGAATAATATTGTTCTGCAAGATTGTATCCTTTCTGTGCGGCTTGCATATTATATTCTTCAAATATGTGTTAATTTGTCTGATAAATGTTGTATATATATGGAAGTGATATGATTTATTTGGTATAGTTTTTTGCAATTTTTTGGGTTGCGTTATAAAATTTGTGTTTTCTTTGATAAAATAATCTGTGTATAAATATTAATGGAAAGTGGTTTTGAATTAAAGCTTTTTTAGATTTTTGCATAGTGTGATGTCTATATTCTGGGTCTGTTAGTTATTTAGTGTGATAGCACAATTAGTTTAAGAAGATTTAGAAGAAAAGGGAATTAAAAATCTAAATTTCAAACTACCATGCTTTTTTAGATAATTTGACGATTGTATTACAGCAATACCACATGATAAACATCAACATATATAAGAACAATTGAACAATTACAATGCAAGATTACAATTTACAATTGACATAGAAAAAGAAAATAAAACCAATTTTCTAGACCAAAAACTACACAAAGTTATAAACGCTATTAAAACAGAATGGCACCCAAGACCAACATGGTCTGGTAAATATTTAAACTATAATTCACCACATGCAATATCACAAAAAAAGAAAAAACTGTAATAACAGGAATAGTAGATAGAACGATTAAACCAACGGACTCAGAATATGTACATCGTACCATACTAAAAAACTAAACTAATTAAATACATACCACTTCCATATTGATTGCGCCAACGACAGAAATCAGATTAGTAGTTTAAAAACGCACTTCTATTCCTAAAAATTATAAATATCACCGCCGGTTGCAGAAACGCGAATTATCCCGTTGCTACGATAATCTGTTCATTAACCTTGATTTTCCGTTGCTAGAAACAGAATTAATTTAATCGGATCAAAATCGCGGATAAATTTGATCTGTCGCATTATTTGGACGGATTAGTGTTTCCGAAAGCAAATTGACGGGTAAGTTAAAGATTAAACTTGCATAATTTTAATACCAGGAATTCGGCGGATCAACTTGAGATAAATTGAAAAAAGTAATAAAATTGTAATCATATTGTCCTAAAAGTGATCGAATAAAATATGTTCATTATTGCGTATCAATATATTCACAAAATTAATTATTTTTCCAAGTTCATTTGAAAAGTAAAGAAGTTGATAATAATTATATTATAATGTCAGATTTATCTTCTCTATCTGATTTTGATTTCAATGAAGAAACAGCACCAATTCTCCATCGAGTTGTTCGTGATAGAAAAAATGCTTTCGAAATGTTTTCGACAGTAGATGGCAAGCTTAGTTTTCATCTAAACAAGACAACTGTTTGGGAATTATTAAGCAGTATTGGGACCAATATAGAACCTCAACAAATAGAAACCGTTCAATTTGTGCTAGAGATCAAATTTTAATTACCTTACGCTACTTTGCGAGTAGATCCTTTCAGTGTGTACCAGGAGATACTATTAAGATTCACAAATCTTCTATATGTAGAATAGTAGTCGGAGTCATACCATTGATACCTGGCCTAAAGAGCAGGTACATTAATATACCCAATACTGAAGAACAAATGCATTGCAGTAAAGTACTGTTTTACCGCATACGAAACTTTTCCGCCATTATTGGGTGTATTGACTGCACCCATGTTTTCAGGTGATCCTACTGCTGAAAGTTTCCGAAATCGGAAAGGATACTTTTCCATTAATATTCAGGCAGTATGCGATGCAGAATTAAAAATTAGAAACATAGTAGCTCAGTGGCAAGGATCCACCCATGATAGCACAACTTTTAACGATTCCGCTATAAACGCAGATGTTCTAAATGGAATGAATGGCCAAAGTTGCCACACATACAACCATAGAGCCTATACCTACATACAGGTGACAATGGTTACCTTTGCAAAAAGTATTTGTTGACACCTTTCCTTAATCGTCGCAATCCTAATGAAAGAGTTCATAATTTGCTATATAGATTTTTTTTTTTGACATAAATTTTTTTCAAAGTCGCTGTCAAATGGTTTGTTTTGGTTTGGTTATATTTTTTTTTTTTCTGGTTTTGGTGGGATAGGAGTTGGAGGTTTTGGAACTGATGTATGTGGGCTTGTATGCTCGACATTGGACACAAAGACGTTGTCTGTGAAATAATTTATTTATTAAATTAGTTAATGTATAATATCAAACTACAACAAATGATTCAACACCTAAGTAAAACTGAAAAATTATTAATTAAATTAAATTTTACCTAAGAGTAAATTCTAAATTGTAAATGTGCAAATTCCTATAAGATTGAAAAATTTAAATAGAATTGATTACCATGAAACAGTTTGTCGTCGTCAAATTGGTTGGTCAATGGCCGAACTTGGTTTCCCACCATTCCCAGTAAAATTGTATCAACATCAATTATTTCCCTCGTATATGTGCCACCTCCAGTTTTGTATAATTCTTTCTACAATAACAAAGGAAAGGAAATTTATGGATGATTTAATAGTTCCTTTCATATTATTTTGCACAATTCGGCACAATTATAGATAGGATGGATAATTATAACAATGATATTAAGTAAATATGGAACCTTATCACGAGCCAATTTTTTCTGTACTGCCAGTTCAGCACTAGTCGATTGCAGAGTGGAATCTGAGGTCTAAAAATAAATACCATTAAGTTCATACAGTTTTGCAATTAAATTCAGTTGATTAGGATTATTAGATGCAAGTGTAGCAGCAAAATTTATAAGTTATTGCAAACAAGATAATTAAAATGCAAATATATTTTTTAACATCAATGAAACCAAACTTACATCACTTGTCGCCCTGTCTACTTCTACAGACGCCTGAGACTGATTTTGATTTTCAGTGTAATTTTCTCTCTGAAAACAGTAATCCGTTGTGAAAATAATAATTGAGATGTAACTGGACCCTTACATTTTCTACTGCAACCGCTTTCCTCAAGCTTTCATATTCTTATAAAATGTTTCCAGTTTATCTAAATCTCGGGGTCCTGAATCGGTGGCAGCACCGATTAAATGCATTTCCAACGTTGTTCCATGCTTCACATGGAATGTGAACAAATTCACAATAAAATCGAGATTTAGCTAATACCACCGAATCTTTCGTTTCAGCAACGCATTTATCCGACCAAAATTTGATCCGGATTCTATGAATCTGACGGATTATCTTCGTTTCTGCAACCGGCGGTTAATGTTTTACATTTAGCAATATCGCTAAACATCTATCTAATATTCATCATTTTCTAATTTTCAACGCCATAAATGACAGCGATAGATCTGTCTCGCTTTTCAGTTTTTTATCTTTGTCTCACCGTAGATAGGATTGCGTTCGAATAACACCTCATAAACACCAAGCGCAGTAGTGCAATCGATGAGTCATCAAGAGTAGTTAGAATGGCCGATTGCTAGTTTGTTTCTAAAATTATTGAATATTTTAGTCGTTTTTCGCTTTAAAATTTATTTATTTTTAATTTTACATTGCTTAAATAGTGAGTAAATGTAAATAAATTGTGATATTTACCCGGGTTTATTAAACGATAGGATAGACAAAATTAAACCTAAATTTATTTGGATACTTTAGTAATATTAACTTAATATTAAAGCTTAAATTACACTAAATCTCATCGAAGAAGGTTTAATGAAAAGGTATTGAAATACCAAAATTTATACTGCATTAATAAATTTTAAAGCAAAGCTCAAAATGAAAAGGCATAACCTTATTAAGTAAGTCATGAAATAACTTGCAATACGTGAAGATTTTCTTGAAGGATTCTACAAAGTGGAAGATAACATATTGAGTTATTGAGAAGCCAATCATTAATAAAAAAAATAGTGATTGACATCTTAAAAATATATTTATTTTGTACGTAAACATTTAATGCAAAAGTTAGGAAAATTTTAATGAGGGTTGTTCATAGATAAACATAAATAGGATTATGGCTTAGAATTAGAAACAACTTCTAAAAGCAATATTTTATAAATATTTAGTTTGTATTACAGAACATCATAATGATTTGTATATTTACATCCAACTAACCTTACTTTATAGTTTTAACTTAACATAATAATTTATTAAAGATTGTAATTACCAATTTAGTTTTTGTTGCTTGACACTATAGTGCTAAAATATAATAAAAAAAAATGAAACAACACCAAAAAGCTAAAATTCACAATAACACGATTTGTTTATACTATTCTATACTGTTCAGTACAATACTATTGATGACTCATCACTAGTTTACGTCACCACTTCTTGGCTTTATGTTCAGAGTGTGTTGGTTCGAACCACCGATCGATAAAACAAAATCGATGTAAGCATTTGTACATAATTGATTTATGTAGCCAACGATAAGACATGGAAATAGTTACGTAATAACAAAATCTACGTGATAGCAGAATGCCAGGGTAACTGGAGACGCTATCAGCACTCTGCCGACGTTATCATCGTCACGACAGAACCTATTGACTAGAAAGCGCACGTATTGTATGACATTAGAAGCCACATACAATTAGATTTACACAATTTATAAACTGTTGCATAAATTTTTCATTGAGCAAAAGTTCTCATAACTTCCTAAGCTGCATGATTTTTTTCACAATTACAACTAATTATATTAGAGAGTTTTACCATTAATTAAAGGCATATTTTTTCACATAATATTATCTTTTTGCATCTGAAATAATATTTGTAGTTGTAACTGATTGTTTTACACATTAATTTGCTTATTTGAGGACATATTCAAAACAATTTATAAATTAACATTACCTAATGCGCGTTCGTTAATAACATTTATCTCCATCTATTGTTTATTAAAACTTGATTTTCAGAATTGTTTGAATAGTGAAAACCATTTCATGTTTATTTACCTTTTCGTGTTTCGTTAAAATCTTTGAACAATTGATTTAACTGTAATCGAACACGTTGTGGTCGACGAACGTATATACAACTTACTGATAAAGTCCCAGGATACGTCGATCCACACTTGAAAAAATATACTACGGTGACATCAGGAGAAAACCAGGTTTGCACACAATCCCATTTGAATGGGATTTAGGAATTCAGGACGCAGATCACGTGACCAATTCTGAATTTGCAATGGAAAATTCCATTCTATGCCAAATAGTACCATTTTAAAATTAACAATTTTAGCAAGACAGTTGCTATATTAAAATTGAACATTTAGTGTACTACACAGAAATCAGTCAAATCAACACATAGAGTGTGATTAAAATCCAATTTCAAAAATACGGTATTGAGTGAAACAAACAATTCACTCGAGTCGGTAATGTTTGCATAGTTGCAGCCTGATGCACAATGAAAAACTAAATTTAAAGCGAACTGATTGACTTACATTGTTGATTGATTGAGACGACCAACGACAAGCAGATCTGTCAATAAACATATGAAAGTCAAGACGGTAAACAACACTCATGGCCGGCTTATTTTTCGTAAGTGGATTTAAATGGATTTACATACTCCATACATGGAGTATGTAAGTTTTATATTTAGTTAATACAATATATTGTATTATACACCACTTAATTACGGAAACATACGCGAGCAGAGGTGACAGTGAGCATTGTTTTCCATTAACAATTGAGCTGCACTGTGCAGAAACACTTACAGGGATAAAGTCTTCAAACCTAGATCAGGGAAAGAAAGGTAACTTACTAAATTATTAGACCGAGCATGACGGTCTGTGAAAAGCGTTGATAGAAGGTACTTAATGTATCAGATGATCTCTTTAGATTGTGCCAATATCAGTCGTGATATTAATTACAGAGGTTGAGCAAGCGAGAAATAAAGGGAACAAAGAGAAAAGCATAAACAAGTATTCAAGGATAAAATCAAATACACATAAGGGTAAAAAAGGTAATGTAGTATATAAAATACCATGTTCAGATTGCAATAAAGTTGATATTGGACGAACTAGTCAATGTTTAAAAAATAAAATTACTGGGCATAAATTAAAAAAAAAAAAGCAGAACAGTGTTATCACACCACACTGAAGAATCAAAACACACATTCAATTTTGATGACATAGTAATATTAAGCAGTGAAAAAAAATTAATACAAAAGAGCAATATTAGAAATGATACAAATTAAAAATCATGAAAACTCTATTAACTTTAAAACAGACATAAAATATTTAAGCAAATCCAACTATAAAATAATTAAAACATACACAAATACATCAATACGTATTTATACAAACAAAACTATGAAACATATAGACGCTTAAAATGTAATGATATTACATTCATCAAATTACATTGTAATGATAAATACATAAAAAAAATATTTGAAGGTAGCAACAACATCTAGAAATCATAGAAAAAATAGAACCAAGGAAAAAAAATACAAATTTGACATCAATAAGAAAAAAAAAATCACAGAAGGAGAATATAGGTGGCAAATAAAAAATGCGCTTGAAAAAAATTTTGAAAAATCGATGCAGCTGTCGAGTAAGAAGTATAGAAAAATTTAAGAGGATAGAATATTCCAAAAAAAAGATAAGTAAACTTTACACTATTATTTACCATTGTGAACATATATTTCGTGAACGAACTGCCACTTAGAGTTGTGACGAAATAACTTATTGACTATTTAAACTAATAACCTTATTGTACGAAATGACTCATTTTATCTTATAATAGTGATGATAAAAAATATATCGACGTCAAAAAGGAACGTATCGCTCGAGTTCCTGTACGTCACTGTTCTTTCCTGTGCTTGAAGGCGATTCTGTCTTTTGTCAGGGATGCCCCTTTACCAACGGTACGTCACTACATAGTTAGCACCGCTTTTGTGTTGCGCCAACAAGTACTTTATCCACCTACACTTACATCCCTTATTGGATTTGGAACAAGTTATAAACTTTAAATACAAAAGCAAAATGAAATAAAGTTCACCAGATTGATAAAGTAATGTTGCGGTCCTTTGGTTTGAAGCTGTTCAATGATGAACATTTAGTTTTAGTTCAGAATATAAGGTATTGTTAAGGGAGCCATACTTAAAGGGGTAGCAGGCACATAGAAGGCTCTAGACAGCCCAGCGGTCATTGTTTCACGTAACGGAAGGCACACACATAGCATGAGATTGCGTAAGTAAATCGCTCTCAGTATAAACAATTATGTTATGATTAATATATATATAATAAAGATAATATATAGGCATAATAAAACCAATGCTAGGTTAATGAAAGATGCACAATTAGAACTTGACAGTTAGAAAAAGTGGAATTGAAACCAATAAAATCAAATGACGAAACAATAGAATCTTAACGAACAATATATCTTAAGGATAGAAATAAGCTCAGTATTAGGACAATTAGGAGTATTAAGAGTTTAATTTATTGTTAGTACGTTTGACGGTTCAATAAATAGTTTTGTTCCGGAAGCAGTCCTGTTACTCCCTTCCCAGTTAACCTTAAAATTCTACCCCGGCCAGTTTGTCGTCGTTTTGAGGCTCTGTTGGATAGAATTTGTTTTCAGTGCTGAATAGGTTCGTACGACAAATGTTGGATGATTAGGCATAGAATTGGAAATTTAACCGGACATCAGGTTACTCCTAAAGCGTTGACACCAATATTGCCAATACGAATAGATTATCAAAGCCTTTCCAGATAATTTTTTTTTATTATTGCTGGAACCACACTTTAACCTATTTTTAAAATAAGTTATTTAAAAAAAATATTAACAAATATTTAGCAAAATAATAAAAATTTTTTTTTACTGTATCGTGCAGACGAATCCTTCTCTCGAACGAGTATCAACATATTTTTAAGCTTAACTTCAAAAGAAAACAAAAAAATTGCTTCAATTTATCAAAGAAGGCGTAGAATTCGTGTAAACGGTACTTTTACTAAGTAGCCTTTTCTTTCTTTTTTTTTGATTCGGAGGGGGAACTCCATTTACGGATAACAAGCACTGGAGATTGCTCACCAATAAGGTGTTTTCCTGAGTGTGGAACACTGCATCATCTTGAACACTGAACCAAGAGGATTCGCAAGGTCTTTTGGTTACAGCCTCACTATTTTTTCTTCGGCCTTTTCTTATCACACCTACTCATCCCCTAGCCAAGCCGGCCAGAGATCGGTCATTTCTAGTTTCATCCTTCCTCTATCTCACACTTCTATACGCACTACTATGTCCCCGTATTCCGCGCAAGCCAACCTATCTTAGATTGTCCCTCTCACCCTCGCCTTTCATAACTACCTCAAACATATTCATCACCGCCTTCCATCCTTCCTCACCTTTCAATATTATCTCACCCACATTATCTATCCATATTTGCTCTCCCAACTCCCGCTCAGTCCTTTCGCTAACATCTTCATGTCGATCACACTCAGAGAGAGCATGCTGCAGTGTCTCGCTAAGTAGCAACATAAACGAAAATGAACCTTATAAATTGCAGCAAAGAAAACTAATAGAAGGGGTAGAGAATAAAAGCAACTACAGTGGTTCAAATTTTTAAAATATAGGTCAAAATAATAGCTTAGATTAACAAATCATTGAAATAATACACTGGGTAAAACTAAAGATCCTAGTGACAAAACTGAACCTTTTAAAATATAGTCGCATATATCAAACTATCTTTAAGGCCTTATATTGACAACCATGGAATAAGATAATAAATGCTACGCTATATTTACGCATTTACCGACTTTGTGCCGGTCGTTAATATCGTTCATTAATATCTATACTTGGGAGTTGAACTTCCGAAAGATCATGAAAGTTTTATCATAGGGACTAGAAGTAGCTCAGATTTCAGCTTGGCCACATCAAAGTTAAATTGCTCCTGTAGAGGTACCTATATTTTTAATAATTATCACATCGCAAAACACATGTTATAAAGTGAAATATGTTTAATAATATCGAGAAAACACAATTTATCTAGATCTAGCATTTAATTGCTATACTTTCAAACACATTTAAAAATTCATTATCAAGTTCCATTCAATTTGAGTTTTTTGAAAAATTCGTGTGGCATTTTAGAACTTAAATAAAAATAAAAACTGAAGTCTTATTATCACCACTACATATTCGTGATGCACATGTATGATCTAATTGTGGTTCAACTCGTAACCATTTACCATGACAATGGGGTGCTGATAGTGCTGACCATCGGGTTATACGTCCTTCAACACCATGGCCTTGGCATCGCCAATCTAGAGATTCATGCAGTGCTTCCGATTCACATCGAATGCAAACTCTTTCACCTAAAGAAGAATTCCAGATTATAGAAAACAAAGTTAAAGGTTTGTAAGGCCAGCCGCAAACCAGTACAGCAAAAACGTTGTTAGACAAATCACTTTGTCGAAACCGTAATTACATGTGCTTTAATATGGTATAACCTGACACAGATTAAACACGTCATGACAAAACAACCTTCAAACAAAATGTTTTGTATAAAGACACTTTTGTTTGATTAGTGTGAGTTGGATTGCGACAAAATGTTATATAAAATGTTCGAAGATGTTTAAAGAGGACGCGACTTTTTTTATGCAGCATCATTGAACACATTTTGACACAATCAAACAATGTTCGGCTTTTAGTCTTTACATTTTTTTAAGAAAAAAGAAAATGGACAAAGTGAATATTTTTTATTGTTATTATTTTTCTCACGATTTTTTGTATACGTAATGATATTGTGTATTAATGCATAAATGTATTAATTATTATCATTAATTAGCTGAACTACCCGACTTCGTCTGGGTTGAGATCACGTATAGCGTATTCGGATGGCTAGATATATTATGAAAAATATGAAAATATGTATATTTTGAATAGAAGAATTTCTTTTTATATTTTCTTCACTCTGACGGCCGTTTCGATATTTAAATCTTTATCAAAGACTTCTTTTTTTTCGCAATTTCGCCTTGATATGCTAATTTTTGATTTGTTATTTTTTTTGTTTTATGGTTGCTAAGGTTACGTCTTCATATGCCACCTATAAATATTTTAAATTTTAAGCGCTTATTTGTTTAAAGGCATGTATTTTTTGAATGTACATATGTGTGGGTTTATGTATGTTTTAACTTAATTTATATTAAGTTGTAGTATGATTTGCTTGAGTATTTTATGTCTGTTTTATAGTTAATAGTGTTTTCATGATTTTTGATTTGTTTCATTTCTAGTATTTCTCTTTTGTACGTATTTTTTCAGTGTTTAAGATTACTGTGTTATCACAATCATATGTGTGTTTCGTTTTTTTAGTGTGGTATGTTAATGTTTTTTTTTGTCGTATTTATGCCCATTAATTCTATTTTTTAAACATTGACTTGTTTGTCCTGTATAAACTTTATCACAATCTGAGAATGGTATTTTATATACTACATTGCTTTTTTATCTTTATGTGCATGTGATTTAATTTTTGTATAATATTGTTTTGTAAGATTGTGTCCTTTATGTGCGACTTGTATGTTATATTTGTCAAAAATGTGTGTTAATTTTTCTGATAAATGTTGTATATATATGGAAGTGATATGATTTATTTGGTTTAGTTTTTTGCAATTTTTTGGGTTGTGTTATAAAATTTGTGTATTCTTTGATAAAATATTCTGTGTATAAATTTTAATGGAAAGTGGTTTTGAATTAAAGCTTGTTTACCTTTTTGTATAGTCTGTTAGTTTTAATGCTTTATCAACTATTCCTATTATTACTGACTTGCGTACTTAGTCAGTGTCCTATTGGAAAAGACTTACGCATCTCATACATCAAATGATTCCGAATGTAAATATTCAACTAGTGTAAAAAAGTGCTTGTAGACACTTATAGACACAGAGTGTATTCGTGGTCGCTATTATTTATGTTAGTAAATATCATTACAATATTTATTATTGCAAAATTAGAAGATTGTTATCCAGAAACTAAATTTTTGCTAGGTGGAAGCAGCGATTTCGATTGTTACCTTATTGAAGTACAAAGTGTAGAAAAATTTCTTATTCTGCCAAAAAAAACATTCAATCTTACAGTATATCTCCCTCGAATCAGATCCATCTAAAGTCCTTTTTATAGAGAGTCGCGGACGTTCATGGAATTACATACAACAGGTGAATAATTAATCGTTGCTTTAATTATAAAAAATATTAATGTCAACTGTAATGACCATGTCCATAACAGAAAATAATGTGTGGTGTCAAATGAACGCTAAGTTTGAGCAGTTTAACTATTTCGACGTATAACTATACTACGGTTAAAATCAATTGTAGACTGGGACAAAAATTATTCTCTCGATATCAACTATATATAAATTATACGTAGAATAACTACTCCGTGCTTTATACTTTCATTGTAGAATCGGCCCTAAGAAAATCTAAATTAGCTGAATAATTTGTAGATTATTCAATTAAAGCTAAATAATATGAATACCATAATTTTTGTAATACAAAATAACCAATACGTTTAGATAATGTGCCAACCAACTAATTAATTTTTTAAATAATTCGATAATAAATTTAGCTTATGTTATGATTTCTTACATACACTTTCAAACAGTGAGTTTTTTATACTGTTTTTCGTGTTCGTGATTTCATTTTTGTTCTTAATATAAATATTTTATTTTTTTATGATTTAAATATAAAAAGTAAAGGTAATACAAAGGTAAACCTTTTACCATTAAGTGCCAGTTTCTTTTGCTTATTTATTCTTTTTTCGCGCTTATGCTTTTCTTCCTCATTGACTCTCCATGAATCTCTCCCACTGCTTTGTGTTCGCTGCCAATAATTTAGCCTCTTTCATTGTAATTCCTTGCTTCACAATTGTTTTTGCTATTATGTCATCCCATCTTTGTCTCGGGCCGCCTCTCCTTCCCGCCCCTGCTCTCTCGCTTCCTTCACTTCTCTAACTTGTCTATCTCCATCCATTCTTTGTAAATGACCCCTAACTATTTTTTATTTTATGTATTCTTCTATGAATTGTACGTCTAATTCTTCTATGATATTTTCATTTCTCTTTTGGCGCATCTTATCCTGACAGCTTTGATTCTGCGCTTCTCTCTTTTCTTTAATATCCACAGTTCACATCCGAACGTCAGTGCTTGTCTAAACACTGTCTTGTATAAATCTATCTTAGTTTTCATTGATGTCTCATTTTTTCCAACGATTGTCTTGTTCGTTTTATAATATAGTCGTTTTGTTTTCTCTATTCGACCGTCTATCTCTTTTTCATGTGTTCCTTTCTGACTCAGCTCTATTCCCAAATATTTCTATTCTTCCATATACAAAAAATCGCTGGTCACGCTGGTCGAGTTTATTTAGAGTCTTCAATTTCGTTTGGGGAAAATAATTAATACAAGCCACGTGTTGTACCATTAATAGATTGGCGGTCTATCAGTCAAAAAAGGGTTAATGGGTATAGTTCAATGGGGTACTTACTCGATAGGATATCGACAAAGGACAGGATAGTAATCCTGTTTTACCTGTATTAAATTAAAACATTTAATGTAAAACATTAAATGTTTTACATTTAACAATATGGCTAATATTATATGCAATGTTCATTGAATCTAATTTCAACGCCATAAATGACAGCGTTAGGTCTGTCTCCCTTTTCAGATTATTTACCTTTGTCTCACCGTAGATGGGATAGCGTTCGAAGCGCCGATCGATAAAAACAAAATCGACATATGCAATTCTGGTAATTGTACATTATTTATTTATTTCGCCAATGATAATACATTTGAATAGTTAGTTGATAACAAAAATGTAGTTTTTAAGTTATTAGATTAACATTATTTTGTAATTGAAAATTATTCAGTATATTATTCTATACACATCGAGAATGAAGGATCGTTTTCAACATTAATGGAAGTTATGCAACCAATTAACCTTATGAATTGAATGTCTTTACGAATACATTAATTTTGGAAATTCTTTCACGTTCCGACCAATTAAAATTTGCTAATTTTAGGAAACTTTTCCTACTTCCGGTGTTTTCAGCGAAAAAGCCGTTCTGGAATATTCTGGCATCTTCCATGTAAAAAACAGATAAAAGGAGTGACCAGTAGCCACTGGTTGTCAATTGGTGTCAGAAATCAATTTTTCTAAACTTAAAATCTTACGTCGCGTTCATTTTTCTTATTTTCAACCTCCCAATCTATAATTTTTCAGAGTTAATTATTCTAAGTAACTCCATTTTTCCAGTAATTCATTGCTAGATGAATTATTGCCAATTTACTCCGTTTGTCTAATCAATATTCACCTTCATAAAATTTTTCTGTCCAATTTGCGTTATATTTCACGTTGACGCCATATTGAAAATTTTGTACTTTTCGAGAATTTCACAGTAAATTCCCATCTTTTCACTATTACCCAACGAGGAAAAACGTTTTACATTCGTTTTTCCTTCTTATCTACACGTTTTCTTCTCAATTATTCGAATTTTCGGATATATTTGGTTCTTCAACTTCATCGACAATCCATCGTCGCGATGTAGCTGCATTTATCTGCTTCCTACAATCAACTGGCGCCATTATTCTGACCACTGTGCGTGCGACGTTCTCGCCGCCCCTGTAACTGGAGACGCTATCAGCACCCCGACGACGTCATCATCGCCACGACGAAAATTATTGGCGGGAAGGTGAACGTAATGTATTGCATTTGGACAAACACTTAAGGTAGGATCTAGACCATTTACTGATTGTTGCATGAATTTTCATTGAGGAAAACTTACATAATTTCATGAACTGCCTGAATTTTCCTCACATGAATTATAACTAATTGTATCGTAGAGTTTTGTCCTAGTTAAAGGCATGTTTTTCTTCACATGTTATCTGTTTTGCATCTGGGATAATGTTGGTAGTTCTAACTGAGTGTATTACACATTAGTTTTCTTGTGTTAGGGCATGTTTATAATAAATTACCCATTAACATTACTTATTGCACGTTATATACCGTTTTTATTAATAACATTTATCTCTTTAATTTAGAGATAAAATTGTAGAATCTCTTCATTGAAACTTAATTTTCAGATTCATTTTTATCTCTTTCATTATCAATATTGCGGTCCAAGCAAGCGAATCCAGAAGCGCCTGGCACGTGGTGATCCTAGAATCAACCCATTAGATGCAGGTTGCAAGCAGCACGACCTCGCATACAACTCAAGTTCTGCATTATCTGATAGACATAAGGCGGACAAAGAATCATAAGATCGTGCGTGAGAACGAGTGAAATAAAAAGATTTCAGTTTTGGTGAAAAGGTTGCATATTGGCTAGTTCTAAATACCATGAAAGCTAAAAGAAGAATGGGAATGGGGCTTTCATTCAAAACACACGTTATCGATCCTATATCGAAAGCGTTAATAATAAATAATAATAATAAAATATAAAAATCATAGAAATTCAAGAAAATCAAGCTTGGAAGGATTAAAAGTAGCTCGCTTGGCTACTACAAAAGCAAGTGGCCTAAAAAATATCCGTCTGCCACGCGTTATGCCATTTGACCATAAATCTGGAAGATTTTTACCAATGGTGCCTATTTTATCTGCCTTGGGAACAATGGGTGCCCTAGCTGGAGGAGCGTCTACTGTAGCTAAAAATATAACAGATACGAAAAAGAAAATAAATGGGAATAATGGCAACAATGTTGAAATTGGCAAGGAAGGTTCAGGATCGTTTTTGCGTAAAAATTCTAGAGGATATGGATTGTACTTAAAAAAAATCACTGAATCTTCCTGACAGAGCTCTTTATGATTATGAAATATTAAATTGTTTAAATAAACTGAAATTACCATATTTTAGAGGTGTCTGTATGCGTTATACAGTATACAAATATGTAAGTTATAATGAAAGTGGTATTGTTAATTTAGATTAGAAGGCCAATACAGGCACTCATTGGGAGGCGTATAAAAAGCAAGCTAATACTATCAATTATTTTGATAGTTTCGTCAATTGGAAACCACCTTGTAAAATATTTCGGTGAATCAAGTAATATAATCTACAATAGAAGTCGATACCAAAAATATAATTCAAATAATTGCGGTCACTTATGTATTGAGTTTTTATATAATAGCAAACCATAGTACAGTCTTGTGTTAGTCATGTTTATAATATTCACATTAAAGGATCGTAAATCAACACTTTCCATAGATTTTCCCAATCCCATCCAACTAGATACAAATTTTCAATACAGACTGGCGTTGATTGGTTTCTTTACCTACAACACTATACTGAACGTTGAAGAAAATAATAAATTTCACTATATAATAGTGAAATTACATTACATTAGAATTGTAAGTCATATTTGTGAATACTGATGTTATACTGACGAAGATGCAAAAATTTCATTATAGGAAGTTGGAACTTCCCAAATAATTTATCAACATGTGCAAAAGAGGAATTCTTTATGCGAATACCATTATCTCATTTATTTGGTGTAATCAGCGATTATAAAATAATGATGGGTGGACATTAAAAGAAAGACTTTCTACAAAAATTATTCAGTGAATCTAATGGAATCGGATCATCATCAGCATCACTTCTACCCAAAATTATAAATATTGAAACAAGTAATTCTAATTGTGTACCTAAACTTAATCGTGATATTCCAAAATGTATGGAACATCTAAATGATATGTTATATATATATATATATATATGCATATATATATATATATATGCATACGAAACAGTTGATTTTCAATTTATTCAAGTAGTCTAAATCAGATCACAATGATTGGATGTACTTTCCTTTTTTTAGTGACAATTTTTAATAATGTAATATATATAATTCATCCTAAAAATGCAGAACAAGTCTATAAGTATAATAAACGACACAGGCATATCATAATTCTCATTTATTTAAAACCTACAGGTGGTTTAAGTAAAAATAATTTTACTCATAAGTAATTTTAAATATAAAAAGAAAATGAGAAAGTTTGTACGTACATATTACATACCTATTCGTAAAATACATTTCTAATTATTTCAAAGTATTCTGTTACAAAAGCATAAATTTATAGCTGTTTAGTAATACTACACACAATACTAGCATACATTTGAAATACAAATTATATACATATCATTCCTATTGTCGTTAATTAGATTGAATTTTATAGTGACCCCAACGAAGCGTGGCTGTACTGTTTTCAAGCAAATAACGTTTATCATCAAATGAATTAAGAGCTAGTTTAATTTCCTCTACACTAAATAAATCATGATTATAAGAACGTATAGAACACTGTTTTATAACTTTTTTTTAGATGACATTAAACATTCATAGTAATCATGAATCTATTTCATTTTTTACAATGTTGTATTTCACCCCCTTAATTTTTTTTATGCATTTATTCAAGCTATTTATTTTATATGTATACATTTTAGACCTTAATCCTATAAAATTGGTAGTGATATGACCGGCTGCTTCATCCTTAAGCAATCCCAAAGCTTTTTTATTTTTTATTGGTATACCGTATTGATTATCCACAGCATAGTTATTTGTATCGAATTTTTGTATATGCGTTTTAATAATATCTAAATATGCATCATCGGATATGATTTCATATATGAAGCTGTCTATATCCATGCACATTTGCATGGATGGATAATTTGCAATCTTCATTTGGTGAAATCTCTTTTAATATAAAATTATAAAGAAAGTCATACATAAGAGTTTTAGATATATCTAGAATACACATTCCTATATAAACCGGTTTGTTAAACACTATATGTGATTGGTTTAGCTCTATAGCAACTAAACTTTCATCAAATATTTTATGGCTATAGAATAATGGGTTCGATATTAGATTTTTAGCACCGTAACGACCTTCCCATTTTTTGAAAATTTTGATATTTCTGTTTTCTCATGCTCTTCATTGTTTTTCCGACCACGGCATTGTTCATTAATTTGAATAAATTTGTCTCAAAAACTGTATTAGCTTGCCGTCGGAATTTAGTATTCAAGTCTATATATGGTTGAACCCATGGTGCTTGGCTAAATTGTAATATTTTATGAATTGTAGTCAAGACCAGATCATTCTGTAAGGCTTGTTTTACATTTCGATAATGCATAATTTAATTTTTTTTATTGGTAACTGTATTCAGTAATTTAACAGATTTAGAACCTAGCGGTCGTTCATGATTTGCACAGAACGGCAGATCTTTATGTTTGTCATACAATGACATTGGATATTCTAAGTCTACATCGAGAATATAACCACTATCGGAATCATCAGGAACATTCATAATATCTACCTCATTTACATTATTTAGCCAAGCAAAATTATTGTAAGGTAGATACTGAGACATGGCCCAACCATATAGGTTATTGGCATCTAAATATAATAAATATTTAGATGGATTTGTAACGTCAAAGTTCTTCATATAATTGTTGTTTGCCGCGGAGTATCTATTAGAACACATCGCAACACCCCTTCTTATGTTTTTTCAATAAATAAAAGTTGATCTGTAGCTTTGAGAAGCCTAAGTCTACACTTCGTTATTTTCAACATACAATCCCAAGCGTATCCAGGTAACGTATGGTAGAAAGGCGGCTGTAAGCCATAAATATTTATACACTTACTTCTAAAGTTTTCAAATACATCAGCCAGCAAGAGAACATCTGTCTTCAAGTATAAGTCACCATATTCGCCTCAATTATTAATATTAAATCTTTTGCAAATTACTTTTGCATGATTAAAATCGGCCTCACTGATATGTGATTTAGTCAGCTTATTATAAAACAATTCTTTAGCTGGTAGTTCCGTTTCATTCAGTTTACATAAATTATCTACATAATCATAGCAAAAGGACCCTTTTTTAGATAGCAGTTTAAGAGATTCCGCTTTTAAATTACGGAATTCATGTTTTAGAATATTTCATTAATTTATTTGTAGGGTGGATACTAATTCAGACAGTGAGGTGTTTAAAAACCTTTAAGAATCTATGTAACAGTATCGAACAGAACTGTTAGCGTAATGCTGAGTAAATGAAATATATTTTTATTATTTATTGGTAATAAAGTAATGGTTTGAAGGGGTAAACTAATCAAGAAATTACAATTTATTAAGCAAGATTATTTTCCATAAGGTTTAGTTAAATTATTTTAAAATTTGGGCAACTTATTCGAAGACAAACATGCATATTTTGTAGGGTGAACCAATCTTTTGAAAACTGTTTGGCACTAATATGTAATGGTATTTCTTTCATTGTTCGTTGAAGCAATCATATCAATGAAAATGCAAATTTTCGTTTTGGAAGAAAAACGAATCAATTTTAGTAGCGTGTTACGTGTGAAAAATTATTAAATCAATAAAATTGTTAGTTAAGTTTTAGTTAATAAAATGTAAAATTAGCTGACTAATCCAGTTTTATACTTTATCCAAAGAAGTATGAAAGGATGGATTAAATAATAAAGTTTCAGATATCAAATAGACAACACAAATATTTAATAGTTGTCACTTTATATCAGTTTAAATCAAACTAATTTACAGTTTAAGATGTGGAACTATTAAATATACATGATAAAAGAAATAAATTGCAAATACGCTAGTGTTTTATATAATTTAATAGTTTAATTTCTTTCCCTTTATGATATTATTATTTAATATATTTAGCTGAAAAGCGACAATCATACTTATTCAGACGAAGTATAAAGATGAACTGGTGTAGTTCACTCTGAATGCAGAGTGAAAGTCGCCGTGATTACCTTGCTTAAGTGATTTATAGCTCTCTTCTCGTCTGCATGCCTTCGATGCTTTTAAAATTTCAAATTGGACACAATAACTGAAAAACAAAGTTACAATCTAAACAATAAATCAAAACTGAACATGGACAGTAAAATATGAGTGGATATGTACAATAATAATTAGTTCTTTCTGATTCGGTGTCGAAAATATTGACTTTCCTGTACAATATGGATACATTTCTTGGAACAAGATAATAATGAATTTCAATAACAAATATTTTATATTTAAAAAAAATGGTTAACATGTATCTGTTGCCATAAGTACGAGAAGCATCTGATGTATTATCACCGAAAATACATCCTATGAGTGATGATCCCTTCTTTCAGCTTTCTCATAGGAAAAAAGTGAAAAAATTACATTTAGTATTGTAACTTTTTTTAGAAATTAGCGAATTATTTGTTTCTCCTTATTATGCCTATAGTGTTGAATAGCTGTGTCATTAGTTTATTTGAATACAGGTGTGAATAGCCGCTTGTTTTTTGGGGCGAATGAGTTTGAAACCCGAGCTGCGCAGCAGTGAGTGTATTAATAATGAATATCAAAAATCGAGTTATCAGATGCGTACTCAAGCCTTTTTTTTAATGAGGTAATTTTAAGCAACAAATAATTAATTTTTAATTGCTTGGAATATAAGCCGAATAAATATAAATAAATATAACTATATAAATATAATTTAATTATATCATATGTAATTATATATAATTAAAGGAAAAAGTTACCACCAAATATGAGCGATTGCAAGCATTACGCATAATGCTTCATAAATATCTTGGAAGATATTTATGAAATTCTACACAGTGAACCAGGTAATGCTTTCATTTTATTAATTCTTCGTATTCTAAACTCTTTCACCATTTTCATATAATGAATTAGTAATTTAATAATTTACTCCTGTTGCTTCTTTTTATGTAGAGCCATGTAACCCATAAAGAATAATAAATCAATGTTATAAAATAAAACACAGCTCTTGTAACAATAATATAAACATAAATCATAAAATAAAATATCATGCATATATCTAGCATATATCATATAGCATATATCTCTATCACTGGACCGAGCATAATTACCCAATAACTACTGGGTTTACACAGAAACACCACGGCGTATTTCGCGTGTCCGCGTGGCATACGCCTCCGTCCAAACAATCCAATATTAAAGGATAGACTCTGGTTACCGGTATAACTCACTTGCTGGCCAGAAATAAGGAAAGGTTAGAATAAGGTTGCCGGACAACTTTTGAGACTTGTCTTGAAAAAGTTCTATTTCAATAAATCAATTTCATTAAGTACTATCTTAATTATAGGTATATTTTCCATCCAAGAAAGTTCATATTATTGAGGTATTTTCTATCTCACTTTCCTACTTTCTTTGTTTCTTCGTGAAGGTTTCCCTGGTCTTCGTTCATTGAGTTTGTTATTGGTTCCTGGTGGGAAACGTTCTATAAAAATTCGGTACGTGCTGCAAACGGAGTTCGTTCCGTTTGAATCTTGAAAAGTGAAAGTGATAGTTCATGCTGGTTAAGGTTCGCTCCGCGACCTACATTTTTTTAACGGTACGTTTGATTTAACCTACGACATACTCGTAGTGAAGTTATTTTCTGAGTAGTGTTTAAAGCCTCAAAGTTAGGTTACTGCTTTATGGTGAATGGTTTATGCCTCAAAAAAGGCAACCAAGTTTAACCTGTTTGAGGGAGATTCATCTTCACTACGAGGAATCATGGAAGTGCCCTGAATATTGGATTGACCTTCGAAAGCCCTGCAGAGAGAATATTTTATCTGGTTGATCATCGCCTTGGTTCCTAACATCGCGTCCGGCTTGGACTAGAATCAACTTAGCTCCCTCGTCACCAGTATAGTTAAATAATATGCATTTCTTTGAATATTATTGTTTTGAGCATAGGCAACGTTACAAAAACGTTGTTTGTTAATAAATTTAGGCCACTGTTAGACATTCACGTTTCTATAAAAGTTGTTTTTTTAATCACTTAACTTTTGTTATATTTCGTCTTATGAAGACAACCAAATATTAACTACAAATTAATTTCGTTTTCTCAACCCAAGTACTTTGCAACTGATTTAATTTTTGTCACTGTTCTTTATGCAGAAATAAAAGATAATTTGTTCAACTTAGTTAAAAATTATTGCTCTAAAACCACGAGAGTTATACTCACGCGGTCCTCAGGTACTATGCTACAAGACGCTACTGCTTTTAGTATTAGTATATTTTTAAACAGTATGTTATTATTGTTATTATTATTTAGTTCAGTAATAGCAAAATAATCAAAGCCAATGCTGATGATGCTACAGTTTTTTAAACGTCGCGATTTTTCTTCCTATAAATTTAGAATTTCTTATCTAATTGCCACTAATCTACGTAAATTTCATAGTTTTAACGTAAAAAAAAAACAATTTGAAAAGGTCGCGAAATTTCTGTTCTTTAAATTCAGCATTTCTTAGCTAACTATCTTTAACCATACGTGAATTTCGCAATTTTAACGTAAAATTGAGAAAATAGAAAATTGGCCACGTATAGTATCTTTATCTACTATATAAAATTCAGTTGTTGCACTTTATTTGATAATTATTTCTCAATTTAGTATTATGGGGCCATCTCACCGAGCATGTATAAAGTTCAGTAGCTGAACACAGATTGCTGTACCGCTTTTATTATTAGTATGTTTTTAATACAGTATGTTATTATAATTATTATTATTTAGTTTATTCATAGCAAAATAACCAAAATCGCTGCTGCGGTTTTGCTACAATTTTTTCATTTCAATTTCAATTTTTTTTATAATAAAACAAATTAGTTGCGCATTTCTATTTAATTTTATATTAATTTTATATTATATTATAAAATTATTAATTATATGAATTATAAAAATTTATTATAAATTATAAAAATATTATGAATTATATAAATTGTTAATGTAATAATAGTATATTATTACACGAGTGACGACAATAGCATTTTCTGCTATCGAAAGAACAGTTGAAACTGTTCGGTCTTTTCAGTTCAACAGTTCAAGTTGTTCTCGCGAACAGTGTTTGCGATTCAGAAAATGATTTTCAACGAGTATAACACTATACTTTTTCTACGACCATCGTTATTAAAATTAAATCTAATTAAAAGAAACCCTGTGTGTGGCCGCCACTCACGATAAAAGTGACACTTTATTTTCCATGATGATTGGGCAGAAATCGGCTATGGAACTGCATAAGATCATACAAAGAAAATTTTCTATATATAAAGCAGAGTACAGAAAAATTTTCTGTCTGTGAACTTATGTAGTTCCCATGGAGGATTCACATATAAGAGGCATATTTTATTAATTTATTTTTATTCATTTTCATTTTCATTGTTTTCATTATATTCTAAACAGATAACGATAGGTTTATAACAAGATACATATGTAGTGGGTAATCTATCTAAATATCTGGAAAAAACTGCATCAATTGTGGTTCCCGATCGTGTTGTTGAAATTTTTTTATCATTATTTATTTTTAATTTTAGTTTATCATTTAAAAATGTAATTAGAGGTTCTGCTTCTGGTTTAGCAAAATTTACATTAAAATCGTCGCTTAATATAAGTGGTATCTCACCCCAGTTTTTGCCCAATATTGCTGCACCATCTATAGTACATGGAAGAAGTACCTCATGTAGAAAGTCAATTATATCACTGATATTTTTATTCGGCGAAATATACACAGCTATTATACACATTGTTTGTCTACTTTCGACACTGCATCTTACTGCACATATTTCTCCTGCAACCGTTGCATTTACAGAAAAGGAATTCATTTGTCTTACTGTAAAATCCATATAAGCGCTTGTGGCAGTGGTAGTATCAATAGAATTATGATAGATAGCTATACCACCAGTTTTCACGTTTGGATGTTTAAATTTTACAATGCAATCAAAATTAGGTAGATCCACCGTCTATTCATTTTGCACCCATGTTTCCGAAAGTAACAATAATGTTGACCTTCGGGATACATTGTCTATTAAATCTTTAGAATGAGTTTTCAAACTTTGACAATTTAAGGAAAATATTGACAATCTTCCATTTTTGCTGATTACATCAATTATTTGTCTGTTAATCGTGCTCAATTTATTGAGAGTAAGTCTTTAAAATTTATCTTATAATGACCCCATAGAATTTGACGTTCGACGACTATGATAAAATGTGAAATCTCCTGTCGGATTAACAATATAAAGTCCATTAATACTGGTGACTCGTGATAATGCCACATATAGTAACTGTTGGGAATGTGCCTTTCCATATTCATAAACTATTACGTCAAAGGTTCTGCCTTGTGATTTATGTATAGTAACTGCGCAAGCCGGAATCACTGGCAAATGGTTCCGTTAGCAGCAATGGTTTTATTATTATTTAAATAAATTGTGTATTTTATGTAGCTGTTTCTTGTTCGGTACTTTGACAACCAATAAAAACATCCGTTGCTTTCGAAATCGCTTTTTGCATAGCTGAATTTAAAATCATTTGATTATATGCATCTACTGAATTATTAGTTAGAAACAGTCGTATTCCATGTGGACAGAGTCTATCAGCTTCTGCTTTTGGAAAAAACGTGATTCCACTAATTGTAATAAAGTCAAAAGAACTCCACCAGTGGAAAAAGTGGAGAATAGATAAAGAAAAACCTCAACGGAGGAAGATGAAGGAATTTAAATTCAAGTTCCATTTTTTCTCAAAGAGACGTTATTTTGTATAATTATTATTATAAAATTTTCTCCAATCTACGTCTCAAAAAGTTGTATAATATATATTTAATCAATATACATATAAAAAATCATAATATAATACGTGTTTCGGTATCAACAACCCTCAGATATTATGACAAGAATATAATTATGAAAAGAAAAAGTATTCAAATTGCCAATTAAGAAATTTATGGCAATATATGAAATTTAATGACTTTAGCGAACCAGTTTAAAATTTTTAATTATTGAATTTCATGTTATTGAAAATTAAATAGGTTTCAAAATTGGAAATTATATTAACGTAATTATAGTTGGTATTTTTTTGAATTTAGTAATCTCTAATTTTTCCAGCAAATCTAGTTTTGTACCTTTTTTACATTGATGTAACAAGTGCACATCATCAGGAATAGAAAATGTATGATTGTTCGTAAAAATATGATGAGCAAAGATCGTACTATTATCTAACGATAAATTTTGATTAACAATATTTTTATATTTGTTAATATAATATTGATGTTCTTTCAATCTCTTTTCAATTTTTCTTCCAGTTTGTCCTACATAAATAGTCATACAATCGTGACATTTTAAACTATATACTCAAGATTTAGATAAACATGTATTTTGTCTTTAGTTTTTATCAAATTTTTAGCTAATCTGTTTTGAAATTTATTCGAAAATCATAATGTTCAAAAATTTTTTTAATTTTATAAGAGATTTCTCAAAAAACGTAAAACAAAAATTATTTAACGGTAGTTTATAGTTCAAGACATTGTAACAAAATTTATATTTATATATATATTTATTATAAAGTTTTTTGATTGAATGCAATGAGAAATAATTTTTGATTGCAAAATTTTTTATAATATCTATTTCTTTTTGAAAATTCTCTTTAGATAAAGGTAAATTAAACAATCTATAGAACAGTGAATTAAAAGTAGCAAATTTATGTGAATAGGCAGAATTAGAGGTATATTGAATTATGTTATCCGTAGAAGTTGGTTTCCTATATATTTGGAAATCTAAAGTAAGTAGATATACAACAGCAGAACTAGCCCACTGGTTCAAAATTTCGCCACCACAGGGCGCCACAATCGCGGGGGCTCCATTTTTATGTCATTGAGCTTCATGTGTTGTCCGCTAGGTGGCGCTGTGTGTAAATTTTCATTTTTCAATGTTTATGTTAGATGGCGCTTTATGTGTCAATTGTCACTGTCATATTTTTGAATTTTGTGTGTCAATTATCAGTGTCATATTTATTTTTGAAATGTGGCGCCAAGTTTAAATGTGTTTTCCAAAGGTGCTTTATGTGTCAATTGTCACTGTCATATTTTTGAATTTTCTGTATCAATTATCAGTGTCATATTTATTTTTGAAATGTGGCGCCAAGTTTCAATGTGTTTTCCAAGGTACCTTTTGATGTAATATTTGAAGTTTGATGTTGTGTGGATAGATTTCGGTAGCATCGGATATTGTTAAGAATTTGAGAAAAGGTGAAGGCTTGTGAGGCGTGCTTACCACATGGATAAGTATAAAGATGCCGTCGGGGCGCCGTCATAATAGGCGTTCTTACACCTATCCTTAATATGGTAAAGCACACCTCGTGATTGCAGCAGTAAAGTAGGGGAGTAAAGAAAAAGGAGAGAGAGAGAGACAGATGATAGAGAAGATCTTTAAAATAAAATTTTTAGATGTGAATAGGAATCGAACCTATGAAATTTTATGCGGGTATAAGGACCTTACCACTGAACCACAAAGCCAACCGACATCCATTATGTTGGGTTGAGTATATAAATTGAATTTAGGATTGCGCCGAACAATAATCTGCATTTTTAATATAAAGAGATCTTTAACAGGATGTTATTTGAAAAGGTTATAAGGGTGAAAAATTTTTCTATAAATGTTATAATCTGTATTAAATCTAAATTAACATATTTAGCCATATGCAAATGGCTATAAAATCAGCTTTTATAAAATTATTATAAAATGTGATAAAGTCAATTAAATTTAGCCTATTAATTAAGGGAACGACATGATATGTATTGATGAATATTATGTTAACCAAATCAGATTCTGTTAAGCATATAGTCTGTTCCTGTCTAGTAATTTGAATCATTTTTAATTCCTCATTATCATTACCGGTTATGATTATATTCTTACAACAAATAAAACGTGAATAGTCTAAATCCATTGTACTAAAATATATATGACGAATCCACTACATATTTAAAATCAGTTTTTGCCATTAAAATTCTTCCAATTTGAGGGTATTATTTAACTTTATAAAAGGTCTAATGTTTAGTCGATCATCAATCATTCAGTTATTTTAGAAAATCTCGTATATCCAATACATATTAGTGTTTCCTTATTTAAATGCTTCAAATTAAGAGGGCATTATTTAATTTTACAAAAGGCCTAATGTTTAGCCGAACATCAATCATTCTTTATTGTATTTAATAATAATAAAGGTTTTGCTTCATGACAAACCCATGTTTATCAATTTGAACAGCACTTAAAACACATTTCTCTTAAGGAATTTTAGAATGCGTGGAATGATAATCTGTATTTTTAATATAAAGAGATCTTTAACAGGATGTTATTTGAAAAGATTATAAGGATGAAAAATGTTTCTAGAAATGTTATAATCTCTATTGTATATTTAGCAAAATATAAAGTCAAACCGATTTTCTTATTAAAGGGACTATGATTTTTGCTGGTGGTGGTTGTGGTGGTGGTGGTAGCTGCATCAGGTATTTAAGCCGTATGCTCATAGTAATGTTATAGTGTTACAAAGAATTAAATTTCTGGTTGCTTGTAATATTATAAAGTTAATAGTATTGTTTTCAATTGTATAAGTGTGCATATAGTGATCATGGAAAGTGCAATTAATTTAAGCAGTGATATAGTAAATATACTTTGAAAAGCTGTACCATTGTTACAAGATGTTCAAGTCTAGAAAGGAGCACATGGATCAGGAAAATCAACAAAAGTATCCGAGATATTATGAAAATCATGCGCAAGAAGCAACCAGTAAGTGCTTGTAATAAGCTGTCTACTAATTTAAGTTAGTTAAGAAGATTTCGTCTTACATTAAAAAATAATAATTACCAGACTCACACTGGTGGTAATTTGCGAGCTTCTAAGAGAAGTGATAGAATAATTTGGGACGATCTAAAATCTGCATTCAACAACCGTATCAGAACAGGCATCATTTACAACATAAGACACACAGATGCCACTGAATTTTTAAAAGATTCATTTGAACTTTTTAAGAGACGTGTAAATAATATATTAAAGTCAATGAATGCACTTAAAGTAAACACCTGTTTATGCGCTCAGTATATCACCATCAAAGAAAATATAGAAATTTTGGAATTTAAGTACTTTCATACCAGAAACGAAAAAATTGATAGTGGCACGGATTTAGTAAACTGGTTTAAAAATAACGTCATTGACCAAATATTACATAAAATGGGTGAATTTCAAGAACGTGATAGTGGTTGGGCTCTAAAGGCAATAGTTAATTTACAAATTTATATAAATAAATATGAATTCGGTCTTGCTGCTTCATCCTATATTAAATTGCCTAAAGAAATTTCTAATAAAAAGGCGTGTCTAATTTAAAAAAATATGATAATTCATGTTTTTATTGGAGCGTTATTGCAGGACTTTATCCTGCTACTAATCATTCAGGTAGAATTTCACCGAATCCACATTATTTAAATGTATTAAAAACAGATGGCTTACAATTACCAATTTCAATAGGTCAAGTAAGTATATTTGAAAAACTTAATAACATTTCAGTGAATGTTTATGCGTTAGAGTTACATGAAAATACTGAAAAACAAAAAAATTATATAACAGTACCTTGCACAATAACGGACACCAAATTAGAAAAACATGTGAATTTATTGTACATACAAAATAAATATTATCCTAAAATAAATGATTACTTTCCGTTACCCGATGATAACACGGAAGATGAGAAGCTTAAGTATCACTATTGCCTTATAAAAAATATGTCTAGGCTCATATCAAAACAGATTAATAAACGTAAAATTTTTGTTTGCGATAGGTGCCTTAATTATTTTCTAACTCAGGAAAAACTAAACAATCATCTCATTTTATGTGAACAATTAAAATTCTGTAAAATATCTTTTCCAAGTTATGATTACGTAGAGTTGAAAAATATTGTATATAAGCAAAAAGCACCTTTCGTAATTTATTTAGATTTTGAATGTGTCCTAGAGAAAACAGATATTTCACGTAATAAAAGTCAAATTTGTTATCAACAGCATACGCCATTTAGTGTAGGCTATTATGTAAAATATGCTTATGATCAATCACTTTGCTACTACGACTTTTATCGAGGAGAAAATTGTGTAGGATGGATAGTAAATCAGTTAGGGTTATTAACAAACAAGATTGAACAAAAGATTAAATCATCTGTGTCTATGTCTAGTGGACTAGATATCGAAGCAGCAAAACATTGTCACATTTGTGAAAAACCGTTTCTAATTAATGTTAAAATGGTCAGGGATCATAATCATTATAATGACCTTATACGCGGTCTAGCTCATGCATCCTGTAACTTAAATTTTAAAAAATTATTTGCAGTACCAATAATTTGTCATAACCTATCAAATTATGATAGTCATTTCCTAGTTAAAGAAATATGTAAAATGGGGACCATTACTTTATTACCAATAAATAAAGAAAAATACATTTCGTTTACTCAGCATTATCCTAATAGTTCTGTTCGATATTGTTTCATAGATTCTTACAGGTTTTTGAATACTTCACTGTCTGAATTAGTATCCACCCTACAAATAAATGAATTAAATATGCTAAAACATGAATTCCGTAATTTAGATGCGGAATCTTTTAAACTGCTATCTAGGAAAGGTATTTTTTGCTATTATTATGTAGACAATTTAAGTAAACTAAATGAAACGGAACTACCAGCTAAAGAATTATTTTATAATAAGCTGACTAAATCACATATAAGTAAGGCCGATTTTGATCATGCAAAAGTAATTTGGAAAAGATTCAATATTACTAATTTAGGCGAATATAGCGACTTATACTTGAAAACAGATGTTCTCTTGCTGGCTGATGTATTTGAAAACTTTAGAAGTAAGTGTATAAATATTTATGGCTTACAGCCGCCTTTCTACCATACGTTACCTGGATACGCTTGGGATTGTATGTTGAAAATAACGAAGTGTAGACTTAGGCTTCTCAAAGATACAGATCAACTTTTATTTATTGAAAAAACATAAGAAGGGGTATTGCGATGTGTTCTAATAGATACTCCGCGGCAAACAACAATTATATGAAGAACTTTGACGTTACAAAGCCATCTAAATATTTATTATATTTAGAGGCCAATAACCTATATGGTTGCGCCATGTCTCAGTATCTACCTTACGATAATTTTGCTTGGCTAAATAATGTAAATGAGGTAGATATTATGAATGTTCCTGATGATTCCGATAGTGGTTATATTCTCGATGTAGACTTAGAATATCCAATGTCGCTGCATGACAAACATAAAGATCTGCCATTCTGTGCAGATCACGAACGACCACCAGGTTCTAAATCTGTTAAATTACTGAATACAGTTACTAATAAAAAAAATTATATTATACATTACCGAAATTTAAAACAAGCCTTGCAGAACCTTCTGGTCTTGACTAAAATTCAGAAAATATTACAATTTAGCCAAGCACAATGGCTCCAACCATATATAGATTTAAATACTACATACCGAGAACAAGCTAAAACAGATTTTGAGAAAAATTTGTTCAAATTAATGAACAATGCCGTATTCGGAAAAACAATGGAAAACATTAGGAAACATAGGAATATCAAGATGGTTCGTAAATGGGAAGGCCGTTATAGTGCTAAAAATCTAATATCCAGCCCATTATTCCATAGTCATAAAATATTTGATGAAAGTTTAGTTGCTATAGAGCTAAACAAATCACATATAGTGTTTAACAAACCGGTTTATATAGGAATGTGTACTCTAGATATATCTAAAACTCTTATGTATGACTTTCTTTATAATTTTATATTAAAAGAGATTTCACCAACTGAAAATTGCAAATTAATGTACATGGATACAGATAGCTTCATATATGAAATCATATCTGATGATGCACATTTAGATATTATTAAAACGCATATACAAAAATTCGATACAAGTAACTATGCTGTAGATAATCAATACGGTATACCATTAAAAAACAAAAAAGTTTTAGGTCTGTTTAAGGATGAGGCAGCTGGCAATATTATTACCAATTTTATAGGATTAAGATCCAAAATGTACACTTATAAAATAAATTGTTTGAATAAATGTATAAAAAAAATTAAGGGGGTTATATACAACATAGTAAAAAATGAAATAGATTATAATGATTATTATGAATGTTTAATGCTATCTAAAGAAAAAGTTATAAAGCAGCGTTCCATACGTTCTTATAACCATAATTTATTTAGTGTAGAGTAAATTAAACTAGCTCTTAATCCATTTGGTAATAAACGTTATTTGATTGAAAACAGTACAGACACGTTTCCTTGGACTCACTATAAAATTCTATCTAATTAACGACAATAGTAATGATATGTATATAATTTGCATCTCAAATGTATGGTAGTATTACTAAACATCTTTAAATTTATTCATTTTTAGTACAATACTTTGAAATAAATAATTATAAATATAATAATAATTATATTTTAGGAATAGGTATATAATATGTATGTATGGACTTTCTCATTTTTTATGTTTAAAATAACTTTTACTTAAACCTGGTGTGTTTTAAATAAATGAGAATTACGATTTGTCTGTGTCGTTTATTATACTTACAATCACTATACAATGTACGCTACCAACTAAGCTGACCCTTTTCAAGTTCAAACAAGTTCAGATCTGTTGATAGACGAAGGTAAGAAAGTAGGTAAAATAACTAATTCCGTAATAAATTTATTATTTTCTATTATGAACTGATATAAAAATATAATAAATACAAAAACATTCAAATATGAAACAGTTAATCTTATGTGTATGTAGGGGGCGATCAATTACATCGCCATCATCATCATCTTCATTTGTACGATGTCCCCAACAAGGCTTCAAATATTCTGATACCATTTCGTCTGGTAGTTCTAATTGATTACTCAATATCTTTATAAAATAATCATGGAATTTGCGTGGACACTCAATGGTGTTAATCATATCTTTCAATTCTAAAATTTGATTAGTCGTTACCATGATTTCTTCTTTTACCAATAAATTTAAAGGCACACTTTAAATATAATATTGTTGTTACTGCTGCCACACAATAGAGTATCGACAAGATTGAATCGAGTTTCTGTATTGATGAAACAGATGAAATAAATATTGGAGCGAGGAATCTATCTAAACTCTCCCACTCACTATCTTTAAACTCATCATTTTTGTTTATAATTCGAATTTTATAATTTGTTGAATTATTCGGAATGGTTGTAAACAAAACTGAGTCTGTAGCTTTTTCCATTTTACTTCAATTAGAAGGCCAACTATCATTAGTTGAATTGAAACAAATATAAACTTTTAAAAAAATATAAACATTTTTCGGATTAATTACATATATTACATTATTAAAAATTGTAACTAAAAAAAGGAAAGTAAATCGAATCATGATCATCTGATTTGGATTACTTGCATAAATTGAAAATCAACTGTTTCGTATGCATATATATATTTATTTTTAATGAGGCAAAATCTTATACATCCAACTACTAAGTATAAAACAATTTCTTAAACTACACATATGCAACTTATCATTTAGATGTTCCATACATTTTGGAATATCACGATTAAATTTAGGTACACAATTAGAATTACTTAAAGTTTCAATATTTATAATTTTGGGTAGAAGTGATGTTGATGATGATCGGATTCTATTAGATTCACTGAATAATGTTTGTAAAAAGTCTTTCTTTTGATGGCCTTTAACATACACTATATCAAATCCATATAACTTCTTTATTATTAAATGTATATCATTGTATCTTATATGTCCTGATTCATACAATAGTCCATGAATATTATGAATTGCATAATTTACATTTTTCTTTTCAGAAATGGTTAATATTGAATAAGGTTTAGGCACTTGAAATACATAATGACTATACTGCGATCCATGCATAATAGTCATTTCTTTAACATGGAATGCTCGTTCATCTTCATAATTATTTAAGACAAAGCCTTGCATGTCAACAATAGCAATTTTCATGGCTAATTAATTTTTCTAACTATTTCACTGAGAGGTAAATATTCTATCACACAATCGTGAATAATGTATGCTTTAGTGTCCGAAGCAAAACCTTGGTGTGACTCTATTTCGAGCTTACCGTCAACGGTAATTCATGATAACTCCATTTTCTGAATGGAATTAAAATTGGTCGATCATGCTTTATCGATTTTAATAATTCTATTTTTATATAATCATTGGGCGTTATATGTTTTACTTTCAATTCAATATTGTCAATTAGAATTTCTCCTATTGTTGTATTGTCACTTGTTACATAGCATTGTTATCATTACGAGAACGTACTAAACGTAAAGTATGTTTTCCACACATCATTGTTTTATAATCGCTGAATACACCAAATAAATGAGATAGTGGTATTCGCATAAAGAAATCCTCTTTGGCACATCTTGATAATCTATTTGGGAATTTCCAACTTCCTATAATTAAATGTTTTGCATCTTCTTCAGTATAACATAAGTATCTACGAATAAGACTAACAATTCCCGGATCTTTAACATATTCCACTTCTACACCATTCAATTCTGAATGGTTACTGAATCAAATAAAAATGGTCCTGCATTACTAACTAGGCACACAGTTCCATCTCCTCGTGTCTTTTTCAATTTTCCTTTAATTACCAAAACAAATTCGGCCATTAAAAGCCAAACATCATTTCTATTTATTGTTATTTCAATTACATCACTGTTAGAAAATGACTTAATATAGGGAAGATATGTTCGATATTCCATATGTGTAATAGAATCATCATTCAATGGAGATTTATACAGGTTTAAAATTTGATCTGACGGCATATCCAATCGATTTCAAAAAGGTTGTATTTAACTTGGACAATTTACCCCCCACCTTTCTAGCTGAACGGCGTTTTTTAACTAAATGTGTTTGCTTGTTACGATTTATTATTCCTTTTATACGATTTATTAACATTCTTATTACTAGCACTATTAATTATTAAAACCATCTTTTTTTAATTCTAACCGAACGATAATTTCTTCCCCATCGAAAATTTACAAGATTAAAATTCTGATCTAGTATTTTTAGTGAAATGGTAGATGTCTCTTTCCCTACTACTGGTAAATAAACCAAGTTTCGTGGAATTTCGTCTATAGAAAATCCAGGATTGGACGTGATGGGAAATTCGTATAACGTATGTGACGGTTTGTTGTTATAGTATGCACCACTTGTTATATTACTATCCACGTGAATCGTTCGGACTTTTACAATATTTACAGGATGATCAGATGAATGAACTATTCCAGCGTGCAATATCTTTCGTGAGAATCCTAGTAGTTCTGCTAGCGAATTTTCTGTATTAAAGTCTATATTAAAATCACGATGAAAAATTTCACACTTTAAAGTATTATTATTTGGTCTTAGGAAAAAAATACCTTCTTCTTTTTCATTTCCATTCAACTTGAAAGGTATCAATTGCTTCTTTAGATAATTATTAATATCTGTAATCTCCTATACTCCAGCAGGTAGATTAATTGAATTGACTTGTTTATTTTTATCTATATAGTGAAATTTAGTATTTTCTTCAACGTTCGGTATAGTGTTGTAGAAAAAGAAACCAATCAACGCCAATCCGTATTAAAAATTTGTATCTAGCTGTATGGGATTGGGAAAATCTATGGAAAGTGTTGATTTACGATCCTTTAATGTGAATATTATAGACATAACTAACACTAGACTGTACTATGGCTTGCTATTATATAGAAACTCAATACATAAGTGACCACAATTATTAGAATTAAATTTTTGGAATCGGCTTCTATTGTAGATTATATTACTTGATTCACGGAAATATTTTGTAAGTTCTGTTGGTGGTTTCAAATTACCAAAACTACCGAAATAATTGATAGTATTACCTTGGTTTTTATACGCCACCCAATGAGTGCCTTTATTGGTCTTCAAATCTAAATTAACAATACCACTTTCATTATAACTTACATATTTGTGTACTGTATAACATGCACTGTATGCACATGTACTGCATACAGACACCTTTAAAATATGGCAATTTCAGTTTATTAATAGTTTAATATTTCATAATAATAAAGAGCTCTTTCAGGTAGATTCAGTGATTTTTTTTTTAAGTATAATCCATATCCTCTAGAATTTTTACGTAAAAACAATCCTGAACCTTTCTTGCCAATTTCAACATTGTTGCCATTATTCCCATTTACTTTCTTTTTTATATCTATTATATTTTTAGCTACAGTAGACGCTCCTCCAGCTAGGGCACCCATTGTTCCCAAGGCAGATAAAATAGGCAACATTGGTTAAAATCCTCCAGATTCATGCTCAAACGGAATAACACGTGGCAAGCGGATATTTTTTCGGCCACCTGCTTTTTTAATAGCCAAGCGGGCTGCTTTTAATCCTTCTAAGCTTGATTTTCGTAAATTTCTATGATTCTTATATTTTCTTAACGCTTTCGATGTAGGATCGATAACGTGTGTTTTGAATGAAAGCCCCATTCCCATTTTTCTTTTAGCTTTCATTGTATTTACAACTAACCAAGATGCAGCTTTTTCACAAAAACTGGAATCTTTTGATTTCACTCGTTCCCTAGCACGATCTTCTAATTCTTTATCCGCCTTATGTCTATCAGATAATGCAGAACTTGAGTTGTATGCGAGGTCGTGCTGCTTGCCAGCTGCATCTAATGGGTTGATTTCAAGATCACCATGTGCCAGGCGCTTCTGGATTCGCGTGCCAGGTCCGCACCACTGATACTGAGGGAGGTGGGCCTCAAAGGGGAGCTTATCAATTAACGAATTTACTATACCCGCACCTCTGTAGTGAATAGGTTTCATATTACTAATCTGTATAAGCAAAATGAATTCATTTATATAGCCAATTCGTTTTCACCTCTATAATAGTTACAAAAATGCGCTTAGTAAGACAAGATCTTAAACTTGCCATCGAGAATTTGGACTTTGATGATTCGAGATCTAAAACATATATACACAGTGAATTACTACCAAATTATTTTCGAGGAATTTTCTGTGGTCCGAGCGGGTGCGGCAAAACAAATTTACTCTTAGCTTTGTTATTTGACCGAAATGGATTAAAATTTGCTAATATCTATCTTTATTCAAAATCTCTTTATCAGCCTAAGTATAAATTATTGGAAAATGTATTGCAGCAAGTTAAAGAAATAAAATATTTCCCATATAAAAATAATGAATTAGTTATTGATCCTGATGAAGCTAAAGCAAACTCTGTATTTATATTAGACGATGTTTCATGTGATAAGCAGGATAAAACTAGGACATATTTTTCAATGGGACGACACAAATTCATAAATGTAGCATATTTATGTCAAACTTATTCCAAAATCCCTAAACAATTGATAAGAGACAATTGTAATGTGATTGTACTTTTTAAACAAGATGATATTAACTTAAAACATATTTTTGATGAACATGTCACACCATATATATCGTACAATTATTTAAAAAACATGTGTCAACAATGTTGGAATGCTAATAAATTTAAACTATTAGTAATTGTAAAAGAATTCGAATTAAATAATGGTCGATATCGATGTGGCTTTGATGTATATATAAAGGTTCATAAATAGTTTAATTTTCAAAAAAAAACCAGTTCTTTTTATAATCATGAAGCTTCTAGATAAGTCGGAAAGTGCCCGCAAAAGAAAAATTTTAGAATTAGCTAATGATGTCCGAAAAAATTATTTAGCCTTAAAATTGGGACGTTCTAATGAAGATGGTATATTGAACCGAATTTTTACACCTGTTACTGATCAGTTAAAAAAATTAGCAGCAGACAATGTGGTTGTTAAAAATAAAACGTCTGAAATAAATGGAAACGAAATGAAAAATGTAAAGAAAATTGAAAAAAAAAGAGATATCTGAAGTAGATCAAATTGACAAGATAGATGAAGAAGTAGAAGAGGAGGACGAGGAGGAGGAGGAGGAGGACGAGGAGGAGGAGGAGGAGGACGAGGAGGAGGAGGAGGAGGACAACAAGGAGGAGGATGACGAGGAGGAAGAAATGGAACAAGAAGACGAGCTGGATGAGGAGGATGACGAAGTAGATGAAAGCGACGATACAATTACTAATGTGGATACACCGCAATTAGATAAATATTCACAAGTTTCTCAAGAACCTATAAATGACTATTTTCAGCATTCTCCTAATATTGACATTACTCATTCTCCAAGATATAACGCTATCACTAATACATGGACCTTGGGTCCAAATAAAATTGAATTTGATAAAACTACTGGCCATATAATAATAGGTAAAGAACTATATACAGGTAGCAAGGGACTTTATAATTCATTATTTTATAAAGATACTAAAAATTATACTAGTAAAGACCTCGAGGAATTTGACCGCATATTAGATGACACTAATCTATACAGAAAGGGTTACCCTTCTCAAGGCAGAATAGTTGGAGTTAGGAATCAGAAATATCGACGTATTATTCGTTCATTGTTGATAAAGCAAGGTGGAAACTATAATATGGTCTATAATTCCAAGCCAATAGAATATGTTTATTGGGATGATGTTAATGAACTAGTTGATAGTTCATTATAAATGAATATGTAAAGATCGCGATCTGCTATAAATGCTGCTGCTATGGGCATGGAGCCAAGTACTGTACAAGAACGGAGGTATGCTACAGATGTGGACAGGAAGGACATGAAGGGAAAGATTGCGAGAAAAATGAGATAAAATGGGCCAATTGCACAAGAATTAAAGGTAAAGATATAGAGCACATGGCCAAAAGCAAAAAGTGCCAAATATACAAACGAAAGGAAGAACAATATCGAAATAAGATTGATTATGGAAGCTGGGAAGAAGAGAAGAAACAAACAAAAAACTGGAAAAGAATTGGGGAAAGGAGCAGAAAACAATGAGAAGAAAAATTGAAGAAATATGGAAATAAGCAACATGGAATATACGAAGCATAAAGAGAAAAGAAATAGAACTAGAAGATGAGTTTCTGGAAAATAAGATAGACATACTTACAATAACGTAAACGAAAAAAAAGGGCGAGGATTACAAAAAATGATGAAAGGAAGTGTATTTATATATAGCGGAGTGGAAATAGAGAAAAAAATATTCTATAGTAGACTAAGAACAATAAGTTAAGGAAAGACCAACAGTGCTACATATATAAATAAAAAAGAAGAAAAAATATTAAAGCAGGAAGATGAAATAATGGAAAGATGGAAGCAATACTTTGAAGAGCTGCTGTCGGACAATGTAGAGAGGAGCGATGCAAGAGAAGCAGACAATACAGAGAGAAAGGAATGCAAAGACGAGGAAGAGGAATTTAATATGGAGGAATTGGAAAAGACCATAAAACAACTGAATGGAAAAGCACCAGGAAGTGACACAATAACGACTGAAATGATAAAATATATGGGAGAAGAAGGAAGGCAGGTAATGCTGGATATATATAACAAAATATGGAAAGAGCAAATAATACCTAAAGAATGGCAGCATGCACTGATATTACCAATGTTTAAGAAAGGAGATAAGAAAGATTATAATAATTACAGAGGAATTACTCTATTAAATACAAACATGAAAGTGTTGGAAATGATGATAAACGAGAGAATAAAAATTAATATAGAGAAAACTCTGGATGAATCACAGTCAGGATTTAGTAAAGGCAGAAGCATTCAAGACCATATATTAGATCTATATATAGATGATGTCAAAGAAAGAGATAAGCAGGAAAATGATTGCATTAATAAAAAAAATATATGAAGAAAACTCAAATAGCGTGATAGTCAAAAACAGACAATCGAAAAAATTTAAAACGAAAGACGGACTAAGACAGGGAGGAGGACTAAGCCCAACATTATTTAATATTTACATCGACAAAATAATAAGAAAAGCGAAAGAAAGAACTAGAGGACTTGAAGTGGGATGGAATTATATGGAGAGAATGGTTGGAGCATTTGCGGACAATATAATGGTGATAGCATCTAACGAAAAAGAGTTGCAGACAAGCATAAATAAATGGAATGAAGCACTTAGAGAGAACGGAATGAAGATGTGTAAAGAGAAAACAAAAGTAATGGTAATTGGGGAACAACAAAAGATAAAAATCATGGTAGATAAGGTAAAATTGGAGCAAGTGACGAAATGGAAATATCTGGGAGTAGAAATATCTAGTTCAGGAAAGCAAGAAGAAGAAATTAACAGTCGGGTAGAAAAGGCAATGAAAGTGTTTTACAGTATCAGCAATACGATTGTGGGAAAAAAAGAAATAACAAGGAAAACACAAATAAACGTATATAAAACAATATATATATATATGTATCTTAAAGCCTGTCTACCATTCCTGGTGTAGGCTAGAGAAGAAGGAACATATAAAACAATATATATATATATATGTCTATATGCCTTATACCATCAACTGGTGTCGGCTTGAGCTCTTCTCGTTATCCTCCTATTCCTCACTTCCTATGCATCTCCCCCACTCCTTCCTGTTGCAAGCAATTCTTCTTGCTTCATTCAGCCTCATTCCTCTTTTTCAATTCCCTCATCCCATGTAATTTCTGGTCTTCCCCGTTTCGCTCTTCTTCCCACCCTTGCCTGCCAGACTCTCTTTACTTGCCTCTCTTCACTCATTCTTACCAGATGTCCCCACCATCCCAACTGCCTTCTGTGGATGAACTCCACCACTGGTTCTATCTCCAACTCTTCTCTTATTGCGCTGCTTCTTATTTTATCTCTTTTTGTTACTCCTTTTACTCTTTTCAAGACTTTCATTTCCACAGCTTGTACCCTACTTATGTCTTTTTGCTCCATTTTCCACGTTTCACATCCGAATGTTAAAATCGGTCTTATTATGGTCTTGTATACATTTATTTTTGTTTTCCTTGTGATTTCCTTGTTCTCCACTATTACTCTATTTATTCTATAATATGCATTCATTGCTTTATTCACCCGCTCCGTAATTTCATTTTCCTGTTTACCACCGCTACTGATCTGCACTCCTAGGTACTTACAACAATCGACCTGTTCTATTCTCGTCTCTTCTATCTTAATTCCTAACTTCTGTTTCTCTCCTATTACCATTACCTTTGTCTTTTCCTTGCACATCTCCATCTCGTATTTTTTAAGCACTTCATTCCATTTGTTCAATTTTCTCTGCAAACTCTTTTCATTCTCCGCAACTAACATCACATCATCTGCAAATGCTCCAGTCGTTATAACCACCCTTTGCATGTTTTTATATCCAACGACTAGCCCTCTTTCCTCTTTATCACTTTCTCTCATTATCTCATCCATATATATGTTAAATAATGTTGGACTCAGTCCTCCCCCCTGTCTTAATCCGTCCATTGTTTTAAATGTTTCAGATTCTTTACTATTTACTATTATGCTGTTTACATTCTCCTCATATATCTTCCTTATTAACCTAATCATTTTCTTTTCTATACCCCTCTCTCTCATTATATTCCATAATCTGCTTCTATTTATTTTATCAAATGCCCTCTTTAGATCTAGAAAACCTACATATATATTTTTTTTACTATTCCCTGCCTTTTCCACCATTTGCTTTATAGTAAATATATGGTCCTGTATGCTTCTTCCTTTTCTAAATCCACATTGTGGCTCTTCCAAGGTCTGTTCCACTTTATAATTTATCTTATTTTTTATTATCTTCTCAAATATCTTCATCCCTGTATTTATTATGTTTATTCCTCTATAGTTCTTACAGTCAGCTCTGTCTCCTTTTTTATGTATTGGTACTATCTGTGCTCTTTTCCATTCCTCTAGGATGCGTTCTTCTCTCCATATTTTGTTGTAAATATATACCAGTTTTTCCATTCCCTTTTCTCCAATATTCTTAATCATTTCTGATGTTATTCCTTCACTCCCTGGAGACTTCCCATTCTTAAGTTCTCTAATAGTCTTTTCCAATTCTCCCCTTTCTATTTCTTCGCCGCCTTCCTCTTCATTATCCACTTCTTGAGATTTACCTTCACCTACTCTCTTTTTTTCGCCCAATTTTTATTGGGTTTCCCACTTACACTTCCCGCCAATAGCTCTTCGAAATATTCTTTCCATCTGTTTATCACCTTTTCCTCATCTTTTATTACCTTTCCATTCTTGTCTTTCATGAGCACTCTGATTTCCTTTTTATCTTTTCTGCACCCTCTCAAGACACTGTAGAAAACTTTCTTATTTTTGTTACTATTTCTTTCCATTTTCTCCCCAAATTCTTGCCATTGTTCCTTTTTTTCGTCTCTCACTAATTTCTTCACTATTTTCCTTTCTTCCTTGTAGCACTGATACGTTTCTCTAGTTTTTTTTTGTAGATATTCTTTCCATTTTTCTTTTTTTATTCTCACTCTTCTCTTGACCTCTTCTGTCCACCATGCCGTTTGTTTTATTTTCTTATTTCTTTTTATTCTTCCACACACTTCCGAGCTTGCTTGTAGTATTATCTTTTTGAGTTCCTCCCAGCTCTCTTCAAAACTTAATGTCTTCCATTTCTCATTTCTACTCTCAATCATCCTCTTCATTATTTCTCTATATTTCTTTGCCACCTCTCCGTCTTTTAGTCTATACGCTTTTATTTTCTCATATTCTATCTTATCTTCTTTTCTCTCTCTGTTGTCTACTTTTAATGGTTTCTTTATCTTTGCTATCACCATATAATGATCACTTCCCACTTCCGGTCCTCTTGACACTTTTACATCTACTATGTTCTTTCTATTTTCATTTCTTGCTACTATGTAGTCTATTATCGATTTTTCGTTTTTGCTGCTCATCTCTCTAGTATATTTGTGTATATCTTTGTGCTTATAGTAAGTATTTGCTATAAACATATTATTGATTCGGCAAAACTCTATTAATCTTTTTCCATTATCATTTAGTATTGTCTCCCCATTCTTGCCCAATACTCTACTCTCTCCTGTATTTCCCTTTCCCACTCTACTATTAAAATCTCCTGCAATGCATATTTCGCCTTTTGCTCTTTCTACCGCCTCTGTTAACATTTTCCAGAATTTCTCTTTGTTCTCCTTTTTGTCATCTTCATTTGGTCCATACACACTTATTATTGTTATAATGCTCTGGTTATCGTCCTTCATATTTATTGTCAATATCCTCTCTGAACATGCCTCCCATTTTTCTATATTGTGTGCCCATTCTTTTTTTATCATACATGCGACTCCTTCAGCTGCTCTTTTCTCTGTTTCTACTCCGCTATATATAAATAAACTTCCTTTCATCATTTTTTGCAATCCCCTCCCTTTTTTTTTCGTTTCCGTTATTGTAAGTATGTCTATCTTATTTTCCAGAAACTCATCTTCTAGTTCAATTTCTTTTCCCTTTATGCTTCGTATATTCCATGTTGCCAATCTCCATATTTCTACCTTTTTCCTTCTCATTTTTTCCTGCTCCTTTCCCCACCTCTTCTTCAGTTTTTTGTCTGCTTCTTCTTTTCTTCCCAGCTTCCATAATCTATCCTATTTCTATATTGTTCCTCCTTTCTTTTATATATTTGACACTTTTTGCTAGTTGCCATGTGCTCTACGTCTTTATCTTTCATTCTTGTACAGTTGACGCATTTTCTCTCATTTTTTCCACAATCTTTCCCTTCGTGTCCTTCTTGTCCACATCTGTAGCATACCTCCGTTCTTGTACAGTACTTAGCTACATGCCCATAGCAGCAGCATTTGTAGCAGATCGCGATCCTTATATATTCCTCTACCTGTTTTACAGTAAAATCTATCAGTACTTTTCCATTTTTAACCACGTACTTGAATATCTCATTGTCAGCTTCTACTACCCAGTCCTCTACATATTGTTTACTGTTCCCGAAGGCCTTTTTTTCAACTGCTCTTAATACTGTCTTCACCTCTCTAGTCCCCACCATTTTTCTTATTTCTTCATTTTCCCTTATTATTCTTCTTCAGTATACCCTTGCTCAACTTTTTTTGTTATAAACATCGGCTTTGTTTCTTTCATTTTCCTCACTGTTATTCCTTGTACTTCCTCCAGTTTCTTCCCTATCTGCTCCTGTTGTAGCTCGTTTCTACACTTCATCACTACCAATCCACTTTTGTATTTTTTTATTTCCTTTATACCTTCTTCACCTACTTCTTCTATCGTAAGTTTTTGTCGAATTTTTTCCATTACCTTCTCGCCTTCTACCGCTTTCACTGTTATTTCTCTTATTTTTTCAGGTGTTTTCCATCCCTTTATCTTTTTTGTATCGTTCTCTTTTTTCTTTTCTGTGATAGCCGCATATGTCTTTTTGCTCATATCTTGTGTTCTTGTAGCTCCCCCTATCAATTCCGTTAATTTTGCTTCCAATTTGTCCATTCTGGTTTCAAATTGTTTCTCTATTTGTTCCAGCCTTTGCTCTACCTTATCTGTTTTCTCTGTTTTTTGTTTTTTCTCTGCATTCTCCATGCTTTCATATACAGTAGCAGTCATTTTACCTAATATTTTTTCCATGTTTTGTATTTCTTTTTCGATTTCTTTCCGTGTTATCCCTTCTTGTCTTTTATACCCCTCTTTAAATACCCAAACCTCCCTTTGCATCAATGTGATCTGTTTCAATATTTCTTCAGTAATACTGTCTTTTCTCCAGTATCTTCTCTTTCCTCTCTCTCTCCTATTTTCATTCTTTTTTCCCTTTTATCCTCCACCTCACTCATGACCATTCCTCTGTACGATGTATTTACACCCTCCTCATCTTCCTCCTCCGTTGAGGTTCTCCTTACATATAAAACAATAATAAGACCAATACTGACATTTGGATGTGAGACATGGATAACAGATAAAAAGGAAATAAGTAAAGTTCAAGCGGTAAAAATGAAATACATGAGGAGAGTAAAGGGAGTGATAAAGAGAGAAAGAATCAGGAATGAAAAAATAAGAAAAGAACTGGGAATGGAAGCAATACACGAATACATAGAGAAGAGGCAGTTGGGATGGTGGGGTCACCTGAAAAGAATGGGACAAGAAAGACAAGTGAGAAGGGTATGGGAAGCTAGACCTGGACAGAAAAGAAAAAGGGGAAGACCTGAAACTACCTGGGATGACATAATAGAAAAGATATTACAAAGAAGAACAATAACGATGAGTGAAGCTAGCAGGATGGCAAACAACAGGAAAGAATGGAGAAAGTTTTGCGACGCAGTGACGCGAAGCGAAAACATATAAGCCTAGACAAATAAAGAAAAAAAGATAAAGACTAACAAGCCTACACCAGAAATGGTAGACAGGCTTTACGATACATATATATATATATAGTTGGTATCTTTTTTGAATTTAGTAATCTCTAATTTTTCCAGCAAATCTAGTTTTGTACCTTTTTTACATTAATGTAACAAGTGCACATCATCAGGAATAGAAAATGTATGATTGTTCGTAAAAAAATGATGAGCAAAGATCGTGCTATTATCTAACGATAAATTTTGATTAACAATTTTTTTATATTTGTTAATATAATATTGATGTTCTTTCAATCTCTTTTCAATTTTTCTCCCAGTTTGTCCTACATAAATAGTCATATAATCGTGACATTTTAAACTATATACTCAAGATTTAGATAAACATGTATTTTGTCTTTAGTTTTTATCAAATTTTTAGCTAATCTGTTTTGAAATTTATTCGAAAATCATAATGTTCAAAAAATTTTTTTTTGGAGATTTCTCCAAAAAACGTAAAACAAAAATTATTTAACGGTAGTTTATAGTTCAAGACATTGTAAAAAAATTTATATGTATATATATATTTATTATAAAGTTTTTTGATTGAATGCAATGAGAAATAATTTTTGATTGCAAAATTTTTTATAATATCTATTTCTTTTTGAAAATTCTCTTTAGATAAAGGTAAATTAAACAATCTATAGAACAGTGAATTAAAAGTAGCAAATTTATGTGAATAGGGAGAATTAGAGTTGAATTATGTTATCCGTAGAAGTATAATCTTTTTTTGTAATTAGTAAATCTAAAAAAGTTAATTTTTTATCGTTTTCTCTTTCTAAATTAAATCTAATTTTATTATGTAATGTATTCGTAAATTCTAAGAACTGATTCAAATGTTTATTATCTTTCCAAATGATAAAGATATCATCAACATATCTTCTATAAAATAAAATTTGATTAGAAAAGTTGCTATTTAAAATTTTGGCTGTTAAATTTTCCATAAAAATTTCTGTTAGAAAAGGTGATAAACATGATCCCATAGCTAAACCTGTTTTTTGCTTATAAATATTAATATTAAATTGAAAGAAATTTTGATTTAACACTAAATTAAGTAGAGAGATGGATGATATTATTATATTTTCAATATGTTTACAAGAGCATATGGATAAATTAAGACAAGTATTTAATAGACTTAGGGAGGCGAATTTCAAAATTTAATTGGATAAATCGGAATTAAAAAAAAAGAGTTGCGTATTTAGACTATATTGTAACTCCGGGAGGCGTAAAACCAAATCCGGACAAAATAATAGCTATCCAAAAATATCCAATACCAAAGTCGCGTAAGAAATTAAATCATTTTTAGGACTATTAGGTTCTTATAGAAGATTTATCGATAATTTTGCTTAAACTTCTAAACCATTAACTCATTGTTTAAAAAAAGATGCCAAAATTGATAAACATGATAAAGAATTTATTGATTGTTTTAATAAATGTAAAAGTATGTAAATTAATGAACCGATTCTAAAGTATCTCGATTTCAATCAACCGTTTAATTTAACTTGTGACGCGAGTAACGTAGCACTAGGATGAGTACTAAGTCAAGGCCCTATATGCTACCTACCGGTAGCATATACGCATCGGGTACACTAAATGACAGCGAATCTAGATATTCTACCATAGAAAAAGAATGTCTTTGCATAGTTTGGGCTACTAAATATTTTCGACCCTATTTATTTGGAAGGAAATGTAATACTATTACCGACCATAAACCTCTTCAGTGATTTTTCTCATTAAAAGATGCCGGTTCAAAATTAGTCAGGTGGCGTTTGAGATTACAAGAATTCGATTATGATATAATATACAAAAAGGTAAACTTAATAGTAACGCAGATGCATTATTAGGTGTAAAGATTCATAATAATGAAACCAGTGGTAGTAATTCTAGTTCAACAGGCGGCAATAATAGTGGGACCTCGATAATTTCTACTACGAATATTGCGGTTAATTCCGGTGCTAATCAAATTATATATTCTAGTGTATTACACTCCCCCGCCAGGGCTGCTAAAATAATTTTGTAAGGAAAAAAACGTAGATTTCATGTTCAACTGTCAAAAAATAATTTTTTGGATGACACATTAAATATTATTCGGGAAAATTTTTCATCGGGTATGCTACTGCACATATTTTGAAAATTCTGACGATTACGAACAATTCTGTGAAATAATTAGGGAAAATTTTGCTTCAATTAGATTTAAACATTTCATAAAAATATTAACCGACGTCACCGACGATGACGAAATAAAATTAACCATACAAAATTACCACGAATCAAAGACAAATCACAGAGGTATCGACGAAACTTTAGAAACAAAAAAAAATTATTGGCCACATTTAGGAGAATCAGTACAAATATATATAAACGATTGTCAAATTTCTCAGATCAGCAAATATGATCGCAAACCGGTAAAGGTAATGATGAACGTTACTCCAACTGCTACGAAACTATTCGAAATTATTCATAGAGATACATATACACTCGAAAAACAAAAATTTCTAACTATAGTGGACAATTTCTCTAAATACGCTCAAGTATATTTTTAAAATCATTAAAGTCATCAGAAATCGCTGAAGCATTGTTATTCTATTTTTCGCATCATAAAATTCCAAATCAAGTAATTTCTGATAATGGCACCGAATTTAAAAATTCAGCGATAATCGAATTACTAGAATTACATAAGGTAAATATCCACTTCTGCTCTCCTAAACATGCACAATCTAACGGCATTATAGAACGGGTACATTCTACACTTTCTGAACATATACGTCTATTATATAATCAATTTTCTATTCAAGAACCAATAGATAAAAAAATGATTTACGCTATACTAGCTTATAATAATTAAATTCATTCAAATACAAAAATGAAGCCTGCTGACGTGGTTAACGGTTATATTTCAGACGATAGTTCAGAAGAGAAAAAAAATCGTTCAAGGAACGTACCTATGTCAAGTTCCCGACGGTTGTAAAATGATTCTTGATTCCAAAACGTTTATAAACCAACATAAGGTTATAAAAGATCATCAGCAATTAATCGTTTTTCCAGACATTATGGAAGGAACTACACAACTACCCGCATCAGATTTACAGTTAGGATTGAAAGAAATAAGACTAGATGAACTCTATGAATTGTAACACCAGTAAATTTACAAACAAACATTTTAACGAATTCTTCGGGAATACTTGATAGCACGCCCAGTATATGGACCATCTTAATATACATCACTCTCACAATATTTTCACTGATGAAAATAAAAAAAATGGAAATCCACTCCCAATAAGCGAACAGATGCTACGGTTATTACGGATGCACTCACGGTACTCAGAAACATTCAGCTATCATAAAGGTAGATGAATCTAGGGAGGAAGGATATGAATATCTTCATACACCATTTATTCTTAGTTCTATTCTGGTTAAATACAATATTCTTAGTATTATTATTATTATTATAATTATCATTATACATTTATTTTAATAACCATTATTATAATATTACATAAATTAAGCACTTTTAGAATTGATTATTTTGCTGAATAGCAATTCTCACAATGGATTATTGCAGTTAAAGCAGGATGTTCCAAATCATAATGAACCCGATTGAGTTCATTAGCTTGAAGAATAATTCGGACGGTTCCGGATATAATCGGCAATAACCCATAATCGATCGTCGATCGAAGGTGAGAAATGGATATTCAATGAAAAGAGTAACAACAATTTTTGAATTATCAATCGCTGATTAAAATTCTAGTTAAGAAATAATTAAGTTAGGAAACAGATTATATTAATGAAGTTTTGTTAAAAAGATAAATAAAATAGATTTCTTGTTCTACAATCAAATTTTTACCGCTAATAAAAAATCGTGAAACATCGAAACGTTAACTGGTGTTTGTTAACTGATGGTTGTGTTTGTAATCCTCGAACCCTCCGGCCTACAGGCGAAATGGATGGGCCGATTAAATCACCGTGGTAGCCGGGGAAAAAAAGAATATGCATTTTTTTTACCGAAGAAGGGGAATGTAACGAAGTTACGGAAAAATTGACTTTCGAATAGGAGAAAAAATCTTCGTGCGACTTGGTGGAGATACCCGTCCCAGAAGATTTTTTCTTTATGTTGTTGTTTTTCCTTTTGGCAATTGTTATTATTGTTAGTTTTGATAACGATACAACGGTAATATTTGGTAGTAGATAAATAAGGGTTTAATTAATTTAAGAAAATATTGTACATTATATTGTTCTATAAATATTGGTATGCAGCCGTAATTATCGTTAGTTTATTTTTTATATTGGCGACTTAGCGGCGCCCAGAATAAAAAGGTGTTTTTTTCGTTCTATTCTTTCTGCAATCTATTCCTCGTTGCTAATCACTATTTCGTAGTCCTTGAACTAAACAAAATGCATACAACATATAATTATGACGTTTTAATATATTCAAAAAGATTACATGTGATAATTGTTGAGCAAGCTTTGTTAGAGATATGTAACAATTTTCTTCAATGGATAACGATACTTCCAATTCAATTTCAGATTTAACTTTTCATTGGCGAGTAAATTCGCCTACTTGTGACGTAAGCGAATGACGTTGAGCCATTTGTTGGAAAACTACTAATCAGTTTTATACCTAGCTGATTTCTTTCAAGAAATCTAGTAGTAAAGTTTAAAAAAAATTTCTTACATTTAAACTTTTATATTTTCACATGCTGATAGATGATCGAAATAAGTATTACAAATATTTAATTTCTCTTGCTGTAAAATAAATTCTATATGTAACTGTTTTGTTTTATGGGTAATAGACTTTTTAGTAACATTAATTAGTATTTATATTTAATAACATTTAATTTTTTATCCATTTTTACAGAGGCAATAAGCCAAACTTTTAAATTTTTGTAAATGTTGACATCATCTTGATACCCAAATAAACCATTAGATAAGAACAATAGCCATTTTGTTATATACAAACATAACAATACAATAATATTGAGTAGATGTAATTAACTTATTTTGTAGACGTTACATTACATACAACGGCAAAGTTGCAGTTACTACCTAACAATTGATACCAAGTCCCTGACACAATTTAACCGACATTAATAAGAATAGGTCATATATCGATCTATTGTGGGCGATAAAACATAAGGTTATCCAAAATTTAGTGGGTATACGAAATTTTGAGATCACTGAGTTCATGCAGTTTTCCAAAATAATTATTCTTGGCGTCTTGGATTTTGTCATGCCTCTTATTTGAACAAATACCGATTTTAAATGGTGTAATTTTAATTGTAAATGTTAAGTACATTGTAAATGTTAGAGTGCTCTATTTCCGAAACGACTTCGAATTTTGATGCGCGGTTTGCGAAGCTAATTTGAGGTGTTTATTATCTGCAGTAATAGACGAAAAAAAGTAGCATATTGTATTTAAAAAAATAAAAGTGGATAGCCAATCTTTATCTTGGAAAACTCGGATCATAGTCCCTGTTAGTCAAATCCAAGATATGATGGAATGATACAAAGCGCAAAAGAAATCATCTCAATTGGATCAATATTGTCTATTCAATTGAGCTATGACCATTAAAAAATTGCCACTCTGATGGCAATTTTTTGCCATCACGTATGCAAACGGCATAAATTTTATCAAAACTTGATTTTGTATCAATACAGTCGCAATGTCCGGCAGCATTTAGATGCTAGATTTCGCCAAAGATGGATAGGCCGTGGGAGTTCTGTTCCATGGCCAATTAGATTACCAGATCTGACTCCATGTGATTTTTACTGGTGGGGCCACTTAAAGACATTAACGTATTCATCTGGCGAAATCACTAGTGTTAGTGACCTACGAGATACAGTTTTAAGTGCGACAAAAAGAATAAGAACTGAATTGGAATCAGCACTTACAGGTGCATGTGTACATTCGTGGACGCGACTGGCTGAAATGTGTATTGCAGTTGGTGGCGATAATTTGGAACACTTATTGTGATGTGTGCAACTTATAAGATTTGGTAAGTAATTTAACTAAAGCTATTTAATCTTTCCGTCTTATTCAATAAATTGAAATTGTTGTAAAGAGTCATGCAACCTGTGTTTCTCATGAAAACACAAATCAGATTTATTTATGTATTTATTAATGAATTATTATTAATAATTATAATTAATAATTATTATTTCATTTATATTAAATTAATAATAATGAAAGACAATTAGCTGTTTACGATTTATTTACGTATAAGGGACGTAGAGTTTGTGTCTATTAAGTAAATTAAGTTACTATTATTATTACTAATTAAGTTCCTGCAGGAGGTACAGAGCTTTTATCTAAAAATAAATATTTTTGGTCATTCTCTGCTTGCTTTGTTAGCTAGCGGTGCAATAAAAACTATTGTAGGACTGCCGAGGTATGAACTTTTATTATCAGTGGATATAAAGTTGAATAAAAGTAAAAGTATATGTAATATAGCGAACGGTGAATCTTGTGTTGGTATTGGATTAATTTGTGCATCAGTAACATTGGAAAATATGACAAAAGTTTTAGACATTTCAGTTTTACCTGAATTACCCCATATTATGATTCTCGGTGTCAATTTATGAAAATCTTTTGACATTGTCTTCGATTCACGCAAAGATGTGTGGCATTTTGCGTCACCAACTACTGTTTCGATTATTATAATGCGATAGCCAGTGTAGATACTGTGTCAAGAAAACAAAAGTTAAAATTGGATAAAGATCAATATCACACTTTTGAAGTATCAACTGAAATACTATATACCAATACAAATTTCAGAGAGAAGTAGACTACGGCCATATTGAATTCAAAATAATAGTTGGTATGGAAAAGCTATGTTGTCAGAATAAACATTTTTAAGTAATCATTTAAGAATTTATCGTGAAATTAATATTTGTATTAAAATTTGTATGCAATAAAAAAATAATTCTAGCAATATTGTATGGGCAATATTGGGCATTGCATAGCAGTACCAACGAAGATCGGTTAAAAGTGTAGCATTGATTTGGTTTATCTGGAAAAATAATAAATGTTATAAAATATAACAAGTTATATAAAAATATAACAGACATACTTTAGTAGATTTGATTACTGTCATTAATTGATTGAATAATAGGTACATTTTACTCATGTAGATACTGATTCTTTTTTATTTATTTACTTGTCAGTTAACCCTTAAACTTAAGGGTCCAAATAAAATTGGACATCGCATATATGCTTGCCAACAATTCATTAATCGGTCAATGGCAGATAAAACTAGTGAAAGACCGACAACTGTGTTACAACTGCCATTCAAGTTACAGTTCCAGTAATTCCCATTGCAATCAAATGATTAACCTTAAAATATATTTGAATGTCACCAAGTCAAAACAATCTTCTGTCTCATTTGCGGTGTTACCACAAATTTATGAATTCTACACAAAGAATAATTTGTCTAATATTATTTCCGAATTCGTATCGACAAAAGGAATTACTTGTAAGTTTATTCCCCCTTCTAAGCCTGCACTGGGAGGCATATGGGAGTCAGCGAACAAAAGCGCAAGATATCACTTCCATAGGTTACTTGGTGGACATCATTTTACATTTGAGGAAGTAACAACAATATTGTCTAAAATAGAAGCAATATTAAATTCTCGACCATTCTGTCAATTGAAAGCAGATCCTACAGATATTGAAGTGCTGACGCCCGGCCAGTTTTTAGTAGGCAACAATTTAACAGCACTCCCGGAACCTGACTGCACCTGACCCAATAATCGATTAAGTTTTTATCAAAAATAACCTATCTGTACCACAGGCATTTTGGCGAAGATGGCCTATGTATTATTTGAACCGACTACAGAATCGGCCAAAGTGGTATCAAACGAATAAATCCTTGCAAATTAACGACATAGTACTAATACGTGAAGACAATATTCCCCCATTGGTTTGGCCTTTAGGTCGGATAATCGAGTTATTACCCGGAAGTAATGGGCATATACTTTACGATCAGTAAAACTAAAAACAAGAAATGGTGAATACATACGACCATTAACAAAATTCCGTAAGCTCCCTATCAACCCTAATCATCTAGGTAAATCTGAATCTCCAAAATTGTAAATAACTTTTAATAATGTTCATACTCTATTGTAACAAAAGACATTACTTTAGTAGGCTAGATTACGGTCATTAATTGATTGAATAATAAGACATTTTACTCATGTAGATATGTTCTATTTGCTGGGTAATTTCCTATTAGTCTAAGTTTTTTCTTTATTTATATACTTGTCAGATAACCTTTAAACTTCACTTTATTTAGGACAAATGTCAAGAAATAAAAAGTCATTGATTCTGACATTTTCTAAATCTTAACATCGATAGAACAATTTAAGAAAAATGTATTGTATTTGACTAGTGTAATTGTAGTGTAACGTATATGAAATAAATAGTTACTATTCGAGTGAACACAAGATCTTATTATTGAATAAAATAGACCACCTCTCCACTCCCTATCACATGAACACTAATTCATGCGCCTCCAAGAGTTTCGAATTACCGTTGCTTAAACCAATTAAGCAACGGTACTATCTTGTTAGTCCTTTTAAACAAAAGTTTATAGATGAATCTTTGAATGAAATGCTGAAATTAGTCGTAGTAGAACATCCGTGGTCCGTGATCTAGTCCTATCTGCCTAGTGATAAAGAAAGTTGAAACATATAGGCTTTGTTTAGATTTTCGCAAGTTGAATAAGGTGACAAAGAAAGAAAACTACTCTATTCCTTACAAAAATATGATTTTGGAGCGGCTGCGCGATGCTAAATATTTGAGCTGTCTGGATGTAGGTATGCAAGGCATTTTGACAGCTAAAATTAGCTGACGACTCAAAAGAGCTAATTGCGCTTACGGTACCTGGAAAAGTTTTTTTCCAGTTTTGTTGAATGCCGTTTGGATTGACCAATGCTCCCGCTACGTGGCAGAGAGTTGTTGATAATGTTTTGGGCACAGACTTGGCTAAGAATGTTTTTATATATTCAGACGATATAGTGCTTATAAGCAGAACCTTTGATGAGCACTTGTCGTTGTTAAACGCTTCTTTTGATCGCGTACATGCTGCTGGGTTAGTTGTCTCAAATGAGATATGCAAGTTCTGTGTTCCTGAATTGAAGCATCTCGGTTGCGTAATAGATAACAACGGACTCCACATCCTGATACAGATAAAGTTTCAGCTATTCTAAATATTCCTTCACAATCTAACGTCAAGCAAATTCGTTTCTTTATCGATACCACATCATGGTTTAGGCGATTTATTCTAGATTTTTCTACAACTATTGCTACAGTTACTGTGTTAATTACAAAACGAGCTCAATGGGAGTGGACAGTAAAGTCGCGGTAAGAACGTTAAAAGAATCTTTGGCGACCGCACCAATATTAACTTGTCCAGATTTTAACACTTTCCAACTGCAACAGACGCTTAAGCGTATGATATTGGCACTGTTTTAACCAATGAATTTGACGATTGATAATTTATTATTTAAATAGAGCATTGACTAAACAAGAGCAGAAAGTTACAGTAACCGAAGAAGAATGTTTGGCAGTTATTTGGAGTGTAGAAAAATTACGTCATTATTTAGAGCATACACACTGTACTGTAATAACCGATCATGATTCGTTGTTATGCTTGCATAATCTCAAAGATCCACAAGGCAGATTGGTCAGAGTGGCTTTACGTTTACAGCCAGATAATCATACTTTGGTAAAGACAATGTGGTTCATGATTTTCTTTCGCATAGCGTGCCGCAAATCAGCAACATCGAATTCGCGAAGTTGATGCATCATTTAATAACACTAGTGATAGGTGGTATAACAATATGTTAAAAAACATGGAATTGCATCCACGTAAATATTCTGATTGGCGCTTTGAGGAAGGCTTGTTATATAGGTATGTTAAAAATCGATCAGTAATTAGTAGCGATCATTGGGAATTAGTAGTTCATAAAGACAAGAGGGAAGCTGGATTTTTAAAAGTTCATTGCCCATTTTTATGGGAAAACGACCAGAAGTAAAAGCACCATTTGAACTGATCAGTTTGGCCCACTTCCACGGCCAAAACAATGGAATACTTCCGCATTCGCAGTTTCTGACTACTTCAGTAAGTTTTTTTTTCTTGCTTTCTGTAGGGTGGGCAATGCAAACATCTGTATTTTTAGTCGAATATTCGCTCCAATTCATGCTTAAGGCCGTCTTGAATAGTTGTCCACATTTCATCGTTGTTGCTCCGCGGTGGAGCAGTACTTCGTGAGTGCTTAGCTCTAGTATTACTCAATCATTCAAATGACCAACATTGAGCATTGCTTGAATGCTTTTTTGGCAGTTATTTAAATTTTTCAATCAATGTTTTGAAATTTTATTTGGTCAAGGGCTGATTTTTTCAGGGTAGTTATAATAAAAAAAAACTTTTTTTAACTTACAACGAATTTTTATTAAAATGTTACACTTTGAATTTATAAATTTTTAAAAATTAAAAAAACTTATAAGCATTATAATACTGATAAACTGTAGTTAATTAATTGTTTCAAAATAACTTATAGCAAAGAGTTCTTACAGTAATAATAGTAACAATTGATCCTCGTAGTAGTAATTGTTTGGTAATTAATGAACTAATAATGACTTAATAATTAAATTAATGAATTACGTTACATCAGTTTTTGTTTCATTGTTCGTCTCTTCGCATAATATTATTCGCATTTCTGCAGTGCACTTTCATAATTACAGTAGTTCATTTTCGCCTTATTTTTCACATACTTATGTAAATACAGGGTGTAAACTTTGACTTGTAGGAAAATCACACCACGTGTATGTCATTAAAGAACAAACCGAAAATTGTTAAGGAAGGGTGGGTCTATCTTTAATAGTTCCCGAGATAATCAGCATTTTCTGATTTCTTCAAAAACGTTCGTGAACCGCAGTGTAACTGACCTACGCAATACTGGGTCTTGAAAAATAGAACAAACATTGAACTCATTAATGAGTTCAATGTCATACGTAGTATAAAATTCCTCCATTTCTTTTGAGACAGTGGCGGCGTTTTAATAATTTAACCGAATTTAAAGTCGAAGTTTCTACGTATTTTGAATCTTTTAATATTAAATTTTCAGCTGTGGAATTAAACGCAATATTAAATGCAGCCGTTGATCTAAGAAATTTTTGACACGATTGAAGGATGAATTTTAAGTTATCCAACCAATTTTTTAATGTGTTAGATTAAGCACTGAAAACAAATAGTAACTATTAATACTAAACGTTTAACATTTTATAAAACAAAATTTCGATTTAATAATGTAATTTAGTTTCGGTTTTTATCAAAAGAAAGAAATAATTGCGACGACGCTGGTTTGCTCGCTAGCCGGCTGCGATACAAACAATATATGTATCTTAAAGCCTGTCTACCATTCCTGGTGTAGGCTTGTTAGTCTTTATCTTTTTTTTCCTTCTTCCTCTAGGTCCCCACGTTTTCGCTTCGTGTCACTGCGTCGCAAAACTTTCTCCATTCTTTCCTGTTGTTTGCCATCCTACTAGCTTCACTCATCGTTATTCTTCTTCTTTGCAATATCTTTTCTATCATGTCATTCCAAGTAGTTTCAGGTCTTCCCCTTTTTCTTTTCTGTCCAGGTCTAGCTTCCCATACTCTTCTCACTTGTCTTTCTTGTCCCATTCTTTTCAAGTGACCCCACCATCCCAACTGTCTCTTCTCTATGTATTCGTGTATCGCCTCCATTCCCAGTGCTTTTCTTATTTCTTCATTCCTGATTCTTTCTCACTTTGTCACGCCCTTTACTCTCCTCATGTATTTCATTTCTACGGCTTGAACTTTACTTATTTCCTTTTTATCTGTTATCCATGTCTCACATCCAAATGTCAATATTGGTCTTATTATTGTTTTATATACGTTTATTTTTGTTTTCCTTGTTATTTCTTTTTTCCCCACAATCGTATTACTGATACTGTAAAACACTTTCATTGCTTTTTCTACCCGACTGTTAATTTCTTCTTGCTTTCCTGAACTAGATATTTCTACTCCTAGATATTTCTATTTCGTCACTTGCTCCAATTTTACCTATCTACCATGATTTTTATCTCCTGTTGTTCCCCAATTACCATTACGTTTGTTTTCTCTTTACACATTTCCATTCCGTTCTCTCTAAGTGTTTCATTCCATATATTTATGCTTGTCTGCAGCTCTTTTTCGTTAGATGCTACCACCATTATATCGTCTGCGAATGCTCTTTACTTCAACTCTCTCCATATAATTCCATCCCACTTCAAGTCCTCTAGTTCTTTCTTTCGCTTCCCTTATTATTTTGTCCATGTAGATATTAAATAATGTTGGACTTAGTCCTCCTCCCTGTCTTAGTCCGTCTTTCGTTTTAAATTTTTTTGATTGTCTGTTTTTGACTATCACGCTATTTGAGTTTTCTTCATATGTTTTTTTTATTAAGCTTATCATTTTCGTGTTTATCTCTTTCTCTGCCATCATCCTCCACAATCTATCTCTTCCTACTTTGTCGAATGCTTTTTTTAGATCTAAAAAACCCATGTATACATTTTTTTTCTTTCTACTTGTTTTTTCCATTATCTGTTTAATCGTGAATATATTATCTTGAATACTTCTTCCTTCCCTAAATCCTGACTGGGATTCGTCCAGTGTTTTCTCGATTTTACTTTTTACTCTCTCATTTATAATCATTTCCAGCACTTTCATATTGGTATTTAGTAGTGTAATTCCCCTGTAGTTATTACAGTCTTTCTTGTCCCCTTTCTTGAAGATTGGCACTACCATCGCATGCTGCCATTCTTTTGGTATTCTTTGCTCTGTCTATATTTTTCTATATATATCCAGCATTACTTGCCTTCCCTCTTCCCCCATGTATTTTATCATTTCTGTTGTTACTGTGTCGCTTCCTGGCGCTTTCCCATTCTTTAGTTGTTTTATGGCCTTTTCCTTTTCCTCCATATTAAATTCTTCTTCATCGTCTTTGCTTTCATTTCTCTCTATATTGGCTACCTCTCTTGTATCGGTCCTCTCTATCTTTTCTGACATCAGCTCTTCGAAGTATTGCTTCCATCTTTCCATTATTTCCTTTTCCTGCTTTAATAGTTCTCCTTCTTTGTTCTTTATATATGTCGCGCAGTTGGTCTTTCCTTTTCTTATTGTTTTTAATCTCCTGTAGAATATTTTTTTCCCCTCTGCCGCTTCGTTTTCTAATTTATTGCCGAATTCTGCCCATTCATTTCTTTTCGCCTCTAATACTAATTGCTTCGCTATTTTCCTTTCTTCCTTGTAGCACTGAAACGTTTCTCTGGTTTTTTTTTGTGGATAATCCTTCCATTTTTTCTTTTTTAGTCTCACTCTTCTCTTGATCTCTTCTGTCCACCATGCCGTTTGTTTTATTTTCTAATTTCTTTTTATTCTTCCACACACTTCCGAGCTGTAAATAGTAACTATTAATACTAAACATTTAACATTTTATAAAACAAAATTTCGAATTAATAATGTAATTTAGTTTCGGTTTTTATCAAAAGAAAGAAATAATTGCGACGACGCTGGTTTGCTCGCTAGCCGGCTGCGATACAAACAATAATAATAATAATAATTCTCAATACAAAATGTTATCGTATCGAGAAGCGGTGACTTCATTTTAGCAATAAATTAAATTTAATTATTTTTATTATACTGATAATATAAATTTGCCTGAATATAAGTAATTTAGAATTTCTGTCTTGACTCATAGAGTCAATCAAACTTCTTTGCATAATCTGTATTATTCCGATAATGCGAACCCTAGGTATTCCCCATTTTATGTCAATTTCGACAGGAAACACCCAATTTCTGGCAACGCATATTCGTTATCTTTAAGTACAACGCCTGATGTTCCCCTTAATCAAATGCAAAACACCATCAATGATTTAGAAAATACTTATATACTTAATATGGCGTTAAAGATAAGATATCTTACATCTCTCTAGCGAACTGCTCACAATTACAACTTAACGCGGCGTTCAACAAAAAATTATTTTGTCCCGAAAAATTTATTGAACACGGGCCCGAAAGAAGATAGTTACGCCACTGCATATTAGATCTTTACCTATCTTCCTAGTAATTAAATAGAGACCTGAGAATGTTTTCTAATCTTTATCGATATGTGTACCTACATGTAGGTATGTGACTGCTATGTGGATCATAGCAGTCGATTGAAACAGGGAATGGCCCGTTTCGGCGTAGAAGATTCGGCGTAAGTAGTGTTAACTTAACTTAAAATTTTTTTAAAAAACTTAACTTTAAAAAAAAAACTTAATGTAAAAAATTTAGTATAATAAAAAAAAATTGTCAGCATTGACTGCTCTAGTCAATTCCGTTGCTCTTCTTCTATATCTATAGTAACAAAAATACAAGTTCCATACATACACGCAGTGTGTATCATATTACACACTGGATGTAATATGATGGATACTTGAATTAAAATTTTAATATAATTTTAATATAAGTATAATTTTAATAATAAATATAAAATTTATTAAAATTTTATAAGAGTTAGAAATTATAATTAGAGAAGAATTAGATAATTTCTTTAATAGAAAAAGAGTTAATAGAGAGTACTTAATCAACCAGAAATTTGTACGGACACTATATTAAGGATTGACTTTTTTGTTAAATATTTTATATTAATAATAAGCTAAAGAATTTGCTTTAGAATCAGAATCAATGACGCACATCGAAATCATATAATTGTATTAAATATTGAAAACCTACGCCGAAACGTCCTTACGCCGAAACATCCTTACGCCTTAACATCCCTACTGCGAAACGACCTACGCCGAAACTGTCTAAGTCGAATCGTCCTTGGGCCGATACCGTTTACGCCGAAAAGGCCACGCCGACTCTTCTACTGCGAAACGGCCATGCCAAATCGTACTAGACCCATAGAAAGTAGTAGTAAATTTTTTTTTCTTTCACGCAATAAAAATGTATTGTTATTTGGAATTAGGTATTTTTAATTAATACCACAAGAACATTATATTAATATTATAAGTTGATAAGCGAGAATTTGAGCATTTGAAATATACAAGACTACTAATGAAGACCCCGATTCTGCAAAACAAAAACAGACAAATAGAAACGTATTGATACATTTATCAATTAGTTAATTCCTAATAAGCTGATAATATGGATTCTATGTTGAAACTGCGTATTTAGTTTGTATTTAATTTGTTGTAAGGGTAACTTTTCATAGAAAAGCGCCCAAGCTGGCAATTCTGATTCCGACAGCAAAATTTTGTTTCTCTGCCGGCACAATTCAAGAGAGTTCAGAGAACTATGCCATCAAGAATAATAATAATAATAATAATAGAACTTTAAATAGTTGAAAAAAAATCTGGGAATTAAATTAGCCGGCGCTAGGGGTTTTTTCCTCATACTGACTAATAACCACACCCAAAAAACTCTTAAGTAGAATTCTTTATAACACGAAATTGAATCAAACTAAACGGAACCGTTTATATTTCAGTAATTATAATAAAATTTAAAATTTGCAAAAAATTTTGCGGGTGAAAAAATTTGAAAGATGTTGCATCAAAATGAAGGTATTGTATCTTGACTACACATTTCATTAATCCATGCATTAAACTTTTAATGACAAAATTACTAGAAACTATTTTTTGCTACGAAAAGTGATTCAAATTCTGATTCGCGCCTCGAGTTATATTTTAGCTAACATCTCTTAAAACAAATAAGATGTCTTATCTCTCGACGGAATCATGTCTTTTCTCGATTTATTAATTATTAATCTACTATTACGGACAGTTTTACACTGAACAACATTTGGAGCAATTTACTGATATATTTCTTGGAATTGTTGGCTACAAATCGGAGTTTTTCACTAAACAAGGAAAGCGACAATTTTTGTTATCTATTTTACTAGTAACTTAATTTTTGACAATACAGAATTTCAAAGATACTTAATTATTGTTCCTGTTTTTATGTTCTAGTAGTCAGATCAGTCATTATCTTTACCAGCGAGTGTGGATACTCATTGCTTTAGTTATTAAATTTGGTTCACTAGCATATGTAAGCATGTATCATATCATAATCACCATAACAAAAATTATTATTTATTAGAAGAATTGTTTTTTGCTGGCACCTCTAATGGTAATCGGCTCTTCGGCACTTCTTCTATACTTATTCTAACTATTAATTATTATTTTTATTATTTGATATGCTATAAATTATTGGTCTATATAACTACTATTACGTTAATATAATTTTTTCGAGTATCTATGTTTATAGCTTAAGGGTAGACGATATCGACAGCTAACATCAAAAAAGTTCGCTAGGGTAATAAAATTCCTAGGCTTTCTCGATAATGGCAGTACGATTCAGCATCAAGCTGGGAAATATTTAAAGAGAAGTAAATAAGGAAGTAAAGTAAGAAGTAAAAGAAAAAGTGAAAAAAATTAAAAACCGGAAATATGAATTACTGAAAACAAAAATTCTTATACTGTTAAAATTCAGGTTCTGTAAGCCTTACTAATTGCTTTATTTGTTAGGACCGTCTTCAGATTTTCATTCAATTTTACGACGAAATTTATTCATAGCTCGTATGCTGGCTTCCATATACGAGGAAACAAGATATAGTTAAAATATTTTTTTTATTATGCCACTATATACATACAAATGTATAGTAGAAATGTTTCTTATATTTTTTATGTTACGTAAACTCATAATTTGCACCTGATGAATACCGTTTCTATATCTTTTAGCATTTTGACATTTGTATAAATATACGACCCTAAATTAACCCTTTGTTGACAAGCTTGTTTTCCGATTATATATTAAATGATTTATGTGAATTTTCTTTTTCTAAAACCTTCCACATCATCTCAGCATGCATCTTGGTCTCGAATACTATATCTACTATTTGCTAACAGAGGAATTCAAATAATAAATCTCTCATAATTCGTTTAATTGGAAACGATCAGATTTTTATTAATTCGGTGTGCAAAAACTGAGTCAATTAGAAATTTTAATTTTAATGACAATTGATTATCATACATGTATTGAAATATGATAAAATATCAATGTATAGTATACTAAATAATGAACCATATGGATACTATTGAAATTAAATAAGACATCAAAATAATTTATGTCATTTTTACCTCATAAACATTACACTATGTGTGAAAAAATACGTTACGTTCATCTATCTATTACTGGATATGTCTTTCGTATTAGCAGATAAAAAAAAACTTTATATATATACTTCCCATATTTTCCTGTCCATTGCAATTCTTCCAGCTTCTCTTTTTGTGATTCGCAATATATCCTATGTCAATTCGTTCCACGTTCTTTCTGGCCTTGCCAGGCCAGAAGAACTTCCCATATTGAGTATGAATATAAAAAAAACCCTGGAGAGCAAGTAAAGAAATAGCAATGAATGAAATCTGCCTGGTTTGAAAAATTCTGGGCTATTAACTACTAATTTGTTTGATACGATAATTGATAGCGATACATCTGTGTCTAGCGTATCCACTGTTGACAACGGGTTTTATTTATTTTTATTATTACTTCATTTTTGCCAGAAAAAGGAAAACAGATGAAATTCTAGGCAGACACATAGAAAGTAGGTAATAAACATTTTTGGCCAAGGCAACAGAAATTCATTTAATATTTTTAGTATTCACAGTGTTAAGTATCAGTATCATTGCAATAACTAAAGTAAAAATTTTAGGTTAAATAAAAATGCCAAGCGCAAACGAAAGAACAACTTTAATTGATTTTAACAATTTATATAAATCGTTTCCTTAAAAAAACTTTAAAAGTAAGGATATAGTGACAGGCAAGAAAGGAATTCAGCATATTATGTGTTAATCGAAAAACTAAAAGAACAAGAAGCCGATGCTAATAGTGATGCCGTAGTAAAATAATTGAATATTTTAAGAACAAATTACCGAGGAGAGTTAAAAAAAGTGTCAGAAAGTGAAAAGTCTGGTACGGGTACTGATGAAGCATATATTCCGAACCTTCGGTATTTCGATATATTAAACTTTTTAAAGGACCAAGAAATTCCCAGGAAATCCAGAAGTAATGGCAGTCCGTGAAGATAAAGTTACTGTTGCGGGAGTAACGCTTTCTAACTTATCCAATGCACACAAAACATTTACAAAAAGCTGGTCGTTTTGTTTTGTATGGTTTCCTGAAACTTGAAAGTACTTTAAGCGATGGAAAAGATGTTGTAATCTAGCTCGACATTTATCTGAATTTCTTTGTTCGTATGTGACACTTAATTATTCAATATCAGCTGAAATTGCTGCTAGAGTAATTGATATGAATTCTAAGTCGGTCACTACATCTATCGTGACATCAAGACAAAGATTCATTAAAACCCTCTAATCTCATCAGCGCTCGTACTGAAGATCTGATTTCGGCTTCACTCTGTCCCCCATCAATTTCCAAACCCCGTGAACATGCTCCCAAACTAGCATATCCCTACTCAAATCCAAATTACACAAATCCATTGTAAAATTTAAATTAATATTTGAATTAAAAGTAATAATTAATAATACTAATAAAAAAAATATATCTAAAATACCACAATATTATTTAAATAAACTTATTTTTCACACCAGAAATGCAAGACGAGATATCGGAAAAAAAAAGAATAGAAAAACTAGCAAACAAGAAAGAATGCTGAAAACACAAAACAGGCAGCTATTTTCGTATAAGTAATAAAACTGGCTATTGTTAAATCGTTTACTAATAATAGTTAAAAGTACCCAAAATACTAGAAAAATAAATCGAACAATAAAGCTGTATTTTCCAAGCTTATTTGCTTCTCAGGAAAAATACTCAACAATAAAAAGGTCCCAAGCTTAATGCCAATAACAAGTATTTTAATAACAGACAAACCAGGCAAAATTTATTGAACAAAGAAAATAAGAATAGCTATTATCTGCTATTAAACCAAATTACGCGTTAATGTAAATTTATTGTCACTTATCTAATTATAAAAATATGTTGACCACCTCTGAAGTAATATCTCTACCTATATTGTTTGTTAAATAAAAATTATATAAAAAATAAAAGAACAATATATAATATAATGATGGATATAAATGATGAATGAAATAATATGAAATTAAAGAATACAAAATTACCTAACCATAACTCGAGTTTACAAAAATAGGGCTCCACGTTTACGATGCCAAATTATCACAATCCATATGGTGTTGAAGGGTTACGCTACTGATGTTTGAGCATCAGTAGCAAAGGCACAAAATTAACACAAATAAAAAGAATACAAAAGTAGATTTAATTCACAATCAATAAAGTTAAATTTACAAATGATACAAACAAAACGAATCCAAATAAAAAATGGTAGCCGTTAGCTACTTTGGCAACCAACGAATTGTAGCAGAGTTGGATCGTGATAACCGGCTGGGTGTCTCGTGGGTTCGTTTTCACTCACAGCCAAGTGAGTGACAATAAATATAAAAAAAAAAAAAAAACGTTATATATAAAAAAAAAGATAGAAAATAGTTGGTGTTGGTACTTGATGGAGCTGGTATGGTGACCCCAAAAAAAGCAGCTTGTAGTCTCCACTACTCCTCGGGACCCCACTTGACCCCCAGAACCAGATTCAGGCACAAAATCCTCAATTTGGGCACGGGCAGTTCTCTCTGCCAAACGACGACAATATCTGGGAGCGAGTTACAAAATCCCCGATTAGTTGTTGCGACTCTTTGCAAGATAACCGCTCCCAGGACCTTCGTCTGGACCGGAAGTCAAGAAAAGTTCCCGACCCCCGCGAAAAAGCAACCCGCTGAACGCGACCAATAAAAAAAATGCGACCAGTAAGTTTGGTGGTTCTAGCTATTCTTCCCCATTCAAAAAAAACTCTCCTCGATCATCATCGATTCAGTCGCGCGCCGTTCCAAAAGCGTCGAAAGCGCGCAACGAGGCCCGAGGCGTATAGAGGGTTGAGGGTAATTAAATTGTTAAAATAAAATATGAATAATTGTCCACCAAATGCACAGGATTTTCCTAGTGACCGATTTAAACCGTTACATCTGCCTTATGTCCACCTTCGCCCCTAACAGCTCCTCTCTTTTCGTCTTAATGCATGAATTTTTTACCGTTTTCTCTCTTGTTCTCATCAATCCATAAAATGATATTTTATCTTGCTTAATTTGTCTCTCCATCTTTTCCCGAAATTCTATCCATGCCACTTTTGTAACTTCTGTTATCATCTATTTTACCCTCCTTCTACTTTTGCTTATACTTTTCATATCTCTCTGTTGTTCTTATACTTAGATAATTTTTCCACTGCTTCTTTCCTTCTTTCACTGCCTCTTTTATCTCTTCTGTCCACCATTTTGTTTGTTTCCTTCTGGGAATTGTTCTAGATACTCCGCATACTTTTCTGCTTGTCTCTATCAGAATTTTTTTACAGCATTCTCACATTCCTTCTACACTTCCGTTCTCCCATATTTCAGTTATCTTTTCCATCTCCACGTCTGTCATTCTTGCATATTCCTTGCTCATTTCTTCGTCCTTCAGCATATATAATTCGATTTTCTCTGGCACCTGTGTTTCTTTTCCTTTTTCCATAATTTTTGTACATTCTCCTTTCTCTTTCAGTTTAGATACCACCATATAGTGGCCACTCCCTATTATCGGTTCTCTTCTTACTCTTGTATCTCTCGTCGTCCTTCGTTCCCCACATCCGTTCCCCTGCACTGTTTGCGAGTTTTTTGACTGTCGTTTCTTTATTTTGATGTCGTTCCTATCCCAGCGCCATACTTTTCCGTTTATTACTAGGTTTCCGAATCCCATTTTTACTATTTTTCCTTCCTTCTTATTTTGTTGACATAGCTCTACTAATTTCTTATGTATTTCTCTCTCCTCTCTCGTGCAATCATAGTCATAGTCTAATCATAGTCATCCCATTAGGACTGATATGAGACGATCGATGATATCGATTGATTTTGGACGAGAATAGTTAAAACTATGAACGTAAGTGGTTGATTTTGGATGGTCACGTTGTATTTATCACGCGAATAAAATAATAAGATAAACTTAATGGGAGAATAGCTAAATCCAACAAAATAAGTGGTCGTTTTTTTTGGTCGTGACGAGCGGTATTCATTCATGAACATTACGTGACGTCACAGGGTAGGGCAACATAACATAGGCTGCAAACAAGGTCCTCAGGGTTACCGAGCAACCGGCGCTACTATGCTTTTTATTTTGAAAACATAACTTAAATTGTTAAATTAATTATAATAATCATAATTATTAAACAAAAATATTATAATTAAAATGTGTAAATAAATTAAGTGTAAACATAAACTGAGTTCCAAAACAATTAAATATTTATTATTAAGCATTATAGACGATAACGCGCAACGTTCTTAATAGAACAAGCACGTTGGTATACGAAAATTCGTGCATCTAACCAAGGATGTAAATAATATGTCGCCAAACCAAACGAAAGACGTGAGGTAAGAATAATAATACAAAGTAACTAGGAATACAACGTTCAGCACGATATTATAACCAAGGTACTGGCCATAACCGAATTAGGGTACATGCGTTACCAAGGTGAATTAGTACGCTGAACTAAGATTAGGAGATGTAAGAAATGTATATATAAAAATAGGATACATTTTTAGTTTTAAGTGTTGTTGTTACCAATCATGTGTTAAATTAGTTTTGTACGACATCGTGTCAATTAATCTTTAAGTGGTTGTTTATATAATTATTAAAGTACCAAGAAGCGGAAAAAAGTTACTGTCTTCATATTTCGACATCAATTAACACCCTACAACAAGTAACTCACCCCCATCGTCAGTTCGCTTAGCAGTACGTATTATTTGATCATTGTGATAAAAGCACTTGTTAAGTGCTCGCTGGCGATTTAAAATACAAGCCCGGTCGTTGTTTATGCTCCTTCGAGCAAATAAATTGTGTAAGGTTGTTAAGGAAGAAACAACCACAAGCAGCCAGTGGAAAAAGTTCAGATAACAGTGGTGCTAGCGGCAGCATTAGTAAAAGTAATAAATGCTGCAGGTGAAAAATCAACGTTAAGAGTGCTCATAGACCCTGGCTCCTAAGCTATCACTTATAACATATTATCACTGATAACGGAAAAGACGGTTCAACAACTAATGGTTTCTAAGCAAAGAATACAAACCGAAATATTAGGACTAGGTCAAGGTACACCGGAAATATCATCGTCAAAAACAAATATTCTAATTACGTCACGATTTCCCAGCACATACAGTTTACCAGTAGATGTACTGATATTATTAAAATTAACTGGCCCAATGCCGCAAGTACGTTTTGATTTAAATGTATCTGATTGGCATAGTTATATACTAGCAGAGTCTATATCGGAGAGTGAAAGTGGTCGGATGTTTGTTTGTGGTGAAATCGAAAAGTCGATACGCAGATAAGCAGAGTACTGATTGTTTAGTGGTTTAAGGATAATACATCAATAAAGTTATTTTTTATTTTTTTATTTTGTGAGTTTGATAAGGATATTAACTAATAACAGAACAACGGAGAAGTAAGACATCTAGATAAGTATAGGAAAGTGCCCCTCCGAGCGGAGGAAGCGGGGGTAAATTCCAAATAACAAGTAGAACTGATAAGCAGGAACGGTGTTATTGAGATAAGAAACAAAAACAACTTTTATTTCCTTCTTATTTGTATTTTATACTGAGATAAATATTTAATATTATTATAGATTTATAAATAGAAGTAGGATTGACCTCGCAAGAATAGAGGCTAAAAACCCATTCAAAGTGGCGACTAAAATCAAAAGAACTCCACCAGTGGGAAAAGTGGAGACTAGAAAAAGAAAAACATCAACGGAGGAAGAAGAGGAATATGAAGAGCAAGAAAAAGCAAACAAATCGTATAGAGGAGTAGTGATGAGCGAGGTTGAAAATAGCATGGAAAAAAGAATAAAATTAGGACAGAAAGATATGTCGCAGCGGAAAGAAGAAAGTGAAGATACTCAGAAAAAACTAAGTGGAGTATCAGATGAATTAATGCTTCAAATCAAACTGATACAAAGGGAAATTAGGATATATAAAGAGGGGAATAAAAGAGAAGAAGGACAAACTCGAGAATAAATGGAAAAAAGTATAGAGAATATAGAAAAAATAGTAGGTAAAATGACCGCCACAGTATATGAAAACATGGAGAATGCAGAGAAAAAAACAAAAACCAGGAAAAACAGATAAATTAGAGCAAAGGCTGGAACAAATAGAGAAACAATTCGAAAAAAGAATGGACAAATTGGAAGCAAAAATAACGGAATTGATAGGGGGAGGTACAATAACAAAATATGAGCAAAAAGACATATGCGGCTATCACAGAAAAGAAAAAAGAGAACGATACAAAAAAGATAAAGGGATGGAAAACACCTGAAAAAATAATAGAAATAACAGTGAAAGCGGTAGAAGGCGAGAAGGTAATGGAAAAAATTCGAGAAAAACTTACGATAGAAGAAGTAGGTGAAGAAGGTATAAAGGACATAAAAAAATACAAAAGTGGATTGGTAGTGATGAAGTGCAGAAACGAGCTACAACAGGAGCAAATAGGGAAGAAACTGGAGGAAGTACAAGGAATAACAGTGAGGAAAATGAAAGAAACAAAGCCGTTGTTTATAATAAAAAAAGTTGAGCAAGGGTATACTGAAGAAGAAATAGTAAATGAAATATTAAGGGAAAATGAAGAAATAAGAAAAATGGTGGGTACTAGAGAGGTGAAGACAGTAATAAGAGCAGTTAAAAAAAAATGCCATAGGGAACAGTAAAAAATATGTAGAGGTCTGGGTAGTAGAAGCGGACAATGAGATATTCAAGTACGTGGTAAAAAAAGGAAAATTACTGATAGATTTTACTGTAAAACAGGTAGAGGAATATATAAGGATCGCGATCTGCTACAAATGCTGCTGCTATGGGCATGTAGCCAAGTACTGTACAAGAACGGAGGTATGCCGTTCTTGTCCACACTACAGATGTGGACAAGAAGGACACGAAGGGAAAGATTGTGAAAAAAATGAGATAAAATGCGCTGTACAAGAACTGTACAAGAATTAAAGATAAAGACGTAGAGCACATGGCAACTAGCAAAAAGTGCCAAATATACAAAAGAAAGGAGGAACAATATAGAAATAGGATAGATTATGGAAGCTGGGAAGAAAAGCAGAAACAAACAAAAAACTGAAGGAGGACTACATAGTAGCAAGAAATGAAAATAGAAAGAACATAGTAGATGTAAAAGTGTCAAGAGGACCGGAAGTGGGAAGTGATCATTATATGGTGATAGCAAAGATAAAGAAACCATTAAAAGTAGACAACAGAGAGAGAAAAGAAGATAAGATAGAATATGAGAAAATAAAAGCGTATAGACTAAAAGACGGAGAGGTGGCAAAGCAATATAGAGAAAAAGTGGAGAGGATGATTGAGAGTGGAAATGAGAAATGGAAGACATTAAGTTTGGAAGAGAGTTGGGAGGAACTCAAAAAGATAATACTACAAGCAAGCTCGGAAGTGTGTGGAAGAATAAAAAGAAATAAGAAAATAAAACAAACGGCATGGTGGACAGAAGAGATCAAGAGAAGAGTGAGAATAAAAAAAGAAAAATGGAAAGAATATCTACAAAAAAAAACTAGAGAAACGTATCAGTGCTACAAGGAAGAAAGGAAAATAGTGAAGAAATTAGTGAGAGACGAAAAAAAGGAACAATGGCAAGAATTTGGGGAGAAAATGGAAAGAAATAGTAACAAAAATAAGAAAGTTTTCTACAGTGTCTTGAGAGGGTGCAGAAAAGATAAAAAGGAAATCAGAGTGCTCATGAAAGACAAGAATGGAAAGGTAATAAAAGATGAGGAAAAGGTGATAAACAGATGGAAAGAATATTTCGAAGAGCTATTGGCGGGAAGTGTAAGTGGGAAACCCAATAAAAATTGGGCGAAAAAAAGAGAGTAGGTGAAGGTAAATCTCAAGAAGTGGATAATGAAGAGGAAGGCGGCGAAGAAATAGAAAGGGAAGAATTGGGAAAGACTATTAGAGAACTTAAGAATGGGAAGTCTCCAGGGAGTGAAGGAATAACATCAGAAATGATTAAGAATATTGGAGAAAAGGGAATGGAAAAACTGGTATATATTTACAACAAAATATGGAGAGAAGAACGCATCCTAGAGGAATGGAAAAGAGCACAGATAGTACCAATACATAAAAAAGGAGACAGAGCTGACTGTAAGAACTATAGAGGAATAAACATAATAAATACAGGGATGAAGATATTTGAGAAGATAATAAAAAATAAGATAAATTATAAAGTGGAACAGACCTTGGAAGAGCCACAATGTGGATTTAGAAAAGGAAGAAGCATACAGGACCATATATTTACTATAAAGCAAATGGTGGAAAAGGCAGGGAATAGTAAAAAAAATATATATGTAGGTTTTCTAGATCTAAAGAGGGCATTTGATAAAATAAATAGAAGCAGATTATGGAATATAATGAGAGAGAGGGGTATAGAAAAGAAAATGATTAGGTTAATAAGGAAGATATATGAGGAGAATGTAAACAGCATAATTGTAAATAGTAAAGAATCTGAAACATTTAAAACAATGGACGGATTAAGACAGGGGGGAGGACTGAGTCCAACATTATTTAACATATATATGGATGAGATAATGAGAGAAAGTGATAAAGAGGAAAGAGGGCTAGTCGTTGGATATAAAAACATGCAAAGGGTGGTTATAACGACTGGAGCATTTGCAGATGATGTGATGTTAGTTGCGGAGAATGAAAAGAGTTTGCAGAGAAAATTGAACAAATGGAATGAAGTGCTTAAAAAATACGAGATGGAGATGTGCAAGGAAAAGACAAAGGTAATGGTAATAGGAGAGAAACAGAAGTTAGGAATTAAGATAGAAGAGACGAGAATAGAACAGGTCGATTGTTGTAAGTACCTAGGAGTGCAGATCAGTAGCGGTGGTAAACAGGAAAATGAAATTACGGAGCGGGTGAATAAAGCAATGAATGCATATTATAGAATAAATAGAGTAATAGTGGAGAACAAGGAAATCACAAGGAAAACAAAAATAAATGTATACAAGACCATAATAAGACCGATTTTAACATTCGGATGTGAAACGTGGAAAATGGAGCAAAAAGACATAAGTAGGGTACAAGCTGTGGAAATGAAAGTCTTGAAAAGAGTAAAAGGAGTAACAAAAAGAGATAAAATAAGAAGCAGCGCAATAAGAGAAGAGTTGGAGATAGAACCAGTGGTGGAGTTCATCCACAGAAGGCAGTTGGGATGGTGGGGACATCTGGTAAGAATGAGTGAAGAGAGGCAAGTAAAGAGAGTCTGGCAGGCAAGGGTGGGAAGAAGAGCGAAACGGGGAAGACCAGAAATTACATGGGATGAGGGAATTGAAAAAGCAATAAGAGAAAGAGGAATGAGGCTGAATGAAGCAAGAAGAATTGCTTGCAACAGGAACGAGTGGGGGAGATGCATAGGAAGTGAGGAATAGGAGGATAACGAGAAGAGCTCAAGCCGACACCAGTTGATGGTATAAGGCATATAGACATATATATATATATATTGTTTTATATGTTCCTTCTTCTCTAGCCTACACCAGGAAGGGTAGACAGGCTTTAAGATACATATATATATATTGTTTTACATACGTTTATTTGTGTTTTCCTTGTTATTTCTTTTTTTCCCACAATCGTATTGCTGATACTGTAAAACACTTTCATTGCTTTTTCTACCCGACTGTTAATTTCTTCTTCTTGCTTTCCTGAACTAGATATTTCTACTCCCAGATATTTCCATTTCGTCACTTGCTCCAATTTTACCTTATCTACCATGATTTTTATCTTTTGTTGTTCCCCAATTACCATTACTTTTGTTTTCTCTTTACACATCTTCATTCCGTTCTCTCTAAGTGCTTCATTCCATTTATTTATGCTTGTCTGCAACTCTTTTTCGTTAGATGCTATCACCATTATATTGTCCGCAAATGCTCCAATCTTTACTTCAATTCTCTCCATATAATTCCATCCCACTTCAAGTCCTCTAGTTCTTTCTTTCGCTTTTCTTATTATTTTGTCGATGTAAATATTAAATAATGTTGGGCTTAGTCCTCCTCCCTGTCTTAGTCCGTCTTTCGTTTTAAATTTTTTCGATTGTCTGTTTTTGACTATCACGCTATTTGAGTTTTCTTCATATATTTTTTTTATTAATGCAATCATTTTCCTGCTTATCTCTTTCTTTGACATCATCTATATATAGATCTAATATATGGTCTTGAATGCTTCTGCCTATACTAAATCCTGACTGTGATTCATCCAGAGTTTTCTCTATATTAATTTTTATTCTCTCGTTTATCATCATTTCCAACACTTTCATGTTTGTATTTAATAGAGTAATTCCTCTGTAATTATTATAATCTTTCTTATCTCCTTTCTTAAACATTGGTAATATCAGTGCATGCTGCCATTCTTTAGGTATTATTTGCTCTTTCCATATTTTGTTATATATATCCAGCATTACCTGCCTTCCTTCTTCTCCCATATATTTTATCATTTCAGTCGTTACTGTGTCACTTCCTGGTGCTTTTCCATTCAGTTGTTTTATGGTCTTTTCCAATTCCTCCATATTAAATTCCTCTTCCTCGTCTTTGCATTCCTTTCCCTCTGTATTGTCTGCTTCTCTTGTATCGGAAAATAAAACGAAGAGAACTGCAAAAAATGATGAAAGGAAGTGTATTTATATATAGCGGAGTGGAAACAGAGAAAAGAGCAGCTGAAGGAGTCGCATGTATGATAAAAAAAGAATGGGCACACAATATAGAAAAATGGAAGGCATGTTCAGAGAGGATATTGACAATAAATATGAAGGACGATAACGAGAGCATTATAACAATAATAAGTGTGTATGGTCCAAATGAAGACGACAAAAAGGAGAACAAAGAGAAATTCTGGGAAATGTTAACAGAGACGGTAGAAAGAGCAAAAGGCGAAATATACATTGCAGGAGATTTCAATAGTAGAGTGGGAAAGGGAAAATCAGGAGAGAGTAGAATATTGGGCCAGAATGGGGAGACAATACTAAATGATAATGGAAAAAGATTAATAGAGTTTTGCCGAATCAATAATATGTTTATAGCAAATACTTACTATAAGCACAAAGATATACACAAATATACTAGAGAGATGAGCAGCAAAAAGGAAAAATCGATAATAGACTACATAGTAGCAAGAAATGAAAATAGAAAGAACATAGCAGATGTAAAAGTGTCAAGAGGACCGGAAGTGGGAAGTGATCATTATATGGTCATATCAAAGATACAGAAACCATTAAAAGCAGACAACAGAGAGAGAAAAGAAGATAAGATAGAATATGAGAAAATAAAAGCGTATAGACTAAAAGACGGAGAGGTGGCAAAGCAATATAGAGAAACAATGAAGAGGATGATTGAGAGTAGAAATGAGAAATGGAAGACATTAAGTTTGGAAGAGAGTTGGGAGGAACTCAAAAAGCTAATACTACAAGCAAGCTCGGAAGTGTGTGGAAGAATAAAAAGAAATTAGAAAATAAAACAAACGGCATGGTGGACAGAAGAGATCAAGAGAAGAGTGAGACTAAAAAAGAAAAAATTGAAGGAGTATCTACAAAAAAAAACTAGAGAAACGTATCAGTGCTACAAGGAAGAAAGGAAAATAGTGAAGCAATTAGTATTAGAGGCGAAAAGAAATGAATGGGCAGAATTCGTCAAGAAATTAGAAAACGAAGCGGCAGAGGGGAAAAAAATATTCTACAGCAGACTGAAAACAATAAGAAAAGGAAAGACCAACTGCGCGACATATATAAAGAACAAAGAAGGAGAACTATTAAAGCAGGAAAAGGAAATAATGGAAAGATGGAAGCAATACTTTGAAGAGCTGCTGTCAGAAAAGATAGAGAGGACCGATACAAGAGAGGTAGCCTATATAGACAGAAATGAAAGCAAAGACGATGAAGAAGAATTTAATATGGAGGAAATGGAAAAGGCCATAACACTACTAAAGAATGGGAAAGCGCCAGGAAGCGACACAGTAACAACAGAAATGATAAAATATATGGGGGAAGAGGGAAGGAAAGTAATGCTTGAGATATATAGAAAAATATGGAGAGAGCAAAGAATACCAAAAGAATGGCGGCATGCGATGATAGTGCCAATCTTCAAGAAAGGGAAGAGGAAGGACTGTAATAACTACAGAGGAATTACACTGCTAAATACCAATATGAAAGTGCTGGAAATAATTATAAATGAGAGACTAAGAGGTAAAATTGAGAAAAGACTGGACGAATCACAGTCAGGATTTAGGGAAGGAACGACTATCCAAGATAATATATTCACGATTAAACAGATAATGGAAAAAACAAGTAGAAAGGAAAAAAATGTATACATGGGATTTTTAGATCTAAAAAAAGCATTCGACAAAGTAGGAAGAGATAGATTGTGGAGGATGATGGCAGAGAAAGAGATAAGCACGAAAATGATAAGCTTAATAAAAAAAATATATGAAGAAAACTCAAATAGCGTAATAGTCAAAAACAAACAATCAAAAAAATTTAAAACGAAAGACGGACTAAGACAGGGAGGAGGACTAAGTCCAACATTATTTAATATCTACATGGACAAAATAATAAGGAAAGCGAAAGAAAGAACTAGAGGACTTGAAGTGGGATGGAATTATATGGAGAGAGTTGAAGTAAAGGGTGGAGCATTCGCAGACGATATAATGGTGGTAGCATCTAATGAAAAAGAGCTGCAGGCAAACATAAATATATGGAATGAAACACTTAGAGAGAACGGAATGGAAATGTGTAAAGAGAAAACAAAAGTAATGATAATTGGGGAACAACAGGAGATAAAAATCATGGCAGATAAGGTAAAATTGGAGCAAGTGACGAAATGGAAATATCTAGGAGTAGAAATATTTAGTTCAGGAAAGCAAGAAGAAGAAATTAACAGTCGGGTAGAAAAAGCAATGAAAGTGTTTTACAGTATAAGCCAAATGATTGTGGTAAAAAAAGAAATAACAAGGAAAACAAAAATAAACGTATATAAAACAGTAATAAGACCAATACTGACATTTGGATGTGAGACATGGATAACAGATAAAAAGGAAATAAGTAAAGTTCAAGCGGTAGAAATGAAATACATGAGTAGAGTAAAGGGAGTGACAAAGAGAGAAAGAATCAAGAATGAAGAAATAAAAAAAAAACTGGGAATGGAGGCGATACACGAATACATAGAGAAGAGACAGTTGGAATGGTGGGGTCACTTGAAAAGAATGGGACAAGAAAGACAAGTGAGAAGAGTATGGGAAGCTAGACCTGAACAGAAAAGAAAAAGGGGAAGACCTGAAACTACTTGGAATGACATGATAGAAAAGATATTGCAAAGAAGAAGAATAACGATGAGTGAAGCTAGTAGGATGGCAAACAACAGGAGAGAATGGAGAAAGTTTTGCGACGCAATGACACGAAGCGAAAACGCGGGGGCCTAGAAGAAGAAGGAAAAAAAAAAGATAAAGACTAACAAGCCTACACCAGGAATGGTAGACAGGCTTTAAGATACATATATATATATATAGTATATATATATAGCTAGTATATATATATATACTAGCAGACCCGACGTGCAATGGATCAGAGATGATTGACATGATTTTAAGAACACATGAATACGGCCAAATAATTTTGGATGGTATAAGAAAAACAGAAAATGAACTGCAAGGGCAACTACGGAATTAGGGTGGATATTATTCGGAAATACGAAAGTTAAGAATGACAAAATTGAAATAAAAAGTTTTGTAAAACACGATAAAGCATTTAGACGAATAATCGAATTAACAGGACAATGCACATTAGAACAAAAAGCTAAACCTCATTTAGAAAGTGATGATTTATATGAGAAACAATTCAAAATTGAAGCCTTCCATACGAAAGTCGATTTATAACAACAACAACTAAATATTCAAGATTCGAACAACCATACTGAAACAAATAAAATTTATAATTTAACAGTTTATTTAAACGAAGCACGAAATGAAATTGAAATACTTCATTGTACAGTTCAAAAATTCAAAGCAGACAGTATTGTTTCACAAAGTAAAGAAAAAGAATACAGAACGAAAATATGCGACTTGGAAAGAAAAATTGCAACATTTTTCGAAAGGGAAAAAGAAAAGACGGTAAAAATAGTAGGAAATAAAATGGAACTTCACAATGAACTTCTAAATAAAGACACCGAAATAAATCACTTAAAGAAAAGTATGAAAATATTGAAAAACACTCTGCAAGAAAAAAATGAAAAACTTATTAATATGGATAATTTACAGCGTGAAAATAATAAGTTGATTAATAAAGTTGAAAATTTAAAACAACAATGCGATGCAATAGAAGCTGAGTTGCTCCCAACCAAACAATATGAATTAAAAATAAACGGTCTATTTAAAAAAATAACATCATTAAATGATAATGCAGCAGAAAGATAAGAAGCTTGGAAAAAGGATGCGAAAAAATTAAGAAAGAAAATTAACAATCGGAGGTGATTATTAACAATTTAAATGGCGATTTATTACAAGTTCCATTAAAATGCGACAAACTATCAGAAGCGAATTCAAGTCTAATTTCAACAATCGAAGAGCAAAAGAAAAGTTACAAATCACAAATTTAAGATTTACGAGAAAGTGCGAAACAAGGCCCACTTAGCGTAGAAAAGAACATTTGGGAAAATGTCCTTGCAGGAAGTGCCGAAAATGAAGAAAATATTCTAATAGAATTAAAACAAAAAGAAAATATATACAAGAAATTGGAGAGTGGTTACTAGGTTTTAGTTCAGGGAAATGATAATTTGAAACAGAGCATTTAATCCTTGAAAATACAATTAGTTAACAGGAGAAATCATGAAGAAGCAACTGTAGAGTTGCAATTGAACATTGAAGAGTTGAAACAACTACTAGGTCAGTATGTTTAGAAAAGGAAAATTGTAATGTGCAATTAGTGCAAGATATTTTAGAACTGAAAAGTAATAATGCTGAAATGTTGGAACAACATTTCAGCGCTTCATGCGCACGCATGAAGAACAAGAAGAAACCGTCACATTAGAAACAACTCAAAGCGATTTATTGCTATTAAAACTATAAGCAATAGAAGAAGAAAAACAGGCTTTTCTAGACGGGGTCACTGGGTCAAGATGTGATGGCCAGACAAAAACAAATTATTACTAATATTGAGATTGATACGATAAAGCTTCAAGATCTAAAAAAGAAGGAAAATGAGACATCAGCACTTCAGATTCGATCTAATGACCAACACAATTATATTCAATCCTTAAGGGAAGAAGTACTTCATGCGGAACAACAGCAACTCGATTTAGAACCGAAGAAAGTGTCGCTGCGGGAACTACGTAAATGGTTGGAAATTGATAAACGAAAGGCGATATCGATTCAGGTGCTGACAGCGTCGGAGGTGGCAAAAAATTTCATAAATGAAATTATACACCACCACGAAAGCCGAATGACTGTTTCATTACAAAGGGAAAAGTTCCGGGTTCTCATAACACCAGCACAAGTAGCAGCAGCGGTAGCCAGAATGCAAGAGAAGTTGCCGTCTCATATACGCATGCTCAAGCTGCTTCGGGTTCCGTGTCCAGTGATAAAAGTAACATTCCGGGAGATAATCTAGATACGGATTTACATTTTTAACATGTGGTTGTTTGTCACCAATCAACCGGTGTCCATGGTCATTAAATGTCATGGCATACGCCAAGATGAAGTTATAAGCAGGTCAAGATTGATCGAACCCAACTCTGCATGTATCATCAAAACATCCAGAAACATCTTAACGCCACGACGTCACGAAAGCGTAATCGTTAGCCATGGATTTAGCAGACATGCTTCCTAGAGCATGAAAGTTGCGAGCACAATGGTAGGGAGAAGTGTCACATCCGTGAACGAGACGATTCTGAGTGCGGCAGACCATCTAACTAGCATTATGCACTCAGAGCCGGAGCTCCAAAAAGATCTAGACCTTTGAATCTGTCGGCATGTGTACCAGCATGCCAAATGGTCCCCCGCCATTGTAGTCGGGATCATGTTGGCGGTAGCAGTGGGAGAGTGTGGGTGTAAAGTACTACTGAACAACAGAGCCAAAAGGCCGTCATCAGCAAACAGCCCACAAACCACAGACCAGAGCGGCTTCACGGAGAGGTTGCGCCCACTGTTGCCATGAGAGCAGGTCACCACACACCCTGCGAAGCGGATCTACTGGGTACGCCACTTTAGAAGACTACGACGTGACCACTGTATAAAGACTTAATTACGTGAGATAGAACAAAGTGATATAACTTAGGTTAGTAATAGTATATAGTTGAATATGTTAGCTTAAGGTTGTAACGGTTTAAATCGGCCGCTAGGAATATCCTGTGTATTTGGTGGATAATCATTTATATTTTATTTTACTAATTTAATTACCCTCCACTCTCGATACGCCTTTGGCGTCGTTGGGGGCTTTCGACCCTTTTGCTACGGCGCGCGAGTGAATCGATGATGATCGATGAGGGTTTTTTAATGATGGGAGAGAATAACTAAATCTACTAACAAAACTGGTCGAATTTTTTTTATTAATCGCATTCAGCGAGTTTTTTACTAAGAGTCGGGAAGTCTTCTTGACTTTCGGTCCGGACAAAGGTCCTGGAAGTGGTTACATCGTTGCGAAGACCTAAACGGGAGGTTGGTAATTCGCTTTCAGATCTGAAAGCGAATTACTGTCGGTTGGCAGCAATATTGCCCAAAGCGGTGTCCATTTTCGGGAGATTTTGTGCCTCAATGAGGTCCTGGGGGTCCAGTAGAGTCCCAAGGAAGAGTGGAGACTGCAAGCTGTACGCCACCACCATTAAGCTGGTTTTTTTATTGGTACTAATTTTGCGCCTTTGCTGCTGATGCTCAAACATTAGTAGCGTAAACTTTTAACACCATATAGATTGTGATAGGGTAAACGTTGCCATGTGCCTGGAGGCTCGCTAGATGTTTATGCATGAACAATACGTGACGTCACAGGGCAGAGCCGCATAACATAGGGCGTAAACAAGGAACTCAGGGTTGACGGGCAACCGGCGCTAATATGCTTTTTATTGTGACAACATAACTTAAATTGTTAAATCATTTATAATAAACAAAAATATTATAATTAAAATTTCTAAATAGATTGAGTATTAACATAAACTGAGTTCCAAAACTAAAAATTAAATGTTTTAATTTTGAATATCATAAACATCACCGCGCGGAATTCTTTATAGAAAAAGCACGTTGGTATAGGCAAATTCGTGCCTATCTATCATCTAGTCAAAAATGTGAATAATCCGCAGCAAAACCAAACGAAACACGTGAGGTAAGAAGGACAACACACAGTAACTAGGGATGCACCCTCCAGTACGAAATGAGAATGAGGGTATTGTAAATGAAGCCGTTGGTAGCACTTAAAACTAAAAAGACTTAATCTATTTATGCAGTCTTTACATCTCCTACTATTAGTACAGTGTAGGTGCTATCCTAATTTACCTCGTTGACGCATGTATAACAAAGATTCATGTAACAAGCATGTATAACAAACATGTATAAGAAATATTCTCGGTCTGCTATAAACTACACACGCATATGGGTTTTGCAAGATTAGCGCTTACTGTTGGAAAAACGGTACACCGTTTACCGTTTTTCCGTAAAATAAACCACTGCCATGACGTCACGTCATATGTGTTAAAAATGTCAATCATTTTTGCAACTGGGACGCATTGCTTATAGATGCACTTGTTTTATATTTTGTAAAATAATGTTGTTTTAACGTATACAGTTTTATATTTAGTCTTTGTCCTGTTCGTAACTCACAAAATTAATTTTGAATATAAAACATATTAAGATTTTTATTCTACAATTTATACTTAAAAAGCAAACGTTTCTAATATACATTTCTAAAAACTCTATGTTTTATGTACTATGCATTTAACTCTCACAGATTGTATGATCACGCAAATGTATTGATTAAATATATACATTTTTAATATATTACCTACAAGATTTCATTACTTATTATGATTTTAATAAGTCAACTTGTATAAGATTGATGCTAGGGGGTCAATGAGACGGTCCGTTTAGAATTCAGTTCTCGGTTCACTCCTTTACTATTATAAATAATATTATATATATATATATATATACAATAGCTATTAATCAGCTATCATAACATATGCCCACAACACTAGAGAATGAATACTAAGTCAGACAATACAAATTACATTCAACTGTACACTAAAAGTACAATATCTACATTAATGATTCGCTAAAAATCACTGCAATTCACTAGAAATTTATTAGTAGTGAATAATTCGCAGATTGTGTTCAATATGACCACCATTTTCTTTGATACATTATGTGATACGGATAGTGTCCATTTCCCCGTAATACACGCCACACTGTGGAATTGGAAACTTCGACATGTCGTTGTTTCATTATTAAACCTCTATTACACAAGCTGACATTGCTGAATACAGTATAGTAACAAAACCCAGTACCAAGTATAAAATTGTACAACTGTTTCAGGCTACGTACTTTTTTATTTGCTGACACATAATGTTGTACCTACAATACGATGTACAATTTGATTTCGAAATTAAATTAGTACATCACCGGTGTATTAAAATGTTAAAAATGGTTGTTCATGGAGATATTTTTTTTATGATAATTAAATCGAAATGTCTACTAAACTTTACACTCAAAACGAACGAATTATCTCTAAATTATTGCTATAACAATCAACATTTAAAAAAAACGAAGTTGTTTCAAACTGTGGTGTGTGGACAAGAAAGGTTCAGAAAATCAACAAAAGTATCCGAGACATCATGAAAATCATGCGTGAGAGGCAACTTGTAAGTGTTTGCAATAAGCTTTCTACAAATTTATGTCATTTAAGAAGATTTATGTTAGTCCTATGTTAAAGAACGTTTTTGAAGAAATCAGAAAATGTCGATTATCTCGGAAACTATTGAAGATAGACCCACCCTTCTTTAACAATTTTCAGTTTGTTTTTTCATGACCTATACGTGGGGTGGTCTGTTCTGTGCAAATCATGAATGACCACCAGGTTCTAGATCCGTTAAATTACTGAATACCAAGAAAAAAGTTATATTATAATTATCGAAATTTAAAACAAGCCTTGCAGAGTGGTCTGGTCTTGACTAAAATTCATAAGATATTACAATTTAGCCAAGCACCATGGCTTCAACCATATATAGACTTGAATACTAAATTCCGAGAACTAGCAAAAGCAGATTTTGAGAAAAATATGCTCAAATTAATGAACAATGCCGTTTTCAGAAAAACAATGGAAAACATTAGAAAACAGAAATATCAAAATCAAGATATAACGCTATCACTAATATATGGACCTTGGGCCCTAATAAAATTGAATTTGATAAAACTATCTTGGACATATAATAATAAGTAAAGAACTGTATACAGATAGCAGGGGATTTCATAATTTATTGTTTGATAAAGATCCTAAAAATTATACTAGTAAAGACCTCGAGGAATTTGATCGCATATTAGATGACACTAATCTATACAGAAAGGGTTATTCTTCTCAATAGGAGTAAGGCAGAATAGTTGGAGCCAAGAATCCGAAATATCGACGTATTATTCGTCCATTGTTGATAAAGCAAGGTGGAAACTATAATATGGTCTATAATTCCAAGCCAATAGAATATGTTTACGTAATAGATTACGTTTGCTATTCGCATCGCACCAAGTTTGTAATACTTCTCATAGTAATGAGATTGCGTCAATTATTGAAAAATTAAAAAAAGCCAATTGCATAAGTATTAATTACTTAAACAATGGTGATGAGTATAGATAAGTTTGGACGTTCGTCCGATAAATATTCAAATTATCAGATTTCTTCCTCGTCTACTTCTTCAGCATTATTTTCAGTCAAATATAATGGTGACTTAGATATTGAAGGTTTAAAAATATGTAATGTCAATTTACCCACTAAAGATGATGACGTTGCTAATAAAAATTATGTGGATGGTTCGTGTGGGCCAATAATGAATTTCTATTCTTTCTAAGAAAATAATAGACAGCGATAAATAGATAATATAGAAATAATTAATTCTAATAGAATTACTGATTTAATCAATACTTTTAAAACAAAAATTAAAGAATTATCGACATTATTGGATAGTAGTAGAGCTGAATTTAATAACACGATTGAAGATATAATGAAAACATTAAGTAAGGTTCAGTTGGATGTATTTAATAATCGCGATAAGATTAAGAAAATCTTAATTATTTCGAAGCTGATAATCAACCACGAAAAACACGTCTGGACTGAAAGTAGTTTGCCAAGATTCTAGACACCTGTTATTTATTATTTAAAGTGATAAAGCGCTAAATGGCATCGAAAGAAAAAAATCAAGTTGTTAATGAATTACATAAACCAATAAGATGAAATTTTCTGAGGAGACATACAATTATTAAAGGGTTAGACGATTTATGGCAAGCAGATCTTGCTCAAATGGATACATATACAAAAGAAATTAATCAGTTTAAATATTTTCTGCTTGTTATTGATTGTTTTTCTAAATATATTTGGGCCGAACCGCTAAAAAATAAATCTGGTGATTGGGAAGCGTTTTTTAAAATATTAATTACCTTAAAGCGTAACCCTAAAAATTTACAGACTGACCAAGCAAAGAATTCTATAATCGTTATTTTCAAGATTTGCTTACACAATACAAAATTAATCACTGTTCAACATATTCCCGAATGAAAGCAGCTATTGTTGAATGAATAAGTCGCACCATAAAAAACGACTGCATAAATATTTAAGTTTAAATAGAATGCAAAAGTGGATTTCAATTTTACCAGTTATTGTCAAAAATTATAATGAAGCAGAACATAATACAATTAAAATGAAGCCATGCCATATTGTTGGTGAGACAATTGAGAAAAAATTGTTGGATACAACCTATAACCATATGAAAGTCTTTCCAGGATCGAAATTAATGTTGGTGATATGGGGCGCATCAGTAAAGAATAGCATGTTTTCGATAAAGGGTACACACCTAACTGGACCACCGAACTATTTAAAAATATCAAAATCAAATACACTAATCCTGTGACATATTTGTTGGACCCCACCACTTGTTGCGGTTTAAATAAACAGCAAATAAGAGGATCTTTCTATAACTATGAATTGCAGAAAACTTATCTATTTAGTTGAAAGTGTTTTAAAAAAAGCAACAGGGTATATGTAAAATGGCTCGGTTTTGATAATTCTCTAATAGCTGGATTTATAAGACCAATATACTGTGAAAAATATTAGTTGCTCTACAAAATTTGTATACACATGACACCTTCTGAAAATAAATGTGTTTTAAGTGCTGATCAAATTGATAACGATCTGTTTGAACTATTAGACAAGTTTGAACATGAAATTAGTGAAAAAAATAAAGCAAAACCTTTATTATTAAATACAAGATTTTCTACCATAGATGATAATATGTTAATTGAAGTTGGATTAAATATGACCATGGACTTTAGACTTTTTATAAAGTTAAATAATGCCATTGAATTGGAAGCATTTGAATGGGAAACACTGATTTTAAATATGTATTGGATTCGTCATATATATTTTAGTACAATGGAATTAGGCTATATACGTTTTGTTTGTTGTAAAAATATAGTCATAACAGGTAATAATAATGAGGAATTAAAAATGATTCAAATTACTAGACAGGAAAAGACTTTAATAAATTTGATTTGGTTAACATTATATTTATCAATACATATCACCCTTAATTAATAGGATTAATTTAATTGACTTTAACACTTTTTATAATAATTTTACAAAAGCTTTTTGAAAGCTATTCCACCATTTCCCTAACAAAGGAATTGTTATCAAAAATTAATTTATTCAGTAAGTGTAGAAAGTATAATACATGAGTATTGTAAATTTGATGAGCGCAGTTTTTGTTTGAAAGAATTCGTGTTAATAAATAAAGAGAAAATATTTCTTGATATGTATAATTGAAAATTTATTATATTAACAATAATGTAAATGTTGTAATATACATTTGAAAAATATAAATCGTTTTTATTTTCTTTAATCCATTTTAAATATATATCAGATAGTTGGACTCGGAGAAACTTGGAAATCTAGAAAAGTAATTACTGACTTTAGAAAAAAAAAATTATTAAGATTATTTTAACGTTTTGTAATACCTGAATTAACTGTGAGCCACTTCCAAGACCGGAGTTGAATTTAAATTATTAACTGTACTTAATTCGTTAAAAACAATGCTGAATTTGCTCAGCAAAAAATGGTGCAAATTTTTCTTAAACGTTTCAGTTACTCATTGGAGCAGAAACAGAATCTTATTATCTGCAAGATCCACTTGTACCGCTTCTCCATAACGGCTGTTCGAAATCTTAATTTTCATAATTGCATATTTCTGGTTTGGTACTAAATCTTGTAATTTTACTAATTCTTTTCGAACGTACTTAGTAGAATTACTCAAAGCGTCTAAATCCATCTAGAAAAAATATATATAAAATATAATAAGTATGAGAAAAAAATTAAGAAGAATAAGATAATAATATAGTTACGTACATTTTAATTTTTTTTCTTGGCCCTCTACCAAACACTAAACAAGAAATTCTGAATTATGTAATTGAAACGAATACTTCAACATTACTATGACTATACGGCTTAAATACCTGATGCAGGTACCACCACCCCCAGCAAAATCATAATCCCTTTAATAAGAAATCCTTTTAATCTTGAAATCTTTAAAAGAAAATCGGTCTGATTTTATATTTTACTAAATAAATAATCCAGATTATAACATTTCTTGAAACATTTTTCACCCTTATAATCCTTAAATACAACTAATTTTCTGTTAAAGAGTTGGGTTGATTTTATATTAAAAATACAGATTATTATTCCACGCATTCTAAAATTCCTTAAGAGAAACGTGCTTTAAGTGCCGATCAAATCGATAAGCATCTACATTTGTACCTACCTACACAACATTTGTAGGTTTGTCATGAAGCCAAACCTTTATTATTATATTTTTATTAAATACAAGATTTTCTACAATAACTGGGTGATTGATTTTCGACTAAATATTAGGCGTTTTATAAAATTAAACAATGTCCTCCAATTGGAAGAATTTGAATGGGAAACACTGAATTTAAATATGTATTATATGTATATTCTAAATATTTCTAAATATTTTTCATTAATCGGTGTCTAAATCGGAGAGTGAAAGTGGTCGGATGTTTGTTTGTGGTGAAATCGAAAAGTCGATACGCAGATAAGCAGAGTACTGATTGTTTAGTGGTTTAAGGATAATACATCAATAAAGTTATTTTTTATTTTTTTATTTTGTGAGTTTGATAAGGATATTAACTAATAATAGAACAACGGAGAAGTAAGACATCTAGATAAGTATAGGAAAGTGCCCCTCCAAGCGGAGGAAGCGGGGTTAAGTTCCAAATAACAAGTAGAACTGATAAGCAGGACCGGTGTTATTGAGATAATAAACAAAAACAACTTTTATTTGCTTCTTATTTGTATTTTATACTGAGATAAATATTTAATATTATTATAGATTTATAAATAGAAGTGGGATTGACCTCGCAAGAATGGAGGCTAAAAACCCATTCAAAGTGGCGACTAAAATCAAAAGAACTCCTCCAGTGGGAAAAGTGGAGACTAGAAAAAGAAAAACATCAACGGAGGAAGAAGAGGAATATGAGGAACAAGAAAAAGCAAACAAATCGTATAGAGAAGTAGTGATGAGCGAGGTTGAAGATAGCATGGAAAAAAGAATAAAATTAAGACAGAAAGATATGTCGCAGCGGAAAGAAGAAAATGAAGATACTCAGGAAAAACTAAGTGGAGTATCACATGAATTAATGATTCAAATCAAACTGATACAAAGGGAAATTACGATATATAAAGAGGAGAATAAAAGAGAAGAAGGACAAACTCAAGAGAAAATGGAAAAAAGTATAGAAAATATAGAAAAAATAGTAGGTAAAATGACCGCCACAATATATGAAAACATGGAGAATACAGGGAAAAAACAAAAACCAGGAAAACCGGATAAATTAGAGCAAAGGCTGGAACAAATAGAGAAACAATTTGAAACCAGAATGGACAAATTGGAAGCAAAATTAACGGAATTGATAGGGGGAGCTACAAGAACACAAGATATGAGCAAAAAGACATATGCGGCTATCACAGAAAAGAAAAAAGAAAATGATACAAAAAAGATAAAGGGATGGAAAACACCGGAAAAAATAAGAGAAATAACTGTGAAAGCGGTAGAAGGTGAGAAGGTAATGGAAAAAATACGTGAAAAACTTACGATAGAAGAAGTAGGGGAAGAAGGTATAAAGGAAATAAAAAAATACAAAAGTGGATTGGTAGTGATGAAGTGTAGAAACGAGCTACAACAGGAGCAGATAGGGAAGAAACTGGAGGAAGTACAAGGAATAGCAGTGAGGAAAATGAAAGAAACAAAGCCGATGTTTATAATAAAAAAAGTTGAGCAAGGGTATACTGAAGAAGAAATAATAAATGAAATAATAAGGGAAAATGAAGAAATAAGAAAAATGGTGGGGACTAGAGAGGTGAAGACAGTATTAAGAGCAGTTGAAAAAAAGGCCTTCGGGAACAGTAAACAATATGTAGAGGACTGGGTAGTAGAAGCTGACAATGAGATATTCAAGTACGTGGTTAAAAAAGGAAAAGTACTAGGAAAAATATACTAAGTATATTCCTCTACCTGTAAAACAGGTAGAGGAATATATAAGGATCGCGATATGCTACAAATGCTGCTGCTATGGGCATGTAGCCAAGTACTGTACAAGAACGGAGGTATGCTACAGATATGGACAAGAAGGACACGAAAAGAAAGAGTGTGGAAAAAATGAGATAAAATGTGCCAACTGTACAAGAATTAAAGATAAAGACCTAGACCACATGGCAACTAGCAAAAAGTGCCAAATATACAAAAGAAAGGAGGAACAATATAGAAATAGGATAGATTATGGAAGCTGGGAAGAAAAGCAGAAACACACAAAAAACTGAAGGAGAAGTGGGGAAAGGAGCAGAAAACAATGAGAAGGAAAAAGGTAGAAAAATGGAGATTGGCAACATGGAATATACGAAGCATAAAGGGAAAAGAAATAGAACTAGAAGATGAGTTCCTGGAAAATAAGATAGACATACTTACAATAACGGAAACGAAAAAAAAAGGAAGAGGACTGCAAAAAATGATGAAAGGAAGTGTATTTATATATAGCGGAGTGGAAACAGAGAAAAGAGCAGCTGAAGGAGTTGCATGTATGATAAAAAAAGAATGGGCACACAATATAGAAAAATGGGAGGCATGTTCAGAGAGGATATTGACAATAAATATTAAGGACGATAACGAGAGCATTATAACAATAATAAGTGTGTATGGTCCAAATGAAGACGACAAAAAGGAGAACAAAGAGAAATTCTGGGAAATGTTAACAGAGACGGTAGAAAGCGCAAAACGCGAAATATAAATTGCAGGAGATTTCAATAGTAGAGTGGGAAAGGGAAAATCAGGAGAGAGTAGAATATTGGGCCAGAATGGGGAGACAATACTAAATGATAATGGGAAAAGATTAATAGAGTTTTGCCGAATCAATAATATGTTTATAGCAAATACTTACTATAAGCACAAAGATATACACAAATATACTAGAGAGATGAGCAGCAGAAAGGAAAAATCGATAATAGACTACATAGTAGCAAGAAATGAAAATAGAAAGAACATAGTAGATGTAAAAGTGTCAAGAGGACCGGAAGTGGGAAGTGATCATTATATGGTCATATCAAAGATAAAGAAACCATTAAAAGCAGACAACAGAGAGAGAAAAGAAGATAAGATAGAATATGAGAAAATAAAAGCGTATAGACTAAAAGACGGAGAGGTGGCAAAGCAATATAGAGAAAAAATGAAGAGGATGATTGAGAGTAGAAATGAGAAATGGAAGACATTAAGTTTTGGAGAGAGCTGGGAGGAACTCAAAAAGATAATACTACAAGCAAGCTCGGAAGTGTGTGGAAGAATAAAAAGAAATAAGAAAATAAAACAAACGGCATGGTGGACAGAAGAGATCAAGAGAAGAGTGAGAATAAAAAAAGAAAAATGGAAAGAATATCTACAAAAAAAAACTAGAGAAACGTATCAGTGCTACAAGGAAGAAAGGAAAATAGTGAAGCAATTAGTATTAGAGGCGAAAAGAAATGAATGGGCAGAATTTGGCAAGAAATTAGAAAACTAAGCGGCAGACGGGAAAAAAATATTCTACAGCAGACTGAAAACAGTAAGAAAAGGAAAGGCCAACTGCGCGACATATATAAAGAATAAAGGAGGAGAACTATTAAAGCAGGAAAAGGAAATAATGGAAAGATGGAAGCAATATTTTGAAGAGCTGCTGTCAGAAAAGAGAGAGAGGACTGATATAGGAGAGGTAGCCAATGTAGGCAGAGCTGAAGGCAGGGACGATGAGAAAGAGTTTAATATGGAAGAAATGGAAAAGGCCATAAAGCTATTAAAGAATGGGAAAGCGCCAGGAAGCGACACAGTAACAACAGAAATGGTCAAATATATGGGGGAAGAGGGAAGGAAAATAATGATTGAGGTGTATAAAAAAGTATGGAAAGAACAAAGAATACCAAGAGAATGGCAGCATGCAATGATAGTGCCAATATACAAGAAAGGGGACAGGAAGGACTGTAATAACTATAAAGGGATTACACTAATAAACACCAATATGAAAGTGCTGGAAATAATGATCAATGAGAGATTAAGAAATAAAATCGATAAAACACTGGATGAATCACAGTCAGGATTTAGGGAAGGAAGGACTATCCAAGATAATATATTCACGATTAAACAGATAATGGAAAAAACAAGTAGAAAGGAAAAAAATGTATACATGGGATTTTTAGATCTGAAAAAAGCTTTCGACAAAGTAGGAAGAGATAGATTGTGGAGGATGATGGCAGAGAAAGAGATAAGCACGAGAATGATAAGATTAATAAAAAAAACATATGAAGAAAACTCAAATAGCGTAATAGTCAATAACAAACAATCGGAAAAATTTAAAACGAAAGACGGACTAAGGCAGGGAGGAGGACTAAGTCCAACATTATTTAATATCTACATGGACAGAATAATAAGAAAAGCGAAAGAAAGAACTAGAGGACTTGAAGTGGGATGGAATTATATGGAGAGAGTTGAAGTAAAGAGTGGAGCATTCGCAGATGATATAATGGTGGTAGCATCTAATGAAAAAGAGCTGCAGGCAAACATAAATATATGGAATGAAACACTTAGAGAGAACGGAATGGAAATGTGTAAAGAGAAAACAAAAGTGATGATAATTGGGGAACAACAGGAGATAAAAATCATGGTAGATAAGGTAAAATTGGAGCAAGTGACGAAATGGAAATATCTAGGAGTAGAAATATCTAGTTCAGGAAAGCAAGAAGAAGAAATTAACAGTCGGGTAGAAAAAGCAATGAGAGTGTTTTACAGTATCAGCAATATGATTGTGGGAAAAAAAGAAATAACAAGGAAAACAAAAATAAACGTATATAAAACAATAATAAGACCAATACTGACATTTGGATGTGAGACATGGATAACAAATAAAAAGGAAATAAGTAAAGTTCAAGCGGAAGCAATGAAATACATGAGGAGAGTAAAGGGAGTGACAAAGAGAGAAAGAATCAGGAACGAAGAAATAAGAAAAGAACTGGGAATGGAGGCGATACACGAATACATAGAGAAGAGGCAGTTGGGATGGTGGGGCCATCTGAAAAGAATGGGACAAGAAAGACAAGTGAGAAGGGTATCGGAAGCTAGACCTGGACAGAAAAGAAAAAGGGGAAGACCTGAAACTACTTGGAATGAAATGATAGGAAAGATTTTGCAAAGAAGAGGAATAACGATGAGTGAAGCTAGCAGGATGGCAAACAACAGGAAGGAATGGAGAAAGTTTTGCGACGCAGTGACGCGAAGCGAAAACGTAGAAGCATAGACAAAAAAAAAAGATAAAGACTAACAAGCCTACACCATTCGAGGGTAGAAAGGCTTCAAGATACATATATATATATTTTTCATTAATCTCTAAATGATCTAACTGGATCCCAGTTACAATAAATATAATAAGCATAAATGTAAAAAATAACAAAAATTAGGTAATTAGGAAATAGAAACAGAATATATATTAAGCAAGATACGCAAGTGTAAATTCTTGACATTTTTAGATTGTCAAACGTGGCCCAAAAATTAGGACAAACAGACGATTAAGAATTAGAACACATAGATTACAAGAATTTAATTTATGCTATATAATTTAACTATCTACAACCATACCGCCAAGGTAATTAAAATTTAGGTACGCCCCGCATCATTGGTGCAGTACCTCGTACAAGTTGCGTAGCATGTAACAGCAGCGACTAAGAAGAAGATGGAAATATGGTTAACTGAAAGCAAGAGTGAGAAGAAAAATTTTTTCCGTCGTCGAAATATTGGTGTTGAAAACATTAAAATCCATCCAGGGTCGCACTCGGAATGCAACAAACAATTGTAAAGCATTTTTAAATTAAGTTCAAATAATAAACATAAAATAATATTTGTTGATATGATTGATATTCATTGAAATGAAATAATAAACGTAAAATAGCGCATAAATAGAAACAAGTGTTCTTTGTATTAAAAAGTACATTACGTAAAATGTAGGCAATTTACACACGTATACAAATCAATTTTCTATAGTCGAAAATGTGTTATTCAGCCTCTGTGCGTTTTGATGCGGATGATCTAGTAATTTGGCGCCGCCTACGTTTTTTTTTTCTTTAATTTTATGGTAATTACTAGATTTTTTTTATATTGCAAGTGTATACGATAATGCGTAGAATATAAATTATACATGGAATATATATCGTCTATGGAATCTACTTACTTTAATTATAGTTCTATCAACATATGTTCAAGTAATAATTTTATAGGTCGTATATATCATAATATGAATTAAGGAGCTATGCAGAGTAAAAAGTTGTAATTTACTACATAAACCACATTATTATTAAGTGGCTGCGCGTTCACCATTTCGTCCTGCAGACATTAGTAAAAAGTTAATATTTAAATGGTATAACGTAATATAATGTATGTTAAATATGATACGATAATTATATATTATCTCTAATATACATGTTTCGATATGTTGATAAATTACTTAACGACCAATTGACGGATTTCTCTTAATTAATGAGTGGCCTAATATTTTTGCTATATTTACGTTTATAGGTATTAAGTATACAGTTTCAAAACTCTCACTTCTTCAAAAAAAAAAGAATCTGGGTGGGCTACTGAATAAAGATAAACAGGACAACTCAGGTAAAAAACTAGGTCCGCTCTATTTTGATAAATTTGATAAATAAATTATTTGTATGAATCTTTAGCTTCCCCGGTATTATATGCCTATATATATAGACACCGTATAAAACGTGAAGTAGTGCTTAGAAATATTATACACATTATTTTGTCACCAATCAATGTTTGGCGACACGGAGGTCCCAGCTCAGTGAAGGTGTTACCAGCTCAAGATAGTTCAACTAAAAACTCCCTCGTTGAGCTGGGATCTCATGGCCTGGCCGCCAAACATTAATTGGTGACAAAATAATGCGTAAGATATTTCTAGGCACTACCTCACGTTTCATATGTGTATAATGTCTATACCCTAGACAAAAAAAATCATAAAATTAAAGAAGAAAAAAACGTAGGCGGCGCCAAAATATTATATCATCCGTATCAAAACGCACAGAAGCTGAATAACAACATTTACGACAATAGGAAATTTGATTTGTATACGTGTGTGAATTGCCTAAATTTTATTACGCCTAAAAAATACGCCTGCGTTAGACAAGGACACTACGTGTGGAAACAGAGAGAAGTTAGACCAATCCAAAATTGTCGAAGTGCACGACACGAAGAAGTGTCGTGTAGCCAGCCAACACTTTCCCTCTCTACACGTCGAGTAGCTGTCTAAGGCAAGCTGATAATACCAAATAAATGGTAAAAATTATCAGTTTTAAATTATAATTAATTACCACGTTATTTATTATCCATGCATAATTTTACTTTGTCACTAAATTGCGTTATTAAGGTCTTTGTATCTAATGATAAATTAAATTAGACGTTCACGCCGATTAGGCCAAAATTTGTAATTTAGTTACGGTAAAGTGTTATTTACGCATATCTTGCAAAAATGTTCAACTTGTTTTACGAGTTGTTTGTATTGTTTGTTTTTCGATTGATTTCGAAATAGGAGAATAGCTAAGACCACCAACTTACGCGGTGGATTTTTGTGGTACGTGCCGAGCGAGGCGTATTTCACTATAATTCAGGAAATCATGTGACTTCGGGTCCAGACAGACGTTCTGGGAGCGGTTACATCATTTCTGATAAAGCAAAACTCAATCGGAGATTCTGTAACTCGCTCCCTCATATTGTCGTCGGTTGGCAGCAATATTGCCAAAGGCGGTCCCCATTTTTAGCGGATTTTGTTTTGTTGTTTGTTGTTTTATTACAATATTATCATTATATTTTACTTGTTTCGAGGACCTGGGTTGTAGCAGAGTTCTACGACTAGAGCAGTAGAGTCCCTCAAGCGGGACTTGGAACGCGTAAGGCTGGATGGCGTCCTAATTACCATCTATTTTTTTTGTTATACCTTGATTATTTTGATTCATTTAGTTCTCTTCTTTTTTTTATCGTTAACCTAAATTCTCTAACTATATTGACTGTAAAATTAAATAACGTTTGCATTTATTTTCTAATCTTTTTATTGTTGCTATAATTTTGCGCCTAGGCTAACGTCAGTAGTCACCCCGCCACTATTAAATTGTGATAGTGTAAAACTTTACTTTTACACCTTAATTGCGAAAAAGTAATATTTAACGCATCCGTGGTGAGGATTTTATTTTAGTTAATTAATAATAAAGTAATTACTAGTAAATATTTACTACTACTTTATATACTGTACTTATACTATTGCTTACTAATTTATTAAATGTAGTAAGCCATAGTAAATTTAGTAAGCTAAATCTACTTTGGCAGCATAATTCACGGTGCCGAAGTACATAACATGTATACATCATTCATTTGTGATATTCATTCATTTATTGTCTTATTCGGTATTTTCAAAAGCTGGTATTGCAATATTACTTATACTACAAATAATCAACTTTCATGATAAATACATCTGGTAATTAAATATACTATTGGTTAAAAAGATACTAAAACATGACGGACTTTTTATTTTTCAGTTGAAGCAACATTTTTTATAAAATACACTGACTCCGATTCCGTTACAATAGTTGTGATGCGGAGCCTTGCAGAAATATTCTTTGTGTTCATAATACAACGTGTGCCACTGTCTTCAGAACACTAATTTAAAAAATTATAAAATACTTACATTTTATTGGGATCATACTGTGGATTTTCCGATGGATCTCTGACACGTAGATTTTTGCGTATATCGCTTGTTGTATTAGCAGTACGACTTTGGGAAAGTATACCAGGTAGAAGCAAAGCAATTTCTAAAAATAGAAAAAGGAAACTACATAACTTTGATTCACAATCTATTTTTAATATACTTTTTTCTGATTTTGAAGTTAGCTAGTTGTAAATCACGTTCATTCGGTATTAAGTTAGCAATAATAAAACATGAAAGTAGATACAAGACAGCAGAACCAGATCACGGGTTCAAAATTTCACCACTAGTGATGAGGTGGTACAAGTGGTAGGCACTACAATCGTAGAGCCCCATTTTTTTTTCACTGAGGTTCATGCAGTGTCCATTAGATGGCACTGTGGGTATATTTTCATTTTTCTATTTGTATGTTATATAGCGCTGTGTGTGTCAATTATCACTGTAAGATTTTTGCTTTTTGTGTGTGAATTATCGGTGTCATATTTTTTTGGCCAAAAAAATCTCATATTTATTTTTAAAGTGTGGCGCCATGTTGTGTTCGGTAGAGTATTTCCACGACGTTTCTAGTGTTTCTTTTGATGTAATGTTTGAAGTTTGATGTTGTGTGGATAGATGTCGGTAGCATCGAATATTGTCAACAATTCGAAAAAAGGTTGCTGGCTGTGCTTGCTTCCTACATGGATATGTATATAGATGCTCTCGGAGAGCAGGTGGGTCATAATAGGTGTCCTTACATCTATCCTTGCGATAAACAGGGTCGCAATTGCAGCAATATGGAAGAAAATGGAAACGTGTGTATAAGGAGTGAGACGGATAATAGAAAAAATCTTCAAATATAACATTTTTAAGATATGAATAAGAGTCGAACCTATTAACTTTTATGTGTGATATAAGGATCTTACTACTACACCACAAAGCAACATCCAGTAAGTTGGGTTAGGTATATAAATTTGGAGTGTGCAGAATAATAATCTTTAATTTTAATATAAAATATTACACAATAATAATATTAATATCGCACAAACTCATTAACAAGATGTTACTTTTATTAAAGGATTAGAAGGGTTAAAAATTTTTCTAGGAGAATAATGTAACAATTATTATATTAATATAATAATTTATAATAAAAATATCTAGAAAAACAATCAATAACAAGTAGAAAATATTTAAACTGATTATTGTCTTTTATATATGTATCCATTTGAGCAGCATCTGCTTGCCATAAATCGTCTAACCCTTTAATAAATGGACGTCTCTTCTGAAAATTCCATCTTATTAGTTTATATAATTCATTAACAACTTGACTTATTTCTTTCGATGCCATTCAGCACGATATCAATTTAAATATTAAATAACAGGTGCCTAGAATATTAGCAAAATAAGCTCAGTCTAGACGTGTCGTTTCTGGTTGTTTATCAGTTTTAAAATAATTAAGATTTTCTATCCTCTCACAAAAACACATGCAACTGAATTTTATCTAATGTTTTGCGTGATAATGCGTCACATTATCTAATTTAATATTTTTTATGTGCTTTAATATTTGGGTTTGTAAAAAAAGTATTTCAATTAGACTTTTAAGAGAATCGAATTGAGGCATATTGCGTATAAAGATATGTTTATTATTAAGTAAATGATTTCAACACCTTTATCTTAATGAGTCTTTAAAACTAGCGTATTTTTCATAACGAGCACCTAAAATTGGTTAAGTCGTTAAAGAGGTGTTGGTTATTATGCATATTCTGTGCATCACAAAATTTTTATTTTTTATTCTTTTGTTTATTTTTTTTAGAGGGAACCTAGAGAAAGAAAGAAAGAAAAAAGGAAAAAAAAATAAAGATTAACAAGCCTACACCAGAAATGGTAGACAGGCTTTACGATATATATATATATATATTCTTTTGCTTTTTTTTCTTTTAATTGGTTAACGGCAATGTTATGGGAACCGACATTTCTGCTAAGGCATATTGAGATATGGGTGTTAAAATTAAAGCCTTTGAATTAATATTTAATTGTTCATTTTATTTAAAACTTATGTATTAATTTTTTTATATTGGATGGTATATGTTAATTTCACTTAGCTTTTTTTTAGATTTTCTATCCTGATATAAATTCTTTTTATTTTCTTCACTCAAAAAATGTGGAACGCTTCACGATTTTGCATGTCATCCTTGCGCAAGGGTGACCCATTTTTATGTGTCAAAATAACTTAAACCCAATTAGAATTGCGTTTAAAGAGGTAATTTTTAAAAATTTAAGACTTATTATTTTTTGGAAATGAAAGAGGCAAAGTCGTCTCTCTCTTTTGCAAAAAATACTAAATGATATTTCTGGAATAAGAAATTTACTAAAAGGAGCCTTTTCTCTACCAAAAAAAAATGATTTTTGTCCTAATAATCAAGCATTACAGCCTGCATTAACTTTGCACTAAATTTTTATTTGAAACGGCATTAACGGCTGTTATTATGAACAGACCTCCCGAGGAACCCGTTGTTGCGCCTTCCGCGCATTTCGATGAAACTGTTTTTTTTTTACGTTGTGTATACCTGTATTTGGTGATATTACGATGATGCTCTTTCTTCGACTCGGTCGTTTTTCTTTTTAACGGCGGAAAAATTTTGTACTCACGGTCCGTAGTCGGATTGTCTTAACGAACCCTATTCAGATATTGACATCCCTACCTGGGCGCATTTTTGCAACACCAACCGGGAGGTTAAACCATTTTTACAAATATATCGGCTTTTTGCTCGGGTGCTACCATTTGATTTCAAATGCCTTGCGGCTGCTTCATAACTGGAAAGGGAAATTTGGGAGCAAAGGTATGAGCAGCTTTTAGACAGTGGAGAAAATAGTCGAGGGTTCAGGAAAAAGTGAAAGGTAGGCCAGAAAAATTACTAGAAACATCATTTTATAAAAATAAAATAAAACAAAGTACAAATTTGGTAGAGAATCAAATAAGCATGAACACACCTGGTAGCTGGGTCCAGTAAGCAAAAAAGCGAAAGTCAAACAAAACAAAATAAATAGAAAAGCATAAACTTAAAGACTTACGCCACCACCGGACCGCAGCATAATTATCCAATACTTAACGGCAACAGGCACCACAACTTTACAAATAAACACATAAACGGTAAATTTCGCAGATACCGGTGTTTGCGTGGCATATGTTCCCCATCCTAAACAATCCAACCAAACATAATACTCTAGGTGGCGGAAGCTCCCTTGCTAACCAGAGGGGAGAAAAGGTTAGAATGTGGATGCCGGAGAACTCGCTTGCTAGCCAGAAACGGGAAAAGAAAGCGGATGCGTTTGGATTGGTTAGGCTGAACGGCCTAGGCCTCGTCTCTATCCCGGTGTTGGTCTCATTACACTTGGAGGTGTAAGAAGTCTAGTCCCGATGAGCAGGACCGAATCTTTTCTACAGAAACAGACGCTTTTGGGTTTCGTATATGTCGGGTGTCTCCTTGCTTTCAATAATCTTTTGTAACTTGATTATTTCATTTTCAGAATCCTTTATTGATGCAGTCTCGGCTTTCAGTTTTTCTCGCAACATTAGTATTTCTCATGCAACTCGTTTCGTCCACGCTTCCATTTCACATCTTGCCTCGCTGAACTGCCCAAAATCTTCATTTACGCTTTGTACTACTTCCGCTTTCCCTGCTACTTTTTGTTTGTTGTTTCATCATGCAAGTTTCAAAATTGACATGTTGGTAGCTTGTGCCTGCTGTTGGCTAACGTGATGTTCATGTTCCAACCATTATCTTTTGGCCTTGCTTCTTTGAACGTCTCTAGTGCTCTGAACCTGGTTTCCATGAAGTCCAACATTTTGTCTAACTTTTCGATTTCAGTTGACTCCTTTCTGGCTATCTCATACATCCTTCTCGATTCTGCATCCCATTTTCTTATTACTATTCTTAACACCATCGGTCCTCATGCACTTGTGTCAACCCCGTTGTCATCGATTGCTTCTGGACATTCTCTTGCGATTCAATGATGAACAATTAGTTTTAGTATAAATTATATGGGATAGTTAAAGAAGCAATATACGAAGGGTAGCAAGGAGATAACAGCCACTAGGCAAGCCTTAATTTACAGTTTGATTACAAGATTGTGTTATAATTAATATGTATAACAATAACAATGAAAACATAACAAATCCAATCTTATATTTGTAAATAGAAAATAATGTATGTATTTAAAGTTTATATTTAACTAATTATTATAGTGCTTCTAAACAATTCTATTAGGCGCGATATGTGAAGCTACAATGTGCTGACTGGCAGATCATAAAGTAGATCGAGTCCATTGGGGCAACCTGATTAAAGTTGCAACGCATAACATTGGTACCATTGTGTATGGCTTGTGTCCACGCGCCTTGAGACTAGCATGGGGACAGGAGTAGGGAATATAGAGGTAGTATATAATTTAGATTACGGGTAGAATTGAGTATTAATTGGCTAGCAAACTGGCTAGCAAGCGAGTTCTCCAGCAGCCAGAGTCTACTTGTCCTTACCTCTGGCTAGCAAGTGGGTTTTCCGGTAGCCTTATTCTAACCTTTCTATATTTCTGGCTAGTAAGTTATTTCTCCAGCAGCCAGAAACTATCCTTTTTGATTAGAAGGTTTGGATGTGGAAGCGTACGCCACGCAAATACTGGTAGCCGCGTGATATGCTGTGTTATTTCGCCTTTTCTCGTGCTGAACTCTTTTTTATTTTAATCTGTTAAATTTATGTAAAACAAATGCGAAATTGACTGACGAGTTTCCTCGTCTAATAATGATTAAGCTAGCAACAATGTGTTTAGATGAGTTCTCAGGTAGTCTCGCGTATCTCTCCTGAGGAAGACTAAAAAATTTTGAATTAAAGGGGCTTTAATTTTTCACGCCGCGAAAAAGACACGAGGAGATGGAACTGTGTGCCTTGTTAGTAATGCAGGAGCATTTTTATTTGATTCAGTAACGTATGAATTGAATGGTGTAGAAGTGGAGCATGTGAAAGATCCGTGAATTGTAAATCTTATTCGTGGATACTTATGTTGTACTGAAGTAGATGCAAGGCATCTAATTATAGGAAGTTGGAACTTTCCAAATAATTTATCATCATGTGCAAAAGAGGAATTCATTATGCGAATACCATTATCTCATTTATTTGGTGTATTCAGCGATTATAAAACAATGATGTGTGTACAACATACTTTACGTTTAGTACGTTCTCGTAATGATAACAATGCTATGTCAACTAGTAACAATACAGCAATAGAAGAAATTCTAATTGACAACATTGAATTGAAAGTAAAGCATATAACGCCCAATGATTATATAAAAATGGAATTATTAAAATCGATAAAGCATGATCGACCAATTTTAATTCCATTCAGAAAATGGAAGTTATCATGAATTACCTTCGCTGAATAAAGGATTTACAAAAGAGATATGGAATGTGAAAACTACCAGTAATGTAGAATGTCCTCGGTATGTCATTGTTGCTTTTCAGCAAAACCGAAAATATCAGATAACTAGTGATAATACTTTATTTGATCATACTAATATTTCTAGTATTAGGCTGGTTTTAAATGGAAACTATTATCCATTTCAAAGGCCAAATATAGATTTTGCTTCAAATAACTATGCAGTTATATACTGTAATTATTCAGATTTTTATCGAATTTATATGAACCAATCTCTGTTAGAACGTAAACAAGTTTTGTGAAGTTATGATAATTTTTGTACACATGCGTTGTTTGTAATTGATTGTTCAAGAACAGATGAGTTTATGAAATTTTCAACAGTTGGCGTTAAGCTCGAAATAGAGTCACATCAAGGTTTTGCTTCTGACACTAAAGCATACTGTATCGTTATTCACGAGTGTGTGATAGGATATTTAGCTCTCAGTGAAATAGTTAGAAAAATTAATTAGCCAGGAAAATTGCTATTGATGACATGCAAGCCTTTTTCTTAAATAATTATAAAGGTGAATGAGAATTCCATGTTAAAGCAATTACTATTATAGTGATTTAGTCACAATGTATTTCAAAAGCCTAAACCTTACTCAACATTAACCATTTTTGAAAAGATAGATTTAAATTATGCAATTCTTAGCCACTAACTTTTATCACATATTTTATGGCTATAGAATAATGAGTTCGATATTAGATTTTTAGCATTATAACATCCTTCCCATTTTTTCACGATTTTGATAATTTTATGCTTTCTAATGTTCTCCATTGTTTTTAAGAGAACAGCATTGTTTATTAATTTGACTAAATTTTTCTCAAAATCTGTATTAGCTTGCCGTCGGAATTTAGTATTCAAGTCTATATATGGTTGAAGCCATGCTGCTTGGATAAATTGCAATATTTTATGAATTTTAGTCAAGACCAGATCATTCTGCAAGGCTTGTTTTAAATTTCGATAATGTATAATATAATTTTTTTTATTTATAACTGTACTCAGTAATTTAACAGATTTAGAACCCGGTGGTCGTTCATGATTTGCACAGAACGGCAGATCTTTATGTTTGTCATGCAGTGACATTGGATATTCTAAGTCTACCTCGAGAATATAACCAGTACCGCAATCATTAGGAGCATTCATAATATCTGCGTCATTTACATTAATTAGCCATATAAAAAGCAAGGTAATACTACCAATTATTTCGATAGTTTCGGTAATTTGAAGCCACCAATAGAACTTGTAAAATATTTCGGTGAATCAAGTAATATAATCTACAATAGAAGTCGATTCCAAAAATTTAATTCTAATAATTGTGGTCATTTATGTATTGAGTTTCTATATAATAGCAAGCCATAGTACAGTCTAGTGTTAGTTATATCTATAATATTCACATTAAAGGATCGTTAATCAACACTTTCCATAGATTTTCCCAATCCCATACAGCTAGATACAAATTTTCAATACGGATTGGCGTTGATTGGTTTCTTTTTCTACAACACTATACCGAACGTTGAAGAAAATACTAAATTTCACTATATAGATAAAAATAAACCAGTCAATTCAATTAATCTACCTACTGGAGTATATGAGATTACAGATATTAATAATTATCTAAAGAAGAAATTGATACCTTTCAAATTGAACGGAAATGAAAAAGAAGAAGAAATTTTTTTCCTAAGACCAAATAATAATACTTTAAAGTGTGAAATTTTTCATCGTTATTTTGATATAGACTTTAATACAGAAAATTCGCTAGCAGAACTACTAGGATTCTCACGAAAGATATTGCACGCTGGAATAGTTCATTCATCTGATCATCCTGTAAATATTGTAAAAGTCCGAACGATTCACGTGGATAGTAATATAACAAGTGGTGCATACTATAACAACAAACCGTCACATACGTTATACGAATTTCCCATCACGTCCAATCCTGGATTTTCTATAGACGAAATTCCACGAAACTTGGTTTATTTACCAGTAGTAGGGAAAGAGACATCTACCATTTCACTAAAAATACTAGATCAGAATTTTAATCTTGTAAATTTTCGAGGGGGAAGAAATTATCGTTCGGTTAGAATTAAAAAAAGATGGTTTTAATAATTAATAGTGCTAGTAATAAGAATGTTAATAAATCGTATAAAAGGAGTAATAACAAGCAAACACATTCAGTTAAAAAACGCCGTTCAGCTAGAAAGTTAGGGGGTAAATTGTCCAAGTTAAATACAACTTTTTTGAAATCGATTGGATATGCCATCAGATCAAATTTTAAACCTGTATAAATCTCCATTGAATGATGATTTTATAACACATATGGAATATCGAACATATCTTCCCTATATTAAGTAATTTTCTAACAGTGATGTAATTGAAATAACAATAAATAGAAATGATGTTTGGCTTTTAATGGCCGAATTTGTTTTGGTAATTAAAGGAAAATTGAAAAAGACACGAGGAGATGGAACTGTGTGCCTAGTTAGTAATGCAGGACCATTTTTATTTGATTCAGTAACCATTCAGAATTGAATGGTGTAGAAGTGGAGTATGTTAAAGATCCGGGAATTGTTAGTCTTATTCGTAGATACTTATGTTATGTACGTTGGAAATTCCCAAATAGATTATCAAGATGTGCCAAAGAGGATTTCTTTATGCGAATACCACTATCTCATTTATTTGGTGTATTCAGCGATTATAAAACAATGATGTGTGGAAAACATACTTTACGTTTAGTACGTTCCCGTAATGATAACAATGCTATGTTAATTAGTGACGATACAACAATAGGAGAAATTCTAATTGACAATACTGAATTGAAAGTAGAGCATATTCCACCCAATTATTATATAAAAATGGAATTCTTAAAATCGATGAAGCATGATCGACCAATTTTAATTCCATTCAGAAAATGGAGTTATCATGAGTTACCTTCTCTGAATATGGGATCTACAAAAGAAATATGGAATGTGAAAACTAACACTAATGTAGAATGTCCTCGGTATGTCATTGTTGCTTTTCAGCAAAACCGAAAATATCAGATACCTAGTGATAATACTTTATTTGATCATACTAATATTTCTAGAATTAGGCTGCTTTTAAATGGAGACTATTATCCATTTGAAAAACCAAATATAAATTTTGCTTCAAATAACTATGCAGATATATACTGTAATTATTCAGATTTTTATCGAAGTTATATGAACCAATCTCTGTTAAAACGCAAACAAGTCTTATTAAGCTACGATAGTTTTTTTACACATGCGTTTTTTGTAATTGATTGTTCAAGAAGAGATAAGTCTATAAAATCTTCAACAGTTGGCATTAAGCTCGAAATAGAGTCACATGAAGGTTTTACTTCCGACACTAAAGCATACTGACTAGCAATAATGACTATTATGCATGGATCGCAGTATCGTCAGTATGTATTTCAAGAGCCTAAACCTTACTCAACATTAACCATTTCTGAAAAGAAAGATGTAAATTATGCAATTCATAATATTCATGGACTATTGTATGAATCAGGACATATAAGATACAATGATATACATTTAATAATAAAGAAATTATATGGATTTGATATAGTGTATGTTAAAGGCCATCAAAAGAAAGACTTTTTACACACATTATTCAGTGAATCTAATGGAATCGGATCATCATCAACATCACTTCTACCCAAAATTATAAATATTGAAACTTTAAGTAATTCTAATTGTGTACCTAAATTTATTCAACATCTAGTCCACTAGACATAGACACAGATGATTTAATCTTCTGTTCAATCTTGTTTGTTAATAACTCTAACTGATTTACTATCCATCCTACACAATTTTCTCCTCGATAAAAGTCGTAGTAGCAAAGTGATCGATCATAAGCATGTTTTACATAATAGCCTACACTAAATGGCGTATGCTGTTGATAACAAATTTGACTTTTATTACGTGAAATATCTATTTTCTCTAGGACACATTCAAAATCTAAATAAATTACGAAAGGTGCTTTTTGCTTATATACAATATTTTTCAACTCTACGTAATCATAACTAGGAAAATTAAATTTAATAATTGTTCACATAAAATGAGATAATTGTTTAGTTTTTCCTGAATTAGAAAATAATTAAGGCACCTATCGCAAACAAAAATTTTACGTTTATTAATCTGTTTTGATATGAGCCTAGACATATTTTTTATAAGGCAATATTGATACTTAAGCTTCTCATCTTCCGTGTTATCATCGGGTAACGGAGAGTAATCATTTATTTTAGGATTATACTTATTTTGTATGTACAATAAATTCACATGTTTTTCTAATTTGGTGTCCGTTATTCTGCAAGGTACTGTTATATAATTTTTTTGTTTTTCAGTGTTTTCATGTAACTCTAACGCATAAACATTTACTGAAATATTATTAAGTTTTTCAAATATACTTATTTGACCTATTGAAATTGGTAATTGTAAGCCATTTGTTTTTAATAAATTTAAATAGTGTAGATACGATGAAATTCTATCTGAATGATTACTAGCAGGATAAACTCCTGCACTAACGCTTCAATAAAAACGTGAATTATCATAACTTTTATGTTAAGTCACGCCTTTTTATTAGAAATTTCTTTAGGTAATTTAATATAGGATGAAGCAGCAAGACCGAATTCATATTTATTTATATTAATTTGCAAATTAACTATTGCCTTCAAGGCCCAACCACTATCACGTTCTTAAAATTCACCCATTTTATGTAGTATTTGGTCAATGACGTTATTTTGAAACCAGTTTACTAAATCCGTGCCACTATCAATTTTTTCTTTCTGGTATGAAAATACTTATATTCCAAAATTTCTATATTGTCTTTGATGGTGATATATTGAAAGCATAAACAGATTTTTACTATAAGTACATTCATTGACTTTAATATGTTATTTACACGTTTGATAATATCTATCAATTATCAATTAATAACATTTAATTATAATTATTTATGAGATTCTTCTAGTCAATGAAAAAACTGAAAAAATGAGACAGAAGGTTTTAAATACACACGTAATAAATACACTGCCTAGAAATAAAAAGCAATAAATTAAAACAAAAAAGAAAATATCCATATCGTTTTGTATTGAAAAGAATAGAACAAAATGTAGAAAAAAATTAGTAAACATATCTGCATATAGATATACATATAGATACAATGAAAAATAATTTGGCGATATTGATATTATTTCTAAAAATGTCAATTCCCTTTCTACTTTATTTCTCTCTATAGATATTTCACCTTTCAATACAAGCGATAGATGTTTTTTTTTCTTTGATTTATTTCTTTTCTTTATTAGTCATTATGTTTTCTACGTATTTATTAACTCTTTCTGTCCCACTTCACTCGTGTAGGATAACCTATACTTCTCTCTCACACCATGCGAGTTTTTCCTGTCTCACTTCCTCTTATGTGCTTTGTCCTACACTTCTCTCTTTGTTTGCTCGCTGCTAGCGTACGAGTCTATGAGTTTTCCAGTATACTGTCATAATGGCTGGAAGTGTTAGTGGAAAACCCAGTAAAAATAGCGAAAAAAAGAGATTAGGTGAAGATAAATCTAAAGAAGTTGATAATGAAGAGGAAGGAGGCGAAGGGACTGAAGGAATAACATCAGAAATGATTAAGAATATTGGAGAAAAAGGAATGGAAAACCTGGTAAATATATATAACAAAATATGGAGAGAAGGCATCCCATAGGAATGGAAAAGAGCACAGATAGTACCAATTTATAAAAAAGGTCTTCCCCTTTTTCTTTTCCGCCCAGGTCTAGCTTCCCATACCCTTCTCACTTGTCTTTCCTGTCCCATTCTTTTCAGATGGCCCCACCATCCCAACTGCCTCTTCTCTATGTATTTGTGTATCGCCTCTATTCCTAATTCTTTTCTTATTTCTTCATTCTTGATTCTTTCTCTCTTTGTCACTCCCTTTACTCTCCTCATGTATTTCATTTCTACCGCTTGGACTTTACTTATTTCCTTTTTATCTGTTATCCATGTCGCACATCCAAATGTCAGTATTCTGTACAGCTAAAATAACGTAGATTAATAATAGATATCGTACAGTACTATTTGTCAATTTGCATTAATTTGAATATAGATAATGAATTATATTGATATAAATATATAAAATTGAATAAAATATTAAAGTATCTTACTTCCATCACAGTCATTTTGAGCTGCAAGTTCATCGAGATTTAAGGATGACAATCTTAAAAGTTTTTCTTCCCATGCTGTGTAGTTAATTAGCGTTGCAGTACCTCGCCCAGTTTTAGATATTTCCGATTTCAGAGAATTATGTTTTTGTTTAATACTTCTTTTGATACCGTGACATTTATTCTTTGGCATTTTTGCTGTTCTGTTTGTTGCATTTGCGGCATTAAATATTTATGTTAAATTTTTCCACGCATTTCCTTTTTGTTTCCACGTGACGGCATCAGTTTTTTTATTTTCTAGTATATCCATACGTTTTGTTATGATATAATGCCGGTATTAATAAATGCTGTTCACTAAACGAAACAACAAAAACGTGTCTCCACGTCGATTAATTGCCTCAAAGCAATCGGAATATAATTGTTCCGCCTGTGAATGGAATATTTCCAATTCGTTTTGTATCTGATTTTCGGGACCGTGAATGTTGGTAATCGAAGCAGCGTTTTTAGTGGCGTGATACACTTTTCTTCGTCGTTGAATTTTATTGTATTTTACCGTATAGTAATTTATGTCTATTGGCTTTTGTTTGTTTTGTATTTATTTCGGCTGATCAATCCATCTTAAATGAATTTTCAGAAATCCAGAATGCAGACATTACATTATACAAAAACTAAAGAAGCTCTTATTAAAAATCACTTTCCATTAAAATTAATACACAGAATATTTTATCAAAGAATTTACAAATTTTATAACACAACACAAAGAGTAAAAAGAACTATAGCAATTAAATAGATATCACTCCCATATATACAACTTTTATCAGAAAAATTAACACACATTTTTGAAAAATACAACATACAAATCGCACATAAAGGACACAATCTTACAAAACAATATTATACAGAAATTGAATTACATACACATAAGGATAGAAAAAGCAATGTAGTATATAAAATTCCATGCTCAGATTGTAATAAAGTTTACATTGGACAAACAAGTCAATATTTAAAAAATAGAATGAATGGACACAAATATAACAAAAAAAAACAAAACAGCATGAACACACCACACTGAAGAAACTAAGCAGGCATTCGATTTTGATAACACAATGATTTTGAACACTGAAAAACACATACAAAAGATATAATCATATATATAAAGATAATAATTTTGGAAATGATTCAAATCAAAAATCATGAAAACGCCGTTAACTATAAAACAGAGTTTCACACAATATTTTCCAAGCGTCGGTTAAAGCTAATTAAAATTTTGACCAAACTTTCTTACCGCTAAAATGTTATAGTAAACAGACTATTTTCACCGATTTATGTGATTTTATTCTTATCTTATTTGAAAAATGTTATTTTATTCGATTTTATAAGTAAAATAAGATAAGTATAAAATCAATTTAAAAATCGATATTGATTAATCGATCGAATTATCTTCAGTGTTGTGTAGGTTAGTGGAGTGTGTGTGGTAGTGAGTGTATTTTGCATTGTCTGCTATTGTATCGTTCTGTTTTTATAAAAACGTAATTCCCACAAGACTAAGCGCAGACTGTAAGTGTTTAATATCTAATTTAATTACCTATTTCAAGCAGGAACGGGACAATGATGGACCTCTTTTACCTCTGAATGCAGTTCGAGAAGTAAGTACTTGCACTTTTAATAATGTATTTTGCCGTTAGTATGCAAATAATAATTTATGTAACACATTATGTACTCTACTTTTCAGAGAGTAGCTAACGCTCTAAAAGTTTCCATCGACACAGTGAGGAAAATTTCTTCTGACTGTAAAAAAGGTGTACCAATTAAGCCACCAAAAACCAGCAGAATCTACAAGAAACCCAAATTAACAGATCTAACAGAGGCTCAAGAATATGATATAAGAAATGACATTTATGATATGTATCAAAGAAGTCAGTGCTTAATGTTATTATTTAAGTTATTTTTTAGATGTGCTATTAAGGAATTCGTTTAATATAATAAGTGTTCTCTTATGTAGTTATTTGAATGTATACGATTAATTCAAAGAGTTTCTAAAAAAATGTTTATTTTAGACCAACATGTAACAGCAAAAACAAAACTTGTAAGGCTACAAGAGAAATGAATGTTCAATGGAAGCGAAACAACTTTAAGAATTGTTTTGAAGAAAATCAGCTTCCAATACAAAAAAGATGATTCACATACAGGATTATGCGAGTTGCCTAGAATAATCTGTCAAAGAACAACTTTTTTGAAAACTACGTGGCAAATGTTAACAGTTCCAATCCTTCGCAATTTGTGCTTCTGTATGAAACCTGGATATTCCAGCACGGAACTGCAGCCACATCTTGGCAGGATAAATACCCTAGCAGCGTATGGAAACTTAAATCTGATGGAAAAACGTAAAATTACTGAATTAGTCACTTAAACAAGTGAACTTCTCACATCAAAATTTTTACTTTTAGACTTATTTTTTTTTCTGCATGTACTACACATGCAGGAACAAAAAATCGTTTTGTTCTTGGTAGTCATTTAATATTCGCTCCAAAAACGTCCACTGTCAATTCAGACTAACATGCAGACATGAATAAAGTAGTGTTTCTCAGATGGTTCGATAATATGTTGCAAAAACTGGAAGATTTTACAGTTTTTAAAAACTTTCAATCATCGTAATGGACATTGCCAGCTACCATTCCACTTTCGAAACGAAACATCCAAATGGTAACCGGTGCAAATCGGGAATTCTGGATTGGCTCAACAAAAAAAAATAGAATTTTCTGCCAATCTACTAAAACTGGAATTACTTGATATTGCAAGAAGGTAAATTATGAATATATGTAGTATATGTTTCTTTATTAGAAGTATGCCACCAAAAAAATTCAAAACTGATGAATTGGCTATGACTCGTGGACATAAAGTTTTGCGTCTACCTTCATATCGCTGCCAATTTAATCCAATAGAACATGTGAGGCATAGCTAAAACGTATTACAATAGATATGTAGGACGAGATAGCGATTCTGGGGATTGTGCCCTACGAATGTGAAAAGAAGCACTTGACCATATTACGCCCGAAATGTGGTTTAATACGGTAAGACACACCGAGGAGCTGATCAAGGAATCGTGGCACCGAGAAATGCAATACGATCGAGAAGAAATCACTCCTCTAATTATTCAATTAGATGAAAGTGATTCTGAAGATACTCATGAAGTATGATAATTTTTTGTTAGAGGTGTATGGTGATGGGTATTTATTTTTAAATAAAAGTAGTAGTAAAAAAATAAATTCGAAGTAATTTTAGCTAAGTTAGTTTAGTTTGGTTGATGATTAATTCACTTAAAGAGTATATTTTTTATTTGAAATTATTTAATGTTTTATTATTTTTAGGATATGCTGAATAGAAAATTTCTTATAAAATCCGCCTGTAGCAGTTTAGGAATTATGCAAAAGTTTTTTGTTATTACTGCCGGATAAAAGTTCGAATGGAAGAAAGAGAGAAGAAGAATATTATAAATAAATCTGACACGCGAATAGGCTTGTTTTATCTTAATTCTGTTATTTAGTTAGAAAATTAAACCAGTATCTATTCATTGTAAAATAAGAATAACATAAACCAGAAATGGTTATTATATTAATATAAGTATATTCATATTATATTTATAAAAATATTTTTATAATTATATTAATATAAATATATATTAATGTAAATATATATTCCATCTATTTGATACGGAGATATTAAAATAATTGTTTGTTACCTCTAACTATTAAAATTTAAATAAAATTAAGAAATTGAAATGAATGTAGAAACGGACTTTAACAAATATTATTTTAGAATAATTATTTAGTTATTACAGGAGAGCCTAGTTCGGACAGTGAAAGTGGTCGGACGCTTGTTTACGTTTAAATCGAAAGACGATACATAGATAAGCAAAATATTGATTGTTTGTGTACAGTGATTTGAGAACAATAAAATTTTAATTTTTTATTTTTCACTGTATTTTTATTTCTTTTTAAAAGAAAAGAAAAAAGGAATAATATTCTATTATGGAGGATAAAAATCTTTTTAAAGCGGCGTCGAAAGTGAAAAGAACGCCACCAGTGGAAAAGGTGGAGGACAGGAAAAGGAGAACCTCAACGGAGGAGGAGGGTGTAAATACATCGTACAGAGGAATGGTGATGAGTGAGGTGGATGATAAAAGGGAAAATAGGAGAGAGAGAGGAAAGAGAAGATACTGGAGAAAAGACAGGCGGAGTGTCGGAAGAAATAATGAAACAGATCACATTGATACAAAGAGAAATTTGGATATTTAAAGAGGGGTATAAAAGACAAGAAGGGATAACACGGGAAGAAATCGAAAAAGGAATACAAACCATAGAAAAAATATGAGTTAAAATGACCGCTACTGTATATGAAAACATGGAGAATACAGAGAAAAAACAAAAACCAGAAAAAAAAGATAAAGTAGAGCAAAGGCTGGAACAAATAGAGAAACAATTCGAAAACAGAATGGCCAAATTGGAAGCAGAAATAACGGAATTGATAGGGGGAGGTACAATAACACAAAATATGAGCAAAAAGACATATGCGGCTATCACAGAAAAGCAAAAAGAAAATGATACAAAAAAGATAAAGGGATGGAAAACACCTGAAAAAATAAGAGAAATAACAGTGAAAGCGGTAGAAGGTGAGAAGGTAATGGAAAAAATACGAGAAAAACTTACGATAGCAGAAGTAGGTGAAGAAGGTATAAAGGAAATAAAAAAATACAAAAGTGGATTGGTAGTGATGAAGTGCAGAAACGAGCTACAACAGGAGCAAATAGGGAAGAAACTGGAGGAAGTAAAAGGAATAACAGTGAGAAAAATGAAAGAAACAAAGCCGTTATTTACAATAAAAAAAGTTGAGCAAGGGTATACTGAAGAAGAAATCGTAAATGAAATAATAAGGGAAAATGAAGAAATAAGAAAAATAGTGGGGACTAGAAAGGTGAAGACAGTAATAAGAGCAGTTAAAAAAATGCCTTCAGGAACAGTAAACAATATGTAGAGAATGATTGAGAGCAGAAATGAGAAATGGAAGACATTAAGTTTGGAAGAGAGTTGGGAGGAATTCAAAAAGATGATAATACAAACAAGCTCGGAAGTGTGTGGAAAAATAAAAAGAAATAAGAAAATAAAACAAACGGCATGGTGGACAGAAGAGATCAAGAGAAGAGTGAGACTAAAAAAGAAAAAATGGAAGGAATATCTACAAAAAAAAAACTAGAGAAACGTATCAGTGCTACAAGGAAGAAAGGAAAATAGTGAAGCAATTAGTATTAGAGGCGAAAAGCAATGAATGGGCAGAATTCGGCAAAAAATTAGAAAACGAAGCGGCAGAGGGGAAAAAAATATTCTACAGCAGACTGAAAACAATAAGAAAAGGCAAGACCAACTGCGCGACATATATAAAGAACAAAGAAGGAGAACTATTAAAGCAGGAAAAGGAAATAATGGAAAGATGGAAGCAATACTTTGAAGAGCTGCTGTCAGACAATATAGAGAGGACCGATACAAGAGAGGTAGTCAATACAGAGAGAAATGAAAGCAAAGACGATGAAGAGGAATTTAATATGGAGGAACTGGAAAAGGCCATAAAACAACTGAAGAATGGAAAAGCACCAGGAAGTGACACAATAACGACCGAAATGATAAAATATATGGGGGAAGAAGGAAGACAGGTAATGCTGGACATATATAGCAAAGTATGGACAGAGCAAATAATACCGAAAGAATGGCAGCATGCACTGATAGTACCAATCTTTAAGAAAGGAGATAAGAAAGATTGTAAAAATTACAGAGGAATTACCCTACTAAGTACAAACATGAAAGTGTTGGAAATGATGATAAACGAGAGAGTAAAAAGTAAAATTGAGAAAACTCTGGACGAATCCCAGTCAGGATTTAGGGAAGGAAGAAGTGTTCGATACCATATATTTACGATTAAGCAGATAGTGGAAAAAACAAGTAAAAGAAAAAAAATGTATACATGGGTTTTTTAGATTTAAAAAAAGCATTTGATAAAGTAGGAAGAGATAGATTGTGGAAGATGATGTCAGAGAAAGAGATAAGCAGGAAAATGATTTCATTAATAAAAATAATATATGCAGAAAACTCAAATAGCGTGATAGTCGAAAACAGACAATCAAAAAAATTTAAAACGAAAGACGGACTAAGACAGGGAGGAGGACTAAGCCCAACATTATTTAATATTTACATGGACAGAATAATAAGAAAAGCGAAAGAAAGAACTAGAGGACTTGAAGTGGGATGGAATTATATGGAGAGAGTTGAAGTAAAGAGTGGAGCATTCGCAGATGATATAATGGTGGTAGCATCTAATGAAAAAGAGCTGCAGGCAAACATAAATATATGGAATGAAACACTTAGAGAGAACGGAATGGAAATGTGTAAAGAGAAAACAAAGTAATGGTGATCGGGGAACAAAATACGATAAAAATCATGGTAGATAAGGTAAAATTGGAGCAAGTAACGAAATGGAAATATTTGGGAGTAGAAATAACTAGTTCACGAAAGCAAGAAGAAGAAATTAACAGCCGAATAGGAAAAGCAATGAAAGTGTTTTACAGTATCAGCAATACGATTGTGGGAAAAAAGAAATAACAAGAAAAACAAAAATAAACGTCTATAAAACAATAATAAGGCCAATACTGATATTTGGATGTGAGACATGGATAACAGATAAAAAGGAAATAAGTAAAGCCCAAGCGGTAGAAATGAAATACATGAGGAGAGTAAAGGGAGTGACAAAGAGAGAAAGAATCAAGAATGAAGAAATAAGAAAAGAACTAGGAATAGAGGCGATACACAAATACATAGAGAAGCGGCAGTTGGGATGGTGGGGCCATCTGAAAAGAATGGGACAGGAAAGACAAGTGAGAAGGGTATGGGAAGCTAGACCTGGACAGAAAAGAAAAAGGGGAAGACCTGAAACTACCTGGGATGACATAATAGAAAAGATATTACAAAGAAGAACAATAACGATGAGTGAAGCTAGCAGGATGGCAAACAACAGGAAAGAATGGAGAAAGTTTTGCGACGCAGTGACGCGAAGCGAAAACGTATAAGCCTAGACAAATAAAGAAAAAAAGATAAAGACTAACAAGCCTACACCAGAAATGGTAGACAGGCTTTACGATACATATATATATATATAGTTATTACATTTAGGTGTTACAGTTTATATGGACAATTTCAAATTTTGAAGCCTATTTCATTTTCAATAACTTGAGTTAAGTACCGGCTCTGAATCTTCATTATCCTAAAATAAAAAAATTGAAATAGACATCTCTGGCTCTTAATTGATAAATATTGAAATGTTTGGAAAATTAAAAAAGACAAAAGGGGATGGAACTGTGTGCCTAGTTTATTAACTACTATTAACTAATGCCCTGAATTATTATACAGGACAATTTTTATTTGATTCAGTAACATATGAATTGAATGATGTAGAAGTGGGGCATATGAATAATCCGGGAATTGTAAGTCTTATTTGTGGACCTTATGTTATACTGAAGCAGATGCAAGATGCAGATACGTTTTCGTAAAAATAACGATGTTTAAGAATGCGATGTTAATTACTAACAATATAACAATAGGAGAAATTCTAATTGACAATACTGAATTGAAAGTAGAGCATATTCCACCCAATTATTATATAAAAATGGAATTATTAAGATCGATAAAGCATGATCGGTCAATTTTAGTTCCATTCAGAAAATTGAGTTATAAACTACCTGCTCTGAACAAGGGATCTACAAAGAGATTTGGAATGTGATAACTACCACTAATGTAGAGTGTCTACCGGATTCGTGTTACAATCGAAATCGAGAAGTGGGAAGGCACGTAATGCATGCATTCTGGCCGTGGAAATAACTAAGTATGCTTCTAAACTTATAAACATTAAACTATACTGTGCTTATAACACACTTATAATATTTATAATCAACAACTGTTTTGTGCTTATAAACGTTATACAACCGATATAACGAAAATTTAAAATTTTTCTTATCTATATAAAGATATTTAGTAACCCATTAGAGCTACCACAAGAAATGGTATCAGAATATTTGAAACCTTGCTGAGGACATCGTACAGATGAAGATGATGATTCTGATGTAATTGATCGACTTCTACATACATAGGATCAACTGTATCATATGTGAAGAAATTATTTTGAATCCATATATTTGAATGTTTTTGTATTTATTATATTTTTATATCAGTTTATAATAGAAAATAATAATTATATTACGGAATTAATTATTTCAATTTATACCTACCTACCTACTTACCTGCTTACCTTCGTCTATCAACAGACGCACTTGTTATGAACTTGTTTGAACTTGAAACGTGTCAGCATTATATAGCGAACTTAAGTTGACTAAACGCAGCATAAAAGAACATAATAAATTACGAAATTTGTATGGGGGCATATTGGAAATAGATGATTTATTATGTTCTTTTACTCTGTGTTTAGTCTATAACAAACGACACAGACACATCGTAATTCTCATTTAGTTAAAATACAAGTAGATTTAAGTAAAAGTAATTTTACCCATAAGTAATTTTAAACATGAAAAAAAATGAGAAAGAATATACATATATATTGTATACCTATTTCTAAAGTACATTTCTAATTATGTATTTCAAAGAATTCTACTGCAAAAGAATACATTTACAGCTGTTTAGTAATACTACTCACAATAGTAGCATACATTCGAGGTACAAATTATATTACAGTACATATGATACAATTGCCGTTAATTAGATTGAATATTATAGTGATCCCAATGAAGCGCGTCTCTACTGTTTTCTACTGCATGTAAAATAACGTTTATCATTAAACGAATTAAGAGCTAGTTTAATTTCCTCGGCATTAAATAAGTCATGATCATAGGCTACTACGATCGTTGCTACTTTCTATTTTTGACTTAACTAAAGTAAAACCCAACTAACAATTTAATATTCGCTAACAGTTGTTAGAACGTTCTCTCAATAACATTTATAGAGCTTCATAGGTGATAAGAACAATTTGAACATGTTCTTACAACTGCTATATCACCGAAATGAGCGCAGATTATACAGCAATTCAGTTCGGTAATTATTCTATTATAAAGTTGATCAAAGCTAATAGATAACAGGTCTGGAAACATTTATACAATGCCTATACGAATATCCGGCATACACTATAAAGCAATCTCAGGGTGAAGCTGCTATAGAATATCTTTGTTCGGAATACGACAATTTAGTTCTGTTTTTATTTTCCGAAAAACAATTTTGTTTCCGAAGCGTTTTTTAATACGTCCTATGGGAGTATATATTTTGTACATCTACGGAAGTTATAAATTTAATGTCTTTCTATGCTATTACGAATTCATTTTTTTATATTGGTTAGTATATGTTACTTTTACTTAGCTTTATTTTAGTTTTTTATGCTGTTATAATTTCTTTTTATTTTATTCACTCTGACGGCCGCTTCGATATTTAAATCTTTTTCAAAGGGTTCCTTCTTTTCGTGACTTTGCTTTGATATGTCAAATTTTTATTTATTTTTTGTACTTACGGTCGCTAAGGTTAGTTTTCTTATGTTACATTTTGAGGCAAGCTTTTCAGAGTGAAGAAAATAAAAAGGAATTATAACAGGATAGAAAATCCAAAAAAAGCTAAGTAAAATATAATATTACGTATATGTATAAGATATATTATTATGTAAGAGTTGATTTCACTCGTTATCAGGTATAATTTTAATGCGAAGCAAATTTTGCGATGAAATATATATTATTTGTAATGCAAAATTGCCAAGCCATAATGATTTAATGCATATTTCCATTAGATCTTGAATTTTGAAAGATTATAGAAATTATCAAATTCTTTTTTTTTTACTTATATTGGTCAGACATACTTATTGCATTAGTTACCTTTAATGGCTGGATCAGCATGATGGTAACAAGTTGACACTTGACATCCACGTCGTTGTTCTAAATTTGGGCAATGTCTGCCTCCATTTTTTGGTTGCATTTTAATTGATCTGGATCGATACATTGTACCCGGACCACAATCGGAATTACAAGCTGACCAAGGCGTCCATGGAGACATTTGACAATCGACAACTGCAAAATATCAATTGGTGGATATATTAGATTTAGCAGACAGTTATTTTATTATCGTTAGTGAGTGTGTTGAGCACGTGTTGAGCAGTACGCAATAATACAAATATCGAAAGCAAGTAACTAAAATCTGTTCTAAGATAACATTTTTACATATTTTTTTAAAATCAATGTAAAAATATCATCAGGGAAAAAATTAATCCTTAAACCTGATTGCTTTATATATAATACAGTAAAACCTCCCTTAACGGGCACTTGTCGATAACAGTCACCTCCATAATCTGCTACTTTTTTTTTCATCTAAATCTTTATATCGGATTTGTGCTATTTAGAACTACTCAAAAACGGTCACCTCAAAATAACGGCCGCGATCACTACATGCTGTACACTACTAAAATATTTCTGAAAAATTCATATAAAATTACCTGTTGATAACGGCAGGATAAAAATTTTTATTGACATTAAAAATTTTATGAATTTTTCATTTAATGAGCTTCAATTAATGCTTATAATTTATTTTTAAGTCTTAAATATTTAATTTCATAGAACCACTTTCGGTGATTCAAGGTGTTGCCCTAGTATCGACTAATTTGAGTGAATTCGCGAAACTAATAGCACTTACTATCGTTAGTCTAAGTTTAGTTTCTGAGCTGTTTTAAATATTAAACTAATATTAACTATGTTAAATTGTTAAATTAAGCTATTTAAATGGGATAATAATTAGGTTTGATTTGTATATGATTTAATATCATATACTCTGGGCGATAATAGGCACAGGACATACATGTATATGTTGTAATTATTTTTCTATATTGTTCAAATGATTTTTATAACTAAAGTTTCAAAAAATACCATTTGTTGGTGATTGCATCAATCAATTTTCATGATTCGGAAACTAATTATAATTAGCAAATCATCCTGAGATTAATGAATCACATTACAGGATGACCGCGATATCAGAAAGTTATGTACTTACATCGCATGGTGATGTCATAAATGCATAAATGGCATTTTGTTTCTTAAAAACATTTTTATTAGAAAAATGTACTGCAGCATGAACCACCCTTTGCGCACCTTAAACCTCCTACCTTGGCCCTTTAATTTTGTAAACCACCTGGGTTTAAAAGAGTGGTTCCTGCCAAAATTGGCAAGTTTTTGCAACGGCTTCCCAAGGAACTTCACCTAGAATGATAAGTCGGAAGCAAATAGAACAACTTTCCTATACTTTAGAATAGGTTGCTCACCTATTCTAGCGACAAAAATACCTAAAATAGCGACAAAAATCTTGCAACCGGCCTGCTAAATAAGGAAAGTTTATAAAAACAAAGATAAAAAAATCCCCAAAAAAAAAGTAAATAATTGATATTTAACATTAATTGTTGAGTAAAAACCAAAACAATTTAAAATATAATAACTGCAAATGCAAATAATCATATTTAAATTTCATATCTATATATAATAATCATAAATAAATTTAAAATTCAGTAAATTTTCTATTTACTGATTGATCAATAAATGATCACAATTCATCAGGCAATACTTTGCCTGATGGACAAGTGTTAAGTACATCGACTTGCCAATGGGCGGACTCGGTTTTTTGGCATATCGAACCCTAGCATTGATCGTGTAGAGTATACGACAGAGCCAATGCATTTATGTTCCTTGGTGATAAACCTTGCATAATAAATGAAAAAACGAAAGAGAAAAAGGAAAATTATATCTACTACCCGTTTCAAAAGTATTGAGCCCTCATTTTAAACGTTAATATTAAAAAATCTGTGGAGCGAATATATTCAAAATATAATGTATTCTGTGGCTAATTTATCATGTAATGTACTTATACACTTATATCTTTTCTTCTCTGGAAGTTATGCCGTACTGAATCAAAAAAAGTACCCTATTTTCATAAAATTCAAGTTATATGCAATTTCAATGATTAATAGCTTTGTTAAAAATTAAGATACTAATATCTTAATTATAACGTTATTGATAATAACGAAATTTGAAAAAATTATAGGCTAATACGTATACTTCGAGTACATAACTTTATTTTGAAAAACAAAAATGCTATTTCCAAGATAACAAGGGCTTTATGATTTATTGATATTTCGGAAATGATATAATCTACATACTTGATTTTTCCAGCAACAAAAAGATTTGTATAATTTAAATAAAACCTCACCATTTTGCTATTATAAATTTTAATGGAAATTGTAAAAAACCCATTTAAAATTTTAAAAAATATAGAGATAGACTGAGGCGGGACTTTCAGCGCGGAGAACGCTACGTTGTCATGCTCAAAAACTACAAAATTATTATAGAGAATAAGCTTACATTAAGACCAATCTATAGAACCTATAGTAATTAACATAGCAGCAGATGATGATGACTTTAATATCTGAAATCCGCCTTCGTCGTCCTCAGACTCTCATGATCACTGAGGTATGCCCCACGTTTTCTATAATAATCTAAAGTGTGTAACTTGATATGTGACTTGATGTGTAACAAATCTTAATACTTTCGATGTAATATTTATTATTTATAGGTATTAATAAATAATAAAGCTTATTACAAAGATTTTTTTTATTACTATTTAAGTTTTTCATTTTATGCATCAATATTTATTCTCAATTTGCACTTCGCTCTAGTCAAGCAAATCTGCAAAATGCAGTCGCTGCAAATGTGCAGTGACAAAAAAATTGAAAATTTATGAAATTTAAATTTATACTAAAGTTTGGGGGACTTTTTTATATTTTTTACCAATATTTTAAAAAATAAACTGCAGATTACTTTAATTTTTTGCGATGACACAGAAAACATTACAAGCAATAGATTAAATCAAAAATGAAAAGATTCCGTCCAGAAATTTTGTTTCCATGCCGTCTTAAACTGAAGGCTCTATACTTTTGAAACGGATAGTAGTCGCAAACATTTTCAGTTAGTCAGTTTATTTCAATTTTCAGTTTTTTATTCTATGAAATTCATAGATTAACTTCGTCGTATTACTACAGGATTTATTGTGTCAGATATAATTGCATTATATAAAGTTTTTGTGAGACTTCACAAACGTGTCACAATAAAAGCATTATCGCACAGAGAAAATTATTCTTCAGTTGCAACATATTCAAAATTCCAAAGTTCTCTTCTACAAGAAAACCAATAATAAAAAAAAGATATGTATGTGTCATCAGCTAATGATTAAAATAGAATAGCAGTGAACCTATTAATAAAAAATAGTCCAAATTAAAGAGCAGTTAATTTTTATACTCTCTTTTGTTCCGAAAGTTTTTTTTAAATTTAAATTTCTAAAGTATCGTGTAATCTATACTTTTTTAGTAAATGTATTATAGCAAACATTTTTTCATTATTCTTTCCATTCACTCAAAATGTCAGCCTAAATGGCTATTATGAGTAGTGACCAGTATAGGAGAGCGTTCACATTTTTGTAACAAAATTGATATGAAACATTTTTAGTTACTTTAGTAGTGAATAAAATTTTTAAAAAAATCGGACTATTAGGAACTGTCAGAATCAAACATAAACTTCATCTTCAGCTATAGTTAAATACGTACTTATATTGCAAAACGATTGAGAGACAATAAAGTTTAATTCTAATTTTAGTATAAAACTGTAAATTAAGAGTTTCAGGGTGACGGGGAAAGAAAAAGAAAGAAGTTAAGTTAATGCCGACGTTTCGTGGGAAAATTGTCTCCATTTTCGAAGTCCTGCAAATCAATATAAAACAACTTAGTCTTATGCTACCCTTCCAGAGACCAAGCTTCCATCCCCAACTTATCAGAAGTAATAATCAATAAAGGTGTTAGTAGTTATTAACTTAAATACCCATCTTAATAGTGCAAACAAATAGTAAAAAATTACAATGGTATACATCCATAACACGATAAGTCAGGAATACCCAATACGTCAGCTAGTCCAGCAAGCAGAAAAATATCTAACATTAAAAATTACAAAACGTAAAGCCTATAAATACGTATCTGCCCAGTGTCGTCATTAAAAATTTAAATTCTTTTGCCAAACAATAAAGCTTACACACATTTAAAATACTTTTTACAGATGAAAGTTAAATGTCGAAAAGAAAAAACGTTAAAAAATACAACAACGAACCAAAATAGTTTCGCTTTCAACTCAACAATATGATAACCATATAGTAAATTGTGGACAATATAGTGGAGATACTTAAATCACACAATTATAAACTTCCAATTACTAAAACTTTTTCTATTCCTATTCTAAATAATAAATAAAAAAAAATATTAAAAAATTAAATATATATTATATATACAGAGTATTAATTTAGAGTTGTTGAATATTCACACCACGTACTCCTGACATCAATACAAACAACTTTTCTTAATAACTTTTTTCCGAAAAATCAACTTTAATTATTTCACAATATTACGCAACATTTAAAAGCTGCTAGAAACAGTTTGATATCCACTGTAGTCTACGGCAGCTTGAGCCGACCGACCGTAAACAACCGTTATCAAGGAAGCCGTGAGAGACGTCGATGAAATACCACGTGCAATGACTCGCCCACACAGCAAATAAAGCAAGGTCACGCTTGTTTATTTTTATTATTTTATTTGTCTTAGAATTAGAATAATAAAAATTTAATCAGAGAAATTTAACACTGTTTATCAAGTTTTGAAAATATGTTTCAAAAACACTTTTATTACAAATATACAAAATTTAAAAATAGTTGTAAAAGTTATGTAATGTAAAATAGACAAAAAATTTTACTTAAAAAAATCCTGTGTGTGGCCGCCACTCACGATAATAGTGACACTTTATTTCCCATAGTGATTGGGCAAAAATCGGCTATGAAATTGCATAAAATCCTATAAACAAAATTGACTTTTTCCTTTTTTTTATATAAAGCAGAGTATAGAAAAATTTTCTTTCTGTGAACTTATGTAGTTCCCATGGAGGGTTCACATATAAAAGACATATTTTATTAATTTGTTTTTATTTTTATTCATTTTCATTTTCATTATATTCTAAACAGGTAACGATGGGTTTATGATAACTAAAATAAGATACATATGTAGTGGAATGTAACCTATCTAAATATCTAGAAAAAACTGCATCAATTGTGGTTCCCGATCGTGTTGTTGAAATGCTTTTATCATTATTTATTTTTAATTTTAGTTTATCATTTAAAAATGTAATTAGAGGTTCTGCTACTGGTTTAGCAAAATTTACATTAAAATCGTCGCTTAATATAAGTGGTATCTCGCCTCAGTTTTTGCCCAATAATGCTGCACCATCTATAATATATGGAAGAAGTACCTCATGTAGAAAGTCAATTATATCACTGATATTTTTATTCGGCGATATATACACAGCTATTATACACATTGTTTGTCTACTTTCGACACTGCATCTTGCTGCACATATTTCTCCTACAACCGTTATATTTACAGAAACGCCATTCATTTGTATTAATGTAAAATCCATATAAGCGGTTGTGGCAGTGGTGGTATCAATAGAATTATGATAGATAAAAACACCACCAGCTTTCACGTTTGGACGTTTAAATTTCACAATGCAATCAAAATTAGGTAGATCCACCGTTTCTTCATTTTGCACCCATATTTTCGAAAGTAACAATAATGTTGACTTTCGAGATACATTATCTATTAAATCTTTAGAATGAGCTTCCAAACTTTGACAATTTAAGGAAAATATTGATAATCTTCCATTTTTGCTGATTATATCAATTATTTGTGTGCTAATCGTGCTCAATTTATTGAAAATAAGTCTTTTAAATTCATCTTGTAATGACCCCATCGAATTTGAGGTTCGACGACCATGATAAAATGTGAAATCTCCTTTCGGATTAACAATATAAAGTCCATTGATACTGGTGACTCGTGACAATGCCACATATAGTAACTGTTGGGAATGTGTCTATGCATATTAATAAACTACTTCGTCCAAGGTTCTGCCTTGTGATTTATGTATAGTAACTGCGCAAGCTGAAATCACTGCAAAATGGTTCCGTTTAGCAGCAATGGTTTTATTCTTGATTAAATAAATTGTGACTGTTCGTCGAGTTATGGGTACTGCTTTTCGGTTAATATTATGCTCTTGTACGTCTGCACTAACCTTCCTTTTGATTTTTTCTCCGATTTTTGGTTAATTAGAAAACTCCAGCCACATACGAATGATTTCGTTATTTTCATTTGATTCTATATGAACTAATTTACCCATTGCTCCATTGGCCAATCCATCTGAGACATCCACATTAGTTGTAATCATGTATGATTTGTTTAATACCACTATGATTTGATATGATAGGCCCCCAGTATCAATGACTGACATTTTATGTAGCTGTTTCTGGTTCGGTACTTTGGCAACCAATAAAAATATCAGTTGCTTTCGAAATCGCTTTTTGCATAGCCGAATTTAAAATCATTTGATTATATGCATCTACTGAATTATTAGTTAGAAACAGTCGTATTCCATGTGGACAGAGTCTATCAGCTTCTTCTTTTGAAAAAAAACGTGATTCCACTAATTGTAATTCGTGCTCTGCTAATTGAATACCATTTCCAATTTATGTTAATAATTGCGATCAAAATTTGATTTGATTGTCTCATGACTTCATGTAGTTCGAAAAATTTAAGTCCATGCCATAATGTATGGCCGGCAATCCTTTGTTTGATTTGTTTATAAATAGGTGTACCTCTAACTGGCGGTAATTGTCTCCAATCACCAATTAATATTACATCCAAACCTCCAAAATTGGTTTCATAATTACTAGTTATCTGTTTAAGTCTAGCGTCAACTTGAGATAATAATTCTGCACCTACCATGCTAATCTCATCGATTATGAGCACTTGAATATATTTGAACAGTATTCTGTACTGTTTCACTACTTCAATTGACAACGGAAGTATTTTGGAAAGAGTAATTTTAAAAGCAGTGTGAATTGTGGTGCCATAAATAGCTACTGCAGCTTTTCCTGTTGATGCACATGTAATGTAAGCGTTACAGTACCCATCAGTAATTGTATAACCATTATAAATTTCCATGATGAGACGAATTACAAATGTTTTTCCACAACCAGCGGGACCAGTTAAAAATATCTGGAAAGGTGAACGATTTTCTGATAAAAGATTATAAATTACGTGTGCCAATAGTTCGTTGTTTCGTGTTTGCCATTCTCATGAACTCATAAAATCTTTCATTTGGCTTGAAATTCTCGCGCTTTTTCGCAATAGCACCAAGTTTATTAAGTGTTGCAATTCTAATGCGCCAATTACCATCAGAATTTTCATTATATAATTGCTGCAATATGACTAGAAGCATTTTCTTCTGGCACAGAAATTAATCTATTGTCTATTAATGCGATAGCAGCTTCTCGACTAACACCCAGTGGATCATTCGGTAAATTTTCTAACCATAACAGAATATGAGCATGAGGGCTACCATGATGTTGAAATTCAATTCTGCTAAAATAGTGTATAACATGGAACTCCCCAAAAGGACTATTTTTTTAGACTCTAGAAGAGTCATTAAAACATTGACCAGCTTATTAAAGTAGATTGCACAGGTAACTGCATCTTCGTTATTCAGAAAATACTTTTCTGAATAAAATTCAACTGATCCATCCGTTATATTAGTACCATCATTTTTCAATTTATACAATATTTTCAGTAATTTAACCCATCAAACTTCATTAGCACTCATAGTCAAAAACATCGTACGTTTTCCTAATTGTCTTATCATGGCAAAGAGATCTCGTTTTCTATTAGCCCAATACCAAGTGGAGTTCGGAATACACTTCAAAAATGCCAGATTAGTTTCTATGCACCGATTGATATACTCCGTTGATTCAATTTGTTCTCGGGATATATTTGAACCTCGTTTAAAACCGACGTTTTTAAATGCTATAGTTAAAGAATCACGAACTTTCAATCTCATTATTTTCATTGCCATATAAAGCAAATGATGTGGTGTAACCCCTCTGCGATCAGCACGTCTCAATTCACTTGTAGCTATCATAAACGGTGTAACTCGTAATCCCCCTTTGAACACCCTGAATTGTCCAAGATAAAGGCCAGGAAATGAAAGTTCTTCTGCATGTTCATCAAATAATAAACTTCGTGGCAAATTTCTTTCACCTGGTCCAATTCGAAGATACTTGTCTTCGCCCCATACTAGAGTCTTTCGATTAGCAGTGAGGCTCTCTTCAATGAGTATGTCTCCACTTACTTCATTCCTGTCGATTATATTTTCCTCATTATCATTGAAGAAAGACTGATTAATTGTAATATTATAAAATTGATAAAGCTTTAATTATTACTAATTATTACTGCAACCAAAAATAATACTGGTTGCAGTATTATTACATAAATACTGCAACCAGCACTTAATATTTCTTTTATTTACCAATCCAATTATGTAACTTGACTTGGGTATTTTTTTCTTTTTAATATGAACATTTATGCAGTAGTCATCATTAACATCTCTGGGTAATTTGCGAACCATAGTATCTATATCCACTGGAATGTTTATAACTTGTCCTAAAATGCCATATTGGCCATCAACATGTCGGAGTCCTCTGATCTGCATAAAAGGTATTCGTGGAGCAATAAGTCTTTATTGTCTATCCTGTCTCTGGATACTTAAATCCATCAGTTGTTGAATATTTGGGTATTGTATTACTATTTAAACCACGAATACAACATTTACCACCCATTATATTATGAAGAGTTTCTTCTGGAAATTCGGTACACAGAAGTTCTTCATGTGCATCTGATATTTTTTTCAAATCATGTTGAAACCATAGACGATTACAAATGCCAGATACTGATCGAAATGGATTATTATACAAGTTTTTGTCAAATTCTTTATGAGCATTTTGGTTTATTTTAAAATTTCTGTAGGGTAAAGCCAAGGTAGTCGAAGGTGGATTCATACTTGTAGACGGTCTAGGCATTAGATTCAGTTCTACATTATTCCTTGCATAGAATTTACCAACGTTTGATGTCTATTTCTATGATCTCTTACCCGTTGAGCCCTAGTTTGTCGTTTATTCTTCAATTCTTATTAGCACGTTTACGTTGACAATATGCTTTTACGCGATCACTACTTGTTTTCACCATTGAGCGAATTTAATCAAAATTTATAATTCAGTATTATAAATCTTATTATTCTTAATTATTAATTAATTAGCTATTATATAGACTAATAATTTATTAACACTAAATATAATTTGCACTCACTATCACCATCACATATATTTCTTTGTATTCGCGTATGTAATGAGACTAATCACAGCACGCCTTCTGCGACATCTTCTATAGCAAATTCAAAACATTACAATTTTCAAAAACAATCATATTTAATTGGATATCTAGAAATTCGAGCAACTCTAGAAACGCTAGAAATATCGGTCCGCAGTACTGCTATTCTACGTGATGACATTATCGATACTTTTCTAGCATAGTCAAAACTGGTGTAGTGTATTAAAACAATGCATCTTATTCAATATAATTTTTCTACCTCAATCTAGATTTTCTATTATATTAATTATTTTTTCATGAATTTTTAAAAAAAAAATTTTTGTTATCTTTTTTTGTATATATATTTTTGTATATATAAATCCTATATTTTCTTTCATTTGTTAATGTAATGTTTCGATTCTATTTCGAATCTTTTTCATTTGTTTCACATATGTAATTTTTAGTATTTCGAATGATCTTTGAAATTAATTATAACATTTTTTTAAATATATTTTCAAAAATTTTTTGAGAACATCTTGCCATGGTACTTCTATATAAAATTTAGTTGAATATAAGCAACTTCTAATTTTATCATACTTCAAATATGATAGTTAATGATATTATTAAATTAATTAATATTATAACTTAATAAAAAAAATATATGAAGAAAACACAAATAGCGTGATAGTCAAAAACAGACAATCAAAAAAATTTAAAACGAAAGACGGACTAAGACAGGGAGGAGGACTAAGTCCAACATTATTTAATATATACATGGACCAAATAATAAGGAAAGCGAAAGAAAGAACTAGAGGACTTAAAGTGGGATGGAATTATATGGAGAGAGTTGAAGTAAAGAGTGGAGCATTCGCAGACGATATAATGGTGGTAGCATCTAACGAAAAAGAGCTGCAGGCAAACATAAATATATGGAATGAAACACTTAGAGAGAACGGAATGGAAATGTGTAAAGAGAAAACAAAAATAATGGTAATTGGGAAACAACAGGAGATAAAAATCATGGTATATAAGGTAAAATTGGAGCAAGTGACGAAATGGAAATATCTGGGAATAGAAATATCTAGTTCAGGAAAGCAAGAAGAAGAAATTAACAGTCAGGTAGAAAAAGCAATGAAAGTGTTTTACAGTATCAGCAATACGATTGTGGGGAAAAAAGAAATAACAAGGAAAACAAAAATAAACGTATATAAAACAATAATAAGACCAATGCTGACATTTGGATGTGAGACATGGATAACAGATAAAAAGGAAATAAGTAAAGTCCAAGCGGTAGAAATGAAATACATGAGGAGAGTAAAGGGAGTGACAAAGAGAGAAAGAATCAAGAATGAAGAAATAAGAAAAGAACTAGGAATAGAGGCGATGCACGAATACATAGAGAAGAGGCAGTTGGGATGGTGGGGCCATCTGAAAAGAATGGCACAGGAAAGACAAGTGAGAAGGGTATGGGAAGCTAGACCTGGACAGAAAAGAAAAAGGGGAAGACCTGAAACTACTTGGAATGACATGATAGAAAAGATATTGCAATGAAAAGGAATAACGATGAGTGAAGTTAGTAGGATGGCAAACAACAGGAGAGAATGGAGAAAGTTTTGCGACGCAATGACACGAAGCGAAAACGCGGGGGCCTAGAAGAAGAAGGAAAAAAAAAAGATAAAGACTAACAAGCCTACACCAGGAATGGTAGACAGGCTTTAAGATACATATATATATATATAACACAAAACTCGATAAAAATAATCCCAAAAATCATATTTCATACAATGATCCATAACTAAAATATAGAAAAGCCCAAAATAAAAGATAGCTTGAGTTCGACATCCCTCCATATAAGAATTAAATCATATGATAAATACGTATACAAAAAACAAACTCAAGCATTACTGACCGTCTCAACAGTCAACGACCTTTGCTACATAAGGCGTTATATTAAAGAAACAAAGGTATAAAGGAATAAAATTGACGAAATAAAATGAAATAAAAAGTGGAGTAAAAATAAATGAAGGAAAGGAATGAATGAATGGAAATAACATAAAAATTAATAAAAAAATAAAAAAGAATTAAAATTGAATATTGTCACTTACAAACCGAGTAAAAAAATTAATTTATGGTAAAACAGGCTTCAATTTCTCAACGTGCCAAACTCTACACTATTTTCCTAAATTATTTTCCAATTCGTACGTACAGTAACCCATCTTTCTTTTAATTTTAAATGGACCTACGTATTCCGGAGCTAACTTTGCGCAATAATTATTAGACGCGTCAGACTTTCTCCAAACTTCTTGTCCAAATTCATAATCAATTTGCGGTCGACGTCTTAAATTATAATAAGGTTCATTTTTAGTTCTAGGACTTTTAATCCTGTCGACAAATCGACTGTAAACGTTTTTCAATTCATGAACTTTATTATTAACCAAAGTACTAACATCGGCGCAATTTTGATTTAAAGAATTTGAATACTGATGTCCCGAAATTCTATGCTCTTTTTCAAAATTAACGTAAAAGGATGCCAGTAGTTTCATGTTTAGATGTTCGAATGGTGCAAGCGATGGATGCTAAATTTTCATCCCAAATTTTATGAATGTTTTGGTCGATGTAAGTTTTAATCATAGTTTTACCGATACGATTTACACGCTCTGTTGGGTCAGCACGACGACGGTAATGAGCAGTATAAACGATTTTGACATTGTATTTATCGCAGAGTTGTTGAAAATATTTTGATTTCATGGGTGTACCATTATCACACATCAGATCTTGAGGTACTCCATACGTTAAGAAAACTGCTTCTTCGGCACTTTTGCATAAAACCTTTGAATCTGCCGCTCTATAAGGAGAACTAAAACGTATTTACTGAAATAATCACCAATAACCAAAGCATACTGTCATATATTATAGAAAACCATTGTTAGACCCTTTAGATATAGATTCTTTGATGTATGAAAGTAGAGAATAATAAACAGATGAAGGCCAGTTCAGGCCAGACCTTTTTGTAGTTAACATCATTTATTTTTACATCCCTCAAGAATAATAAGAACAAATATAACATGGCGCAGCCGGTAGTTCAATTCAGATAGTGAAAAAAGAGTGATTATAAGTATAAGTAATAAAATGGAGAAAACAATTAAAGAAATGAGTTTCGTAGGAAACTTATCTGAAGGATGGAGAAATTGGCGACAACGATTTGAGATTTATACAGTTGCAACCGAATTATTTAAGAAGAATGAGAATATACAATGTGCTCAATTATTGCATTTAATGGGTCAAGAAGCAATAAATATTTATAATAGTTTTACGTTTGAAAATGATGAAGACAAAGAAAAAATTGAAGTATTGAAAAATAAATTCGAAGAATATTTTGTGCCTAAAAAAAATATAATGTATGAAAGGTATAAATTTTTTACTTATCGACAAACAAGCGAGACAATAGAACAGTTTGCTACGGAATTAAAAAATAAAGCGGCACAATGTGAATTTGGTACGTTAAAAGAAGAAATGATAAAAACTATGTTGATAACAGGAATGAAGGACGATTCAACAAGAGAGAAACTTTTACAAAGAGAAGATATTAGCTTAGAAAAAGCAATAGAGTGTTGTGTAATGACTGAAAGTGCACGAAAACAATTAAAACATATGAAAACTGGTCAACAACAAAATTCTGTGGATTTGGAGAGTCAAGTTGATGTCGTCCATCGTCCAGAACGGTATGATCATAAAAACAAATCAGGTAAATCATATTATACTGAAAAATATAAAATTAAAGACTCTAAGTATAATTCTAGTTTAACGAATAAATGTACACGCTGCAATAAAACGCATCCAAGCAATAATTGTCCCGCTTATGGAAAACAATGTTTGAAATGCAAAAAATATAATCATTTCTCACATTGCTGTAAATCTATAAAAGTTAATGAAATTGATATTGGTGCAAATTACCTGTTAATTGATAATATTAATAAGTTTAATTCGCATAAATGCGAAAAGTTTTTACATGTTAAAGAATTTACTGAAAACAGTCATAAGACTAAAATTAAATTTAAGATAGATACAGGTGCTTGTGCTAACTTAATTTCGGTAGCTGAATTAAAGAAAAATAAATTTTATTTGTCAAATATAAAATCTACAACTGATCGTCTTCTAACGTATACGAAAGAAAAAATTCCTATTAAGGGTATATGTTATTTACATGTGCAATTTAAAAATAAAATTCATAAGCTTCAATTTTATGTAATTAAAAATAATCATGAATCTCTTTTGGGGTTACAGACAATTACCGAATTGGGTATTGTAAAGATTAATAATGATATTGATACAGTAGTTACTAATTATAATGATAATGATTCGAATTTCGAAGCAATTATAAATACATATAAAATATTATTTCAAGGTATTGGAAAGTTAGCCAAGCCTTATCATATAGATACTGATAAGAGTTTTAGGCCAGTTATTAAACCTGTCAGGCAAATTCCATTCGCTTTGGAAAATAAATTTAAAAAATCACTTATTGAATTAGAACAATTAGGCATAATTAAAAAACATAAAGAAAGCGTAGAATGGTTGAATTCGTTTGTGATTGTGCAGAAAAAAGACGGATCAATGAGAATATGTCTGGATCCGCGGGATTTAAATAAAGCTATAAAAAATCAAACATATAAATTTCCGACTATAGAAGAAATTACGTCAAAATTATCGGGCGCTAACATATTCACTACATTGGATGCTGCTAGCGGATTTTGGAATATCCCTTTAGATGAGGCTTCCAGTAAATTATGTTGTTTTGGAACCCCTTTTGGGCGATTTCGATTTCTTAGAATGCCGTTCGGTATAAAAACTGCTAGTGAAGTGTTTCAAGAACATTTCAAAGAAATTTTTAATATTCCCGGGGTTGAAATATATGTGGATGATATCCTGATTCATGCTAAAACTACTTGTGAACACGATGAAATTTTGAATAAGGTGTTTGAAATAGCTAAAAACCAAAATATTAAATTTAATTTTGAAAAGTGCAAATTTGCACAAAAGGAAGTAAAATACTTAGGATATAAGTTTTCTAAAGAAGGAATAAAGATAGATGAAACTAAAGTTGAAGCAATCAATCAAATTAAAAAACCGTGTAACAAAAAAGATGTTCAAAGGTTTTTGGGCATGATCACATATGTCGGTAAATTCATTAATAATTTATCAGAAAAAACACAGCCATTAAGAGAACTTTTGAAGAAAAATATGTCTTTTGTTTGGGAAGACATTCAAGAAAAAGCATTTAATGAACTTAAAAACATAATTGCAGAAGAATGTGCATTACAATACTTTGATTCAAACAAACCCATTATTATTTCTGTGGATGCATCACAAAATGGGCTAGGGGCGGTTTTATTACAAAATGATAAACCAATTGCATATGCATCAAGAGCTATGACCGACACCCAATCAAGGTATGCCCAGATAGAAAAAGAATTGTTGGCCATATGTTTTGGTGTTAATAAATTTTACCAATATGTGTATGGAACTAATTTTATTGTTGAAACGGATCATAAACCATTGATTCCGATAATTAAGAAATCACTTTATGAATGTCCTCCACGACTACAAAGAATGCTGTTATCACTTCAGAAATTTAATTTTGAACTTAAATACAAACCTGGTAAGGATCTGGTAGTAGCTGACACTATCAAGAGCATATATTGATGAACAATATGATGACAACTTAAATTTGGAAGAACATGTTGCTGTAATCGAAAAATCCATAATTCAAAATGACAATGCACTGCAGAAATTAATCAACGAAACTAATGAAGATTCAATATTAAAACAGGTAAAGATTTATATTAAACATGGGTGGCCTAACTCAATAAATAAGATAAACTCTGAATTGAAACCATATTATAAATTAAGATCACAATTATCAGAAAGTAAACATGGCATATTATATTATGCTGAAAGAACGATAATTCCAGAAACCATGAGGGATCAAATATTAAATAAAATTCATGTAGGACACTTAGGGGTAACCAAATGTATTCAAAGGGCGAAATATTCAGTTTATTGGCCAAATATGTGTTTGCACATTGAAAATTTAATAAACAAGTGTATGGCTTGTAATAGATTCAATTCGTCAAATGCAAAAGAGCCGATGATAAATCAAGACATAATAAAGCAGCCTTGGCAAAAAATAGGAGCCGATATAGTTTGTTTGAAAGAAATATTTGCCAGACATGGAATACCAAAGATGGTAATGACGGACAGTGGTACTAATTTGGTTAGTCTGGAGTATCAAAATTTTGCAAAACAATGGAATTTTCAAATGTTATCCTCATCACCCCATCATCAACAGTCTAACGGCCTTGCTGAACGTACTATACAAACTATAAAGCGGTTAATCAAAAAATGTATAGTGAATGGTGAAGATATTAACCTTGCGCTTCTAGCTTTTAGAAACACTCCAATTTACGGCATGTATTCCCCTGCTCAAATATTAATGTCAAGACATTTAAAAGAAAATTTACCAATTTCACATAACAAACTATCTCCAAAAATCATTAATAAAAAAGAATTTCATAATAGAATGTTTAATATTCAGAATAACAATAAAAAATATTATGACAAGAAAGGTGTAAAAGAATTATCGAAATTGAAAATAGGTATACATGTTTGGTATCAAGAAAGGCCAAAAAGTAATTGGAAGTTAGGTAAGGTGGTAGAAATAATTAGACCGCGAACCTATAAAATTGAAAAAGGGGATGGGAGGTGTATAGTTAGGAATAGAATTTATTTAAGAACTGCTAAAATTAATTTTCAATCTGAATACAATTCAACTTATGTATACGATTTGGAAGATGATAATTTGTTGTCTGTAAATTCTGATCGTAAAACAAATAAATATAGAGATAAATTTAATAATAATGTAGAAGTCAATAATGATAAGGATGAGAATGTTAATAGTAATAATAATGGTGAAGCCATTAACGATTATAACGATGAATCAAGTAATAATTCTAATTCAAGTGTATTAAATCCTATAAATCCAACAACAAGATATACAAGACTTGGCAGTGAAATTAAAACAAATAAATATAGAGATTATGTTCAATAAATAGGGGAGATGTCATATATTATAGAAAACCATTGTTAGACCCTTTAGATATAGATTCTTTGATGTATGAAAGTAGAGAATAATAAACAGATGAAGGCCAGTTCAGGCCAGACCTTTTTGTAGTTAACATCATTTATTTTTACATCCCTCAAGAATAATAAGAACAAATATAACACATACGTATTGCCTTATTTAGAACGTGGAAAAGGTCTAACAAAGTCTGTACTAATACGATGGCACTGTTCTCTATATAGCTTTCATCCATAAAAGTGGTGTCAAATATAGTAAAAAAAAACGCAAAAGGCACCTGCTGGTTACCCATATGACCACCAAATGCTTTTTGTTCTTCTTTGTTCTGCGCAAACTCTCTACAATATTTGATAACGAACTACATCAGATTTAATTATTAACCATGTAACGGTTAAAAATGTACGTCACATTTGAAATTATTTCTTTCCTTGTTTTAAATATTTTCTCTGTCACTTTTCGCTGATTTTCCTGTAGCGCCTAATAAGGCTCATTTGCGTCTACTATGGTTCCTGATGTTGAACCATCTATATAGTTTCAGTACGCAATTTTTGCGGGGACTTATTTTCTATCCTTCGACCTGTGAAGAGTTTATCGTTTTGGTGTTTTTACGCCGGTTGGCCTAGGTCAACCGGCCCGTTCGAAATTTTATCATTGTAATAAGTTTTTAATAAATATTAGTTTATTTTAGAAATTTCTAAATAAATCTTCTTTCAAATGGTGGAATAGATTTCTACCACCACAAACCGCTAGTAGAACTCTATATTTTAGTTATTATTTACTGGCTTGATTTTCTATTTGACAACTGTTTTATCTAAGTAAAACTATACGTAAATTTTAATGAACTTATATTTTCTTATAATTCACTGCATGCTTTAAATGGGCATCATCATTTGTCCGCACTGAATTTGGCTTAACATCATTAATTTTTTAATCTTCAAACGCCTCATTGGCGTAATTGTAATTTTATTTATTTCACTTATATTGTTTCTAGTGAGCTTTCCTGCTCACTCAAGATCGTGAGGGTTCTGGATTTTTTCACAAATTACAGTGGCGCCCATAAAACCCCCAGTAATCTTAGCCGATGATTGTAACCCGACATTTAGGAGCGCACCAGAGATGAAACATAAATTGACCCTTTTGGGTACCCATAATTTTATTAGAGTAAATTTATTATTGTTTATTAAAAAAATATAATCTCATTATATTTTTTTTTTACTTTAATCTTATAGAACTAATTTTGTAATTTTATGTTTACCGAACTTGATATTTTAAATACACTATTACCAAAACACATAAATTTTAATTGAATTTTTTTTGGATTCCCTATCTTATTCTATTTCTTTTTATGTTCTTTACTCTTAATAACTGTTTATTAACTATAAAAAAAGGCTCTTTTATACAAAGTAAACAAGCAAGAAGAAAGAAAAAGAAATAGAACAGGATAGGAAAAAAAAGCTAAGTAAAGTTATAATATTACCTATCCAATATAAAAAAAATACATACAAAACACATAAATTTTCTATTTTGGGCCAATAGCGGGTTTACAATCAACAAAATCGTTCATGGATTCTCAAAAATATTCTAAAAACTCCTAAATGTCCAGAAGATGGCATATTATGAGAACGATAAAGAATCCTTTTACGCTCCTCTTTAGGTACTACGATTTTCTAATCACCAACGGTTGATGATGGTGTTGAGTTTCTAACGTGTTTGTATAAAAGTCCATTCTCAACTCGCCAACTCGCATAACGTTGCCAGTGTATATTCATTTGTTCAATTACACGATGGTACCACTTATCAGAAGAATTTTTAAATGAATTGACTATGTTACTTTCCGTTAAACAATCAATTTTTGGTACACTACGAGAAAGGAAGTCTGGCACGACGTCATTTTTACCAGGACGACGAATTAATCCAAAATTTGAAGGTTGGAGCCTTAATGGCCAACGCGACAAACCTCCTTGTGGATCTTTCAAATTATGAAGCCACAATAAAGCATGATGATCTGTAATAACTTCAAAATTCGTATATGCTAAATAATGCTGTAATTTCTCAACACTCCGAATAACTGCTAAACATTCATTTTCGGTGACGGTAAATTTATGTTCTGCGGACGTTAATGATCGAGATAAATAACAGATAACTTTTTCTCCGCCTTCAAATTTTTGAGTTAAACAGCTTCAAAAACATAGGCGACCGCATCGGTTTGAAGTGTAAGTGGTATATAAAAATCAGGACAAGTTAAAATAGGCACCGTACCGAGACATTCTTTTACAGTTTTAGTAGCTGATTCACATTAATCAGTCCACTCAAATTAAGCCTTTTTCTTAATTACTGTTTAATTTAATAAAAAATTAAGAATAATGTTTTATTAAATTCCTGTTTAAGAAAACAGCATAATAATTCAACTTAGCGCTAAAATATGTGCATGTATGAACTATATAGTCGTTAATTTGTCTGATGATGCCCAAAAATGGGCGAAATATGTTACAATTGCCAGTAAACAAATATTCAAAAAGACGTATTTTGAGACGTAGATTGGAGAAAATTGTATAATAATAATTATACAAAATAACGTCTCTTTGAGGAAAAAATTGAACTTGAATTTAAATTAAAAAATAACTTTAATAAAGGAGATAAATAGGAGCTAGATTTTGTGTCTTGTTATTCCAAATACATAATTATTAAAGCCTCCTTCGAGATGATGCTGGAGAAATATCACAATACCTCTTTGATTCTATTTTTAGACGTTCTTTCTCCAAATCTTCAACAGTTTTTACTTCGTTTAATTGAGTACCATAAAACGGATTTGAATTTCGAATAAAGATTTCCAATTGTGTATCTTTAGGTAGATCTCCATAACGACGAAATAAACCATTCATTGTTGTTAAATAATCGGTGATACTTTCACTGGTATCTTGCGCATGGTCTAAAATTTCCATAAATAATCCAGATCTATAATCAGGTGGTTCAAAATGTAATCTAAGTAAACTAGATAGTTCTGTCTAATTTGCCAAACGTTTATTAGCTTTATACCAATCTAATGCTTTTTCTGAAAATAAGTCGATGGCGGAGTCAAATAAGTGTCCGTCACTAAAATGACGAGCTAATTGTAATTCATGTACTCTTTCCAAAAATGTATGGATTGAAATTTCATGTATATTTCCGCTAAACTTAACGTCCCATTTATGTACGGGAATAAAAGATGAAGAAGGTGCTACAGTATTATTTATCATAGTTGAAGCAAGGCAAGGCAATTCATTTATCGGTGATAGAAGCGAAGGAACATTAATAGTTGCTTTAACATTGAATTTATCAAATCTATCCTAGCCGTCATAATATCTACTAATAAGTGAAAGCAATATGCCTTTTGAGTAGTGTCTAAATCATCGACAGCTATTCTGTTGATTCTATTTAATAAATGTAATAATCGACTATGATTTACACTATATTTTATTCTATCAAAACTAAGAGATAAACTGCCTATTATTGCCCAAATTTCTTCTAATGTTTTATATATATATTTAAATTCATATTCGGTATCTACAGTTATAGGTACAGCTGGTAACGTTTGCTTATTTTGTTCTAATTTTAATAACTGGCGAAGACTACTGTGAAGTTCTTCAACGCTATTAGATTTAGTTGCTTAAATTCCACGAGATTTAGTGTCCCAAATTTACATGTCCTTTTTCAAATGATCAAGTGTCATTTTTATTTTTCAAGAAAAAAAACTACGACGCAAAATAATATAAATAATATATTACAGAGTATAAAATAATATCAAAGTACAAAGTACTTTGATATAGAGTAATAAAGAGTACCAAAAAACAACCCGGTAAAGAAAAATTAGGAAAAAATATAAGTAAGTTTAATTTGTTACTTTCTCACGGCGACAAAATGTAATCAGCATAAACAATTCTCGAAAAGAAAAACAAGCCCTGAAAATAAAATGTTGAACAAAGGAAATGCTTATTTCAGTACGTTTTCTAAAGAACAATAATAATAAAATGTATTGAGAATTGAGTCGCCAATACGAAATACCTTATCGACAGGAAATATACAAGAAAATATGTATACAAGATTTGTCACTGACTTAAAATAACACAGCGAAAAAAAACATACTGGCGAATATCATAATGGTAGTACCCCGGAACTAGAACTGTAATAATAGTAATAATAATAAAATTCTGAAGAGAAGAGGTATAAACAAAATTCTTGTTTGATATGTTTCTTTCAACAATGAAAAAGAATGCCTTTTTAGCTGTGTAAATAAAATATAAGAAGAAAATATGTAGAATAGCCAGTGTGTGTGTACCCTGCGCACCAGTGCACAGTAGTGTATCCTGCTAAATGATAAAAATTTAATAAATACAAAATATATATATATAAAAATTGATAGAAAATAATCACTCTAAGTGAAAATTTAAGAAATTAGTTTTTTTTCTTTGCTCTAAAAAATAAAATAAAATAAATACTATCTATTTTATATAAAAAAATAAAAATAGTACTCTATTTTGGCTGTAAACCCGCTGTTTGCCCAAAATAGAAAATATCAATTTATGTATATTTGTAATAATGTATTTTAAATATCAAGTTTGTAAAACACAAACTTACAAAATCAGTATTATAAATTTAAAGAGAAACAAAATAAAAGGAGTATATCACAATAATAAAAAAAATACTTTAATAAAATTAAGCGTACCCGAAACGGTCAACTTTATCACTGTTGCGCTCCTGAATGTCGGGTTACAAACACCGACTGAGATAACCGTGGATTTTATGGGCGCCACTGAAAATTTTGGTAAAATCCAGAACCTTCACGATCTTAAGTGAGCAGGTAAGCTCACCACGTAAGATATAAGTGATAAAGAAAATAATAGTGACAAGATTTGTCGCTGACTCAAAATAACATAGAGAATAAAAAAAACAAAAAAAATGCTGACGAATATTACAATGGTGGTACCACACAAATAAAACGTTATTAATAATAATAATAATAATGAAATTCTGAAAAGAAAATGTATAAACAAAATTCTTGTTTGGTATATTTCTTTCAACAAAGAAAAAAATTACCTTTTTAGCTGCGTAAATAAAATTTTTAAGTAAAATATGTAAAATAGCCGGTGGCGTATCTTGCTAAATTACACAAGTTAAATATGTAAAAATTGATAGAATTTCGTTTTACGTAAAAATTTAAGAAATTAGATTTTTATCTTAGCTCTAAATTTCTCTATTTTGGCTTTTCTCGGGCTCCACGTTGGGAGCCAAATTTGTAAACCCGTTATTTGCCCAAAATAGAAGATAACTTTATATGTGTTTTAGTAAGAGTATATTTAGAATATCAAGTTTGGAAAACACAAAACCGAGGAATTGCGCAAAATGTCTAAGCTTCTACTTACACAGTGTAGCGTGTATTACGAAGAAATTGTGTTTCATTCTTTGAAACCCCAAAATAATTTAAATCGACCACAATTTTGTCAAAGCGTGGTTAGTCAAAATTTAATTCAATCTGGATTCGCATCGGAAGTTTTATTCATTAATGAAACATGATTTCCACGATTCGGAATTTTTAATAGCAAAAGTAGCTCCTCCACATCTGGAGGAGAAAAAGTTCACATGTTTATCGTCCAAAAACTTCCAAAAAACAATTACGCATTAATGTATGCACTGACATTGTGGGAAATTATTTGATCGGACCCTTCTTTCTACATTCCCGTTTAACTTGAGAAACTTATTTGGAATTTTTGAGAAACAATTTATTTTAACTACTGGAAGATGCCCCATTATATATTATATATAGATAATTTCAATTTATAACTCATAGTATTCAGCTCGGAAAGTCATCCGGACAAAGTTGAATACTTCCGCTAATTAATCAATAAACGAGAATATATTTTTAACGTCGATGGAATTCTATAGTATGAATAGTACTATAAGTACTATAATACTAGATAGATTATTATCTATTATATTATAGATTATTATAGTACTTATATAGTACTATATACTACTTTATATAGTACTTATAGTACTATATAGTACTATAGTATAGATTATATAATAATCTATTAAAGTTAAAAAAAAGCTAACGCCTAGAAAAAAGAAAAGGGAATATGAGAAACAGACTAAGCCAAAGTGAGAGAGAATAAGATCGTGTATTAGGAGGCGGTATTTCTTTTCAATTTTTGATTTATTGAGCACTAGCTAACTGGTAAACTCACTAAGCGGATACGCTTAGCGTAGCGGATATAGCGATTTTGGAGTAGTTTTCGAGCAATATTCGGACAAATCTGCGCATATCTCGGAAACTATATGTCGTAGAACGGTGAAATCGGTATTTTTGGAAAGATCTCGTGAAAATACAATGGATGGCATGGTTTAAAACTTTCTAAATCGGTTAATTCTATTCGGAATTGCCAAAAACTCGTATAACGCATTTTCAGCTATTTTCGAGCTATTTTCAGACAAATCTGCCCGAATCCCGTATCCATACCCGCCAACACATTTTTCATTCTTGAATTTAAGGATGTTATCTACTATACTAGTAGATAATAGTAGTATTATAGTATGAATAGTACTATAAGTACTATAATACTAGATAGATTATTATCTATTATATTATAGATTATTATATAATCTATACTATAGTACTATAATAATCTGTAATTAGATTATAATTTAGTCGGGTATGGATAAGGGAGCGTATCCGCTTAGCGAGTTTACCAGTTAGCTAGTGCTCAATAAATCAAAAATTGAAAATAAATACCGCCTCCTAATACATGATCTTATTCTCTCTCACTTTGGCTTAGTCTGTTTCTCATATTCCTTTTTCTTTTTTCTAGCCGTTAGCTTTTTTTTAACTGTGCACTTGGTGCGGTTACTTTTTGTAAAAAAAAATTATGACAGTATCAGTAAAAGTTCAAGCAAATCAAGCATGCATTGTTTGCCTAAAGATGATAAAGTAAGTAATTATATTTAAGATTTTGATGAATAAAAGTAGGATTAAGCATCGAACAATAAAGATATGTAACATGTATTTTTAGAACTTTAGAAATTAGTGCTTAATAAACAATTTTAGAAGTTAAAAATCTGGCAATATATGTACAGTTATTGCATATTTAAACATTTCCTATGTTTTAGATTCGTGAACAGTGGTGTCTGGCCATAAGCAGACCTGAATTGATCAATATTTCTGACAAGAAAAGATATTCATTTCGAATTTGTGATATTAATTTTTCCTCTGATGATAAATTTGTGTTTAATAGAAACCGGACTAATCTAAAATTTACGGCAATACCAACATTACATTTAAACAGTAAGTAATGTTTATTGTGTATAAAAGAATGATGTATTCAAGATTTATAATATAACGTTTGTAGGTGATGGTGTTGATATAAACAATACATTGCCAATTGCAGTTGAAAACATTCCTACTACATCTAATTCCACCATTCAAGTTTCTGAGTGTTCAACCCCTAAACGGCGAGGTATAGTATAGTATACTAGCAGAAATGGCAATATAATAATTTTTTTGTAACCTATCGATATTTGCAAGTATATTTAATATACTTCTTTTTTATATATATTTAATTCACTTAAATTCCAGAATATCATAATATAATACAATAGTTATTACCAATTTAAAAAAAAAGTGGCAGTAGTATTTGAGTACGTTAAATTACGAAACTACAAATTTTATTAAACATTTTTACTTTTTAACCTTAATCTGATTTATATTTTAGTCAAAATCCTAAAATAAAAGTTTTTTTCTAATTCGGTGCCGAAAAGTGCACGTTTCGGCACCCGTTTTAGTCGATTTGAGTGCCGAAAAGTAGAAGTTTTTCGCACGCAATTTAATGACGTATAATAACGTAATTTCGTAGTTTTATTTGTTAGATTATATTAAAATTCATCTTCTAAATTCACTTATTACCACAAAACCTACTTTCAGCAAAAACAAAGCAATTTCTTGATTAAATGGCAGACATAATTAATTTTTTAAATTAATTATTTGTTGATTAAAATTACCTCATTAGAAAAAATAGCGTTTAATGCGCGTGTGAAAAACCGATTTTTCGTGCTCACTAATGAACTCACTGCTTCGCAGCTCGTGTTTCAAACTCGTTCGCACCAAAAAAAAAAACGGTTTTTCACACTTGTATTCAAATATTCTATTTTTTAACTGCATAACCAGGAAACATTTCTTTTTTAACATAGCGGCTGACTGACAAGGCAATCGGCAAGATCCGCTACTGTATTATACTGTGCTAATATATCTACTGTTGTATGTGTATAGTACTATATAGTATGTACTATAATAATAGATGCTATATATATTTATATATATATATATAAACTATAGTACTAATATACTAATGGTTTTAATTTACTAATATTTATATACGGTGTCTCAGACCAGTTGTTGGAAAAAATTATCACGTACTCCTGACATCCATACAAGCAACTTTTCTTAATAACCTTTTTTCGAAAAATCAACTTATTTTCATTAAGTATTTTTGGTTTAATTTGTTATTGCCTATACGACCTGACAACTGGTCTGATACACCCTGTATACTATATATTAGATATAGTATAAATAATTAAATATAACTAAATATATAAAATATAACTAAAATTTTGATGTTAATGTCGTTATTGAATACGAAATAAAATAGGGCTAGGACCGTTCCTAGCATCTCTGATGAGGGTGGCACCCCGAAACTATAGTCAATGAAAGAGAGATGCTCCATATATTATTTCATATTAAATAACAAAATTTACATCAAAATTTTGATGATTACTAATATAATTAGCAATACTAATATAACTAATAAAACTAACTATTAAATATAATATTGTAGTTAAAAGACCATGTACTATTTCCTATAATGTCAATAAGACGCAGAATTTATTTAATTTAAAGGTGGGTGTTTTGGATACTTAAAATGTTTAAGTACTACTTATAGAGATAATTTTTTGTATGCCAGTTTATATATAATAACTACCTAGTAAATATACGTTGTTTGATTACTTCTTTTCGCTTCTTTTATTGTGAATTTTATTATCGGGACAATATTGATTTATCTTATTCGATAAATAAGGATCGATATTAATTTTCCATAATAGTATAGTATAAAATATCAATATATATTTCTTTTATTGCCATCTCCATATACCAGTGATAGTATATTTTTTGTTATAACTTATATTATAATATCATTATATCATTAAAATCTAATAAAAATGATACAGACTGAAAGATTTATAAAATCTAAAAAGTAACAAAATGAACCATATGCAACAAGACATGTTTCATAGAGGGATACATTAGTTTAACATGTTAAAATGTATTTCTTATTGAAATTTATTAAAAATCTAAACAGATTAGAAATATTTGGCTAAAAATACTATTAATTCTAATTGAACACCTATACAAATAAAACTACTCTTTTAAAAATACTGACCGATGATTTTTAAATTCTACTATTGTAAAACATGAAATATTTTTCACATACAAGAACATTGTTACATAGTATCCCAGCATCCAATAGTCTCCTATATGTATGTTTATATCATAGGACTCATGCCGTTTCCTTTGTACTCATACAAAACTTTGTACTCTAGCAAAAAACGGTTCCACAGACATGGAAAATTTCAAACTGTTTCGCCAAATGTCTCACCTGTATTTTCCATCTGTAATATTTTGAGGTACATAGACTATGCGAATTAAGGTATATAAACTATTCATACTTACTTTTATCAGTATCTCCGTAATCACTAGTTATTTAAATATCATTAATTGTATAACAAATAAATTGTTTATAGTCCACTTCGCACAATTTTCACACTATTACAAGTTAAAAGCACATAATTTAGAAATTTATTTTACACACTACTCAAGAATCAAAAAATTCAGAACACTATCTTTACTTCAAGAGGGTTGTAATAAAAATGGCATTTCCAAAATGTGTATATTTTTATCTAAAAGGTTTTTTTTAATAATAATAATACCAAACTACAAAATATCGATGTTCCAAAAAAAGACAAAAAAAAGAGGGTGAAGAATCTGCATGTGGTTATGATATACTATTTTTTCCTGTAATATTTTATAATTCAGTGGTTTTATGACATTCTATATCAGTCTACCTGATTCCTTCAACATTTTTCCCGTCTTGAAAAAATGTTTTGTGTTATGTGTATGTTTGTGTATGCTTTTCTGTTGCAATAACAAAAGTGACATAACCAGGATAAATTTTTAAATATTTGAATATTTATTTATTTATGAAATTCTTCTAGTCAACGAAAAAACTCGAATACTCGTTCAGTGCAACCAAGAGAGAAGTATGAGACAAAGTACATAAGAGATAGTGGACAGGAAATAACTCGCACACATCTTTGTATGTGTGCTTGGACCAAGTACATAAGAGGAATAGGCGCAGAAGGTTTTAAAGAAATGCGCAATAAACATACTGACTAGAGAAGAAAAGCTATAAATTAGAATAAAAAAACCTATCCATATCGTTTTGTATTGAAAAAAATAGAATAAAATGTAGAAAAAAATTAGTAAACATATCTGCATATAGATATACATATAGATATCATAAAAAATAATTTGGCGATATTGATATTATTTCTAAAAATGTCAATTCCCTTTTTACTTTATTTCTCTCTATAGATATTTCACTTTTCAATACAAGCGATAGATGTTTTTTTTTCTTCGATTTATTTCTTTTCTTTATTAGTCATTATGTTTTCTACGTATTTATTAAATCTTTCTGTCCCACTTCACTTGTGTAGGATAACCTATACTTCTCTCTCCCACTGCGAGTTTTTTCTATCTCACTTCTTCTTATGTACTTTGTCCTATATTTCTCTCTTTGTTTGCTCGCTGCTAGCGTACGAGTCTACGAGTTTTTAAGTATACTGTCATAATTTTTTTTTACAAAAAGTAACCACACCAAGTGCACAGTTAAAAAAAGCTAACGGCTAGAAAAAAAAATAAGGAATATGAGAAACAGACTAAGTCAAAGTGAGAGAGAATAAGACTGTGTATTAGGAGGCGGTATTTATTTTCAATTTTTGATTTATTGAGCACTAGCTAACTGGTAAACTCGCTAAGCAGATACGCTCCCTAATTTGCTTTTCTGCAACAGGCAGTTAGTGATTGGCTAATCCCGTTTCAAGAACATCTAGATAATTAATTCCCTTCCTGCAGTGTCTGAAAATAACTGTGAATCCTGGATGACATCATCAATTTTTGAAACATGGTTTCGCAACTGGAATAATAAATGAAAATTTGAAAAAATAAATATTTTGCTCTTGGTTGATAATTACAGAAATAAAGTATAATAAATTATTTAATTATAATATATTATATCCATTCATAGAAAACTTGCCATGTATCAAACCTGTTTTTTACCGCACAATGTAATTTCTGTGTTGCAACCACAAATGAACACAAAAAGTGTTCAAAAAATGTGTGAAACACATGAACCACAAAGTAATAAAATGATTGAAAACATATTATAGGAAACTGCTAATTCTACACTTTATACAAACATCTGAAAATGTACCACGTAATATTAATTTATTGGATGCAATTTTATTAGTAACAGAGGCTCAGAGTAAAGTGACACATTCGTACTGGTATGATACAAATGATAGGGATGGTGATAGTGATTCTCCCTTAGCTCAACTAGCTTCACAACTTTTGGACATACGTTTGTCCGTAGAAAAAATAAATCAATTCGTTTAAGTTAATGCTGATGTTATTAATAGTACATTAAAAATGGAAAATGAGATTCTAATGGATACGGCAGAGAAAAATCGAAACAGCCAGAAATATTCAAAACCAGAAGAAGCGAAAATTAACATTTTCTCCAACGGTAACTCTAAAAAAACTTGAAATTTAAAATATAAGATATGGGCAGTTATTTTGAGTCGTATGTACAATTGCTGTTACAATTAATTTTTAAATTAATATTGTTTATTGGGCTAGTTTTTTTGTTATAATCTTTGAATTATTATCCGGTAATCGATCTTAGACATAAAGAAAAACAAAAGATCGAAATTTGTTTTCTTTTTAATGGTAACGGTTTAAATTGCCCACTAGAATAACTCTATTTATTTTTAGTATTTTGTTCTTCGTTTGGTTTTCTTTGCAAATAGAAACTCTCTAGTTTCTATTTTTATCTATTTTATTAATTGTTCAACTCTCGATATGCCCCTGGCATCGTTGCGCGCTTTCGACACGTTTTGGGACAGCGCGCGAGTGAATGATTATCGATTGGATTTTAATGATGGGGAGAATAGCTAGGACCACCCACTTACGCGGTTTGAGACTGCAAGCTGCGCGCCACCACCACCATTAAGCTGCTTTTTTTAGAGTCACCATCAGCCACCATCACCAACAAGTATTTGCGAACATTTTTAATAATTAATATATTCATTTTGAGTTTATTGTCACCTTACCTGGCTATCATCATATAGCCCGCTAACCACAACGAGTTTTCTTATTATTTTTTTTAATTATATATATTCTATTTGTTTTTATTTTTAATATTCATTTATTTTCTTTATTTCGGGAACCCGGTGTTGTAGCAGAGTTCTACGCATAGAACAATAGAGTCTCTCCACTTGGTATTGGAAAAGGCTACATGGCGCCCTAATACCAACATTTTTAAGTACTGTTCTATAAACGAACCCACGAAACACCCAGACGGTGATCACGATCCAGCTCTGCTACAATTCGTTGGTTCCCAAAGTAGCTGACAGCTACCTTGTTGAATTTTGATTTCTATTTTTCTTTTTATCATTAAACTGAATTTTTACTTTGACTTAATTGTAAATTTAAGTTGACTGTTAAAATAAATAATTTGTATTCTTCGTAATTTTTAATAATTTTGCGCCTTTGCTACTGATGCTCCAGCATTAGTAGTCTAACCTTTAACACCATTTGGATTGTGATATAATTGATCTTACAAAGTTCTCAATATTTACAGATTTTATTTGGAATATTTTTATCAATACCACACAAAAATGTCACAACAACAAAGTTAAATTTTATATTTTACTCCTGAAAAAGCCATAAACGGTAACGAAATACTGAGAGCTTTTTAAAGAGCCGTTTACATTTTAAAGCATTTTGCTGGAAATCATAGAAAACAATATATTTTGTATCAGCATTTTAAAAACTTTGAACGCGTGTTCAATATTTTGTGCCAGCAAAAGGCAGGCTGGAACAAAATCAAAAGCCCATTAGTTCGTTTAGATTACCACGAACGAATGGAGTCCTTTGAAACACTGAAACGCTCAGTAAACATGGTTTCCCCAGATTGACTAGCAATGCATAAAAATTGATCCCATGCAAAGTAGGTAAAGAAATGAATATTTGAAAGAAATTTGTCTGGTTCAAAAAATTTTGAACTATCAACTACTAATTTATTTGATAGACAATATATCTGTGTCTTGCCGAACCACTTGTGACAAGGGGTTTATTTATCTTTATTATTATTGCAGTTTTATCGAAGACGAAAAAAAAATAGATGTTGAAAGATCTCTTAAGAAAGATTCTTAAACTGAAATCTGATCCAAATTTTTGTTGGAGTGGGAAAATTACATCTTTATGAATATTTATTGTTTTTGTGACCATATAATGCCACATGTGCGCATCTACATTTGTCGGTTTTCTTTGCTAAATTTTGTACATACGGTTTTGAGCGTGTAGACGGAAAGCGAATTAATCAAAATTACTGGTGTATAAATTATATTCAAAAAGCTTGAAAATGGAAACGGCTCTTAAGACCACTAAAAAAGAAAACCACTTTAGATTTTGTTTGCATTTATGTATAAGACGAATTTCCGGATGATAATTCTAAAATTGTTTCGATACATTTCATGCCTAAATACTGACATCAGCTAAGTTGCGTACGCTTTCAAACGTATTTTGTTACTACCTCATTTAAATGGACGTAATTGGAATTTTCCATGAAATTCAATAACGACTTAAAATCTTAAAAACGACTTAACAATAAACTATTCGTTATAATAGTTATACGTTTATAAAGTATAATAGTTATAGTTAATAGCGTTTATAATAACTAATTCATTCTTAAAATTAATAATTTTTTTTTAAACTTAAACGGCATATCGGGACTCGGTACTTATTCTTTGTATGGTTGTCGATATTTCAATTGCGATTGCAATCTGCCTCAAAAGACTGTATATATTTATTTTTTTTAATTAGCCATTATACTATTTTAATTGTCAAGTTATGTTCTTTTAAGTATCTTGGTTTTATCAATTTCAATTGTAATTTCTTATATTAATCTGTTAAATTTAAATAAAACAAATACGAAACTGACTGACGACTTTCCTCGTCTAATAATGGCGAAACTAGCAACATGGACGAGTTGAACTTACGATACTCACGTATCGTAAGTTCATCATAGTTAGAATCCTAGATTTAATATTGTAATTTATAACAATTACAAAAAATAAATATTTATAGTCTCCTGAGGAAGATTAAAATCCCAATCGAAATATCGAGAACCATACAAAGAGTTTAATTTATACTAAGTACCGACTCCCGATATCCCTTTAAATTTTAAAAATTGTATATCAAGGTCGAGAACCTACCAATTAATCAATTGAAGCTCCTAAAATAAAAAACCTATTTTTCTAATTTCAATAACAAAATTTTGTTAAATGCCGACCGTTATCAAGAAATAATATTACATATGAATAGGTTAAGTGCAGTTAGTATAGCTTGTAGTGCCGGGGCCTTTATATTCAGGTGGCCGTATTTGGGAGATGTTAAACAGTAAAAATCAGGTTCGGTGAAAACAATATGGCTGTTAATAGCAGTTTTACTGTATAACGATTCCGGAAAATTTATCACAATTTCTACAAGAAGAATTCCGTTTTCAATAAATTCAAATTATACCACACTTTAAAAAATATGTAAAAAGTAATGTCAAATTAAATATGAATTTTAATTATGATTACATATTATGAGTTTTATTTGAATTTTCGATACATAAGATCTAGTATAATTAAAAATAATTATTTATTATTAGAATACAGAATTATACACATCGCAATGTTCTTTGCTAGTGCTCTATATGAAGTGATTTTATTACTTCCCCGCACATCCGTTTCCAATTTCAGCAAAAACCTGCATTTAAATGTTTTTCTTGCATCCTATCAAAAACTTAATAATAAAAATAATAGTGTTTATTTAACATAAAAAATACAATATGAGTAGTATACTGCTCACTAGTGTCAGTGCACTTAAATAAAAAAGGCGCGAGCTCGCCCACGTCTTCTTTCAGGCGTCTTTGCTGTGTTGTTTTAGTTTATTTTTACATTTTATAATTCTGAAGAAGAAACAAAGCAATAACTGATTATCATTCCCAGACAACATATTCGAGTTATTATTATTTAAATGCTGAAAGCATAAAATGTGTTATGTGCTTTGTAACCTAAGAAGAGAGAGCGTAATGGGACATTCGAAGCGGTATTGCAATTAACATAAAGACTATTGTATTTATTCTTAATTCTGAATTAAAAGACAAAAAAGAAGTTAAAATTTGCAAGGCAGGAAAAAATGTATTGCCTTAGAATGTGATAAATCTTTTTTCACAATTAAGTCACATTAATTTATACGTTATGAGCGCTTTAAGATATTTTATCATAAAATGTTCAAAATGAGTATTTACACACTTACCGTCACATGCATCTTTAAAATCCGTGCAACAATCGCCTAATTTCAAACAGGCATGATCACAGTAACAAGGTTTCTCGCTGAAATTTTGAATAATTGCATTTATTGGTGCTTTTTGAACAACACAAGATGAATCACGACCAGTACAACATAAGTTCGCTTCTCTACAACTACCGCCATTTACCATACCACTAAACCAGGAAAATATCTCAAAAAAAACCCATAATAAAATTTCAAACGCCATTTTATTCATTGTTAAATTCTATTGATTTGTTATTAATATTTCTTTTGCCAGGTAATCCGTGCACGTTTTTCTCCTGACGGACGCACGTAAAAGGGTTGGAATAATATTGTATATAGAATTAGATGATGCGGCGTCGCAGTGCCTGCCACATACAATCACCTGGACGGTTCACGATGCAATAAACATAGCCGTGAAAACGACTCCAGCGACGTTGAAAAGCCACCAGATGAGATAAAAAAAACTAAGTCCCAAACTGTATGTGTGTGGGGGGTGGGCACTATTTCAATGATGGGAAGTGTGTTACGACGCTTCAAGATTCTCGTAATTCCTAACGAAATTGTGATTACAACTTTAAATAAAAATGTTGTATACTGGAATTTTTAATCGAATAAAAAGTTCAAGGCCAAGTTCGAAAAATTAACAAACTTTAAAAAAATGAATGCAATAAATGAAAAATTATTCATTAATTTATTACTAAATATACATCTGATTAATATTTTTAAACGTCTGATTAATAGTAAGGTTTTACTACTAACTAATATTAAACAAATTTCATAAAAATGTATTCATAAGTTGAAATTATAAAATTCTATTAAGTTCTAACTTTACTTGATACGAACTAATTTAATTATTACATCACGGATTTACAAAAGAAAAAAAGAAATTCAGCCCTAAATATAATTTTTATAATTAACTGTACAGTCATTTAAATCCACATAACTGTCCATATTATACATATTCAACCATTCTTCAACTGATTTCCCAGTATCCTCAGTAAGACTACTATTTCTTGATTCAACTTTTATTTCCACCCTTTCGAATTTATTACATGAAGCAGAAACATGTGCTGCAGAGGTTGACTTTCTTGCAACATTTTTTATTTTTTTAACTTTAAGTGAGTTTGCTTTAATTTGGTTTAACATTGCATTAATTTCACTTAATACAGATGATAATAATGCTATATTTAAATCACGGCCGTGATGTTGTCTATTATGATGATTAACAGCTTGTCTCTTAAATTTGAAACGTTCTTTACAAATATTACAGCATATTGGTCGTAAATGCATTTTTAGATGTAATCGCATTGAATGATAAGAAGCAGTTGAAAATGAGCACATAATACATGCAAATGGTAAACAGATCGTATCAGCAGTTGTTAAATTAAAATGCATTTTTACACCTAAATAATAATAATCAAGTGATACACTTGGATGATAACGTTTAAAATGCAATGTTAAATTCGAAAAGGCTAAATAGTTTCTAGCGCACAATCCACATTGATATTTATATGGAAAGAAACTATGATCTTTAAAATGGTTATCTAAGAAATGACGACGCAACATTAATTCGGGCAATACTTTGTCACAAACATTACATGCAAATCGATCATTCATCGCTTTTTTAGTAAGCATGTGAAAACGCAGTTTATTTATACCATGAAATGTAGTTGTATGTTTTGTAATCTCATCTAATGTATTACATAACCAGGCGCATAAATCGCATGCAAAAACTTTTTTAGTACTATTATTATCATTATCTGAAGTCTTCATAGAAACGATAGAAGCTGCAATATTAGAAGCAGCTATGGTGCTTGTAGCAGCATTAGATACATTTGATTTTTTTAAACTATCATTGGAGTTTCTTAAAATTCTTCTTTTCTTCAGTACTGTCACTGTTGCTTCAGTATTTCTCTTCGCTCGCTTTAATAATTGTTCTTGTTTTACAGGTGCACTTTCGTGATTTTGTAATGCTTTTTCTAGTGTTGCACCACGAATTTCAAAACTAACTGTCATATTGGGGTGTACACTATTATGATGGTGAACTAAATCTTGTTCAATATAAAATTCTTCCAGGCAATGTTTACATTGATATGGAATTGTTGCCCAGTGTTTAAGTGTATGAAGCTGCATTGCGTTTATTGATCCAAATCTAATAAATAAATAAATAAATGATTATTAAACAGTATATTTTAATAACCCGTCTTTATAGTTGCGAGTGACTTTGAAACAGTATTAATTTTCAAATTTCAATTGGAATTCCAATTCAAATTTGAAAAAAAAACGAAAAATGTTTCGGTTCATTCGGGGCCGTCAAAAAATTTTGGTCCTCTCGTAAATTTCATAAATTCTTTAGATAAGATCTATTCTTTTAATATTTATTTTGCAGTTTTAATTTTATAGTCTTGTAAAACTATAATCCCACTATCAGTAGTCTTAATTATAAAAAAAGCACATAAACTATACAAAACAAATTTGACAACAGTGTCAATGAACAGGTAAAATGTAACACATGGGCTGGCAACTTGCAGGAGAGCAGTTCTGAAAAGTAGTTAATGGTCCATTAGATGGCTGTAGTCATTGTGGTCACCAGTGTTAATGATTTCTGTTTCTATTTTAATATTTTCTATCATTTTTATTGAAAAATAAAATAGTTGTGAAATTCACATCTGGTTAGCGGTAATTAGATAAGACATTATGAATTTAACGAAACAAAAATTTGTGACGTTGCCAGTTTTCTGTTCTCCTAATTTTACGTTACAATTGTAAAATGCATTTATGGTTAGTGATAATTAGAAAAGAAATGAGTAATTTAAAGAAAAGAAATTTTGCGACGTTACCAATTTTCTATTTTAATTTTTTTTTATTTTCTAAGCTTTAATGTTTTACCTGTAATATAATTTATTTTTTTTATTTTACGTTAATATTGTGAAATTCTTTACGTACTTTTTAATTTTTAATTTATGATTACTACTAATAAGATAACCCTTGGGGTAGAGCTTCAGTTTCAACCAATTACGAAAATTAGATTAATGACGGATACATATATATTCTTTCGATCGATGTAGAACCAATTTTTGGTAGAGATTGGCTTCACAGGACTGAAGTTAATTGCAATAGCATACACAAAGCTCAATCTACTGAATGCGCTCTAAACCGTAAATCCGACATTGATTTACTATTACAAGAATATACTAAGGTTTCATATGAGAAAATTGGTGAAATACCAAATACGATTTGGGGTAAAATATATTAGAGCGAGCACACATTTATCTTAAATTTTCAATCTTAAATCCCAAAATACAGATAGTGCCTGCGCAATCTTCGCTTTGGGATTTAAGATTTAATATATAAGATGAATGTGTGCTCGCCCTTAATGAGTTTCTCAATGGTTTTATTCATCACATTAATTGTTGTTTAAAATGTTGAAAATATAATTCAATTCATGCCTTCAAATTTACATTTTTTGTAATTTATTATTTTCTCATGTAGCTCATGTCTCTAAATATTTTAGGGGAACGACCATATCCATTTCCAACATGCTCTAAGACATTTCTTTGATCAACCATATCAGAACTCACACTAGTAAGAAATAAAATATGTTACCCTACCTTACGCCTTACGCTCTACTTGATAAAGTAGAAATCCTTTTTATAATTGGAGGATTAACAGGAGTAATTTTAAATAAGAAATTATGAATTCTAATTCATAACGGGTTATTTAGTTTAATTGTGAGTGTGATATGGTGTTGTGGTTAGTTCTGCCTTGTACAAAATTCTAATTTCTAGCTCAACCCGGACGAAGTCAAGTACTTCTACTAGTTGAAAATAAATACAAACTTTTATGTTTAATGTGCTTAAATGACATAAATGTCATTTAAACGAATTGATGTGTCGGTACTTAAAATGTAATAAATAATTGATATTACGGTATTATTTTTAGAAATTAACACATTCGACAATACAAACCACCCAACTTTCACTATTTTTTCCATATTAGTTATGCAGCTATTGTAAAACTGTAAATAAACTGTAATATACTGCCTCCAATCCTACTGAAGCGTCGGAAATTTACCATACATTCATATAGGACTACGCTAATTTTAGCGTAAAATTAGAAAAATAAAAAATTGGCAACGTACCAATTTTTTTTTATTTCTAATTTTTTATCTCATTGCCACTAATCATAAGTGAGTTGTACAATTTTAACATAAAATTAGAAATAGAAAATTGGCAACGTAGTACCATGTTTTTTCTATAAATTCATAACTTCTTATCTCAATGCCACTAATCATAAGAGAATTTTACAATTTTAACGTACAATTAGAAAAATGGAAAATTAGCAACGTCGCACCATTTTTTTCTGTAAATTAATAATTTCTTATCTCATTGCCACTGTAAAATTCACAATTTTAACGGAAAATAAAAAAAAATTTAATAGGCAATGTCGCAAAATTTCTGTTCTTTGAATAATAGGTTATATTTAAAATATAACCCCGATAAATTAGATTTTGTTTTATTTTCATATAAAAGTGGAAGAAACAGTATAGCAAACTGTCTTTAGTAACTAAAGTTTGTCAGAAAGTAATACGTGCACGGTGATAAAGCATTAATTAATCAATCATTTTGCCCAACATACATTAATACTTAATGATGTCATACATGCCGCTGGTGAAGTACATACACAACAGATACACATATATTGGTGAAGCAGTCAAATTCACACTGATCAGGAAACACGATCAGCGAACTGCCTTTACACCCCCTTACTCGACTCTCTCGATTGCCCATGCCTAAGCACAGACGACCGTTACATCGCGACACACAGAACTTATTTTTATTATATTAGATTGAGCCGTTGATTCGAGTTTGACATTTATTAAAGAAACATGTAAATCTAGTTTTATACTTTTTTTACTTTGAGTTGACTTACTTGACTTGTAACAAACGAACATCATCATTAATAGAAAATATATGATGCTTCGTAAAAATATGATGTGCGAAGATAGTATTATTACCTACAGATAAATTTTGATTAACAGTTTAAAAATAATCAAAACTTTAAACTCCAATGAAAATTCAACAATAAATTAAAAAAGTTAAAAATTAAAATAAAAAACAATGATTTAGTAATTAGTAAAGCAGATACAGGGTCATGTTTAGTCATATTGGAGAAAAAAAATTATATTAAAAAAGTTCTTGACTTTCTAAATTCTGCTGATTTTATTGAAATAAACGTAAATCCAATACAAAATTTTCTAAAAAAAATTAAAATAATTTTAGATGATACCACAGTTACCTTAGAATATTTTAATATAAAAAGATCAATTGATCTGCATGAATACAATGACGCCTTTATTATATGATTTACCAAAAATACATAAGATGAATATTCCAATAAGATCAGTCGTTTATATTATAGAGACACCGACTTATAAGTTGTCGTAATAGCTAAATTTTATTTTAAAAAGTACTACTAATTTTAGTAATCCATATTCAATTAAGAATTCAATAGAATTAGTTCCACAAATAAAAAGTTTAATTCTTGCTAAAGATTTCTTTTTAGTTTCGTTAGATGTTCAAAATCTATTTCCATGCATTCCACCATCAGAATGTGTTTCATTAGTTGAAGATAAATTAATTAAATCAAAGACAACTTATTGGATAAGGACAGATTTAATATCTCTACTTAATTTAGTGTTAAATCAAAATTTCTTTCAATTTAATAATAAAATTTAGAAACAAAAAACAGGTTTAACTATGGGATCATGTTTATTGTCCTTTCTAGCAGAAATTTTAATGGGAAATTTTAAATAGCAATTTTTCTAATAAAATCTTATTTTATAGAAAATATGTTGATAATATCTTTATTATTTGGAAAGATAATAAACATTTGAACCAATTCTTAGAATTTACGAATACATTACATAATAAAATTAAATTTACTTTAAAAAGAGAAAATGATAAAAAATTACCTTTTTTGGATTTACTAATTACAAAAAAAGATTATACTTTAAATTTCCAAATATACAGAAAACCAACTTCTACAGATAACATAATTCGATATAACTCTAATTCTCCCTATTCACATAAATTTGCTACTTTGAATTAATTTTAAATAAGGAAAGCGAAAGAAAGAACTAGAGGACTTGACGTGGGATGGAATTATATGGAGAGAGTTGAAGTAAAGATTGGAGCATTTGTGGACGATATAATGGTGATAGCAACTAACGAAAAAGAGTTGCAGACAAGCATAAATAAATGGAATGAAACACTTAGAGATAACGGAATGGAGATGTGTAAAGAGAAAACAAAAGTAATGGTAATCGGGGAGCAACATGAAATAAAAATCATGGTAGATGATTTTGGAGCAAGTGACGAAATGGAAATATTTGGGAGTAGAAATAACTAGTTCAGGAAAGCAAGAAGAAGAAATTAACAGCCGAATAGGAAAAGCAATGAAAATGTTTTACAGTATCATCAATACGATTGTGGTGAAAAAAGAAATAACAAGGAAAACAAAAATAAACGTCTATAAAACAATAATAAGACCTATACTGACATTTGGATGTGAGACATGGATAACAGATAAAAGGGAAATAAGTAAAGTCCAAGCGGTAGAAATGAAATACATGAGGAGAGTAAAGGGAGTGACAAAGAGAGAAAGAATCAAGAATGAAGAAATAAGAAAAGAACTAGGAATGGAGGCGATACACAGATACATAGAGAAGAGGCAGTTGGGATGGTGGGGCCATCTGAAAAGAATGGGACAGGAAAGACAAGTGAGAAGGGTATGGGAAGCTAGACCTGGGCAGAAAAGAAAAAGGGGAAGACCTGAAACTACTTGGGATGACATAATAGAAAAGATATTACAAAGAAGAATAACGATGAGTGAAGCTAGTAGGATGGCAAACAACATGAAAGAATGGAGAAAGTTTAGCGACGCAGTGACGCGAAGCAAAAACGTATAAGCCTAGAGAAAGAAAGAAAAAGAAGAAAAAGGATAAAGACTAACCAGCCTACACCAGAAATGGTAGACAGGCTTTACGATATATATATATATAATTAATTTTTCTACAAATTGTTTAATTTTCCTTTACCTGAAGAGAATTTTCGAAAAGAAGTAGATATTAATAAAAATTTGGCAATCAAAAATCATTGCTCATTGTATTCAATCAAAAAACTTTATAATACGAATAGTGTCACAATGTCTTGTACTATTAACCAACATTAACTAATTTTTGTTTCACATTTTTTTGCGAAATCTCTTATAAAATTAAAAGAATTTTTGAACATTATGATTTTCGAATAAATTTCAAAACAGAACAAAAACACTAGCTAAAAATTTGATAAAAACCAAAGACAAAATACATTTTGTATCTAAATCTGGAGTACATAGTTTAAAATGCCACGATTGTATGACTATTTACGTAAGGCAAGCTGGCAGAAAAATTAAAGAGAAATTGAAATAACATCAATATTATATTAACAAATATAAAAAAAACTGTTAATCAAAATTTATCTTTAGATAATAGTACGATCTTCGCACATCGTCTTTTTACGAACAATCATACATTTTCTATTCATGATGATATGCACTTGTTACATCAATGTAAAAAAGTATAAAACTAGATTTGCTGGAAAAATTAGAAATTACTAAATTCGAAAAAAGATACCAACATATAACACAGCTTAACATGATTTCAAATTTTGAAACCTATTCAATTTGAATTTGAGATGGTGCCATAACACTAACTTTAGAAATAAATACCAGACAAAATCCAGCAAGTCAATTTTATATAGTAGATTATTTAATAGCTATATGGTTTCTTTGGAATATTATGGATTATTTTAAATATCAAAATGAATATAAAATATGAAAATGATTTGAAATCAAAACAATAACAAAGCACGTTAATGATGCGACAAGCCTATATCAGAACCGGTATACATATAAAGTGTTAATTAATTTTAACTTTAAAAAATCACCCCACGTTTAGGTCATGAAAGAACAAACCGAAAATTGTTAAGAAAAAGTGGCTCTATCTTCAACACTTTCCGCGATAATCAGCATTTTCTGATTTTTTCAAAACTGTTCGTGAACCACAGTGTAACTGACCTACGCAATACTGGGTCTTGAATAGTAGCAAAAACATTGAACTCATTAACGAGTTCAATGTCACATGTAGTATAAAATTTCTCGATTTCTTTTGACACAGTGACGGCGTTTTAATAATTTAGGCGAATTTGAAAGTTTAGATTTTTTCAGATTTTCAATCTTAATATTAAAACTTAGTCAATAATAAATTTTTATCTTTGGAATTGAATGGGTTATTAAATGAAGTTGTTGATCTAGATCATTTTTGGCGACATTGAAAAGTGAATTTTTTAGTTACTCAATTAATTTTTTTATGTGTCATATTAAGCATTGAAACTGAATATTAACTAATTATTAGTATTAAACATTAGCATTCCATAAGCCAAAATTTCAATTCATTTAATTTCGGTTTTTATTGAAAGAAAGGAATAATTCCGAATTCGTGTCGTTATACCGCTGCCTGCAGCAGGATACTTGCTGCAAGCAGCGGTATAGCCATAAAAATAATAATAATAATTTCCAAAACACATAATGTTATCGTTATGCTCTGCAAGAAAAAAGTTTCGCTTCTCCTTTGAGAAGTGATAACCTTAATTAGTAATAAATTAGAGAGTAATTATTTTTATTACACTTTTGTTTTGAATATGAAGTATAAACTTAGTTTTAATATTTCTATATTTAAATGCCGAGAACAAAAAAAATTAAACATTTTACTCCTTTCTCAACCTTCGCATTCTGCATTGTTAAAGAAACTGACAACAAACGCAATATTTTTGGGAATTTATTAATAGAAAAATTCATAGTGTGAAGTAATTTTCTTTCACCCGAGGACTTCATGGTTATCGTGTGTGTGACACAGATGCAAATAACAAATTCAGCCAACTAGACAACACTACCTCAATTACTAATCAGTTTAATTTTTGACTTGTCAGTTAATTTCACATTATTTTTCACTTTTTCACATTATTCAAAAGTAAGAAACAAATTAGGGAATTAAGAATCAACTAACTTTGTATTTTTTAAAGCATTTTAGTTTTTAACACTGAAATACTGTAAAAAAGTAAAAATGTTTTATGAATGAAATGTGTCTGTATTTTAATATGATATTTGCCTCTTTATTTTTAATCATGATTCAAGAAACAAAAAATCGCTCGATTAAAATCACCGATTTAATTCATTTCAACGTTACAAAAAGTAAATTTATCTTTATTTTACTCCAGATGACATGAATTAAATCGTTAGTTTTTTTTTCGTTTTTAAAAAGAGAATAATGGAAATGATTATGAAATAAACAATTTCTCTCTTCTGATTGAAATTAAACAAATAATGTTGAAACTAGAATTGAAATTTGATGTAAAAAATTAACTTCAAACTAGATTTAATTTTTCTATGAAGAGTTTGCAATTTTTCTATTTTACCGTATATAACTTTTACTGGTTTTCAAAAATTCAGTGTTTTTCAAAAGATTTATTAAACAATATTCAATTTTTAACACTCAAGATTTAATAAATTTTTCATCTGAATTTCAAGTTTATAAAAATAAACAAGTCTGACCTTCGCTCATTTGCTGTGTGGGCCAGTCATTGTACGTGTTATTTTATCGCCGTCTTTCGCGCCTGCCTTGATAACGGTTGTTTGCGGTCGGTTAGAGTACAGTGGATATCAAACTGTTTCAAGCAGCTTTTAAATGTTAAGCAATATTGTGAAATAATTAAAGTTGATTTTTCGGAAAATAGTTATTACGAAAAGTTGTGTGTATTGACGTCAGAAGTACGTGGTGTGAATATTCTACAACTTAAAATTAACACCCTGTATATTATGAGTACCACCGCATTCTTTTGAAGCGGAGAAATGCCGGCACGCCAGCCACTAATACTTGATACTCATAGGGTATTCAGACTAGTATTCTTTATAAGCTGCTCCAGCGTTAGCATCACCGACCACGCTGATAACGGCATCGTCACAAAAAAAAAACAAGCAAGAATACAGTTTTATGCATTTAGTCAGCTGACGTTATTATATTTATTTAATAAATAATATTTTCTACAACCATATAAAAATGATTGACTTTCATCACTATCTACTCTACACGAAAATTTGATTTCCGTCGCTAGTGATGTAATAATCCATAAGGTAAATCATTAGTAAATCAAATAGATGCACTTACATATATACATATATAATGATTGAATTATTAAAATGATGGGAAAACATGATTTAGCACTAAAATATAAACATTTCCCTTTTTAAAAGCAAAAATTAAACATTTCAGGATTTCAAATTAAGCAAAGACGTTGGGCAGCGGCTTCGTTGATTTTAAAACAAAAATGGATTGTATTAAATGCAAACATTAAAATTATTCTAATCAAGCTAAAAGTAATTGAAACACATCGCAAGTACAAAAATAAAAAATAAAAATCAACATATCAACATGATATGTTGATTCACAACATATCATGAAATAGTAAATATTTCTTTAATTTTCAAAATTTAAATAAGTGTTTAATTATGCATATAGTGTTGGGTTGCCTAACAATTCTCAGCAACTGCAAATATATATGATCAATAGCCACTGCATTATAATAACTGCAAAGTTTTTTCTACTTTCTGTCATTATTAACTAAAATAAAATTTTAAGTTAAATAATACATGTAAAAAAGCAACAATAACGAAATAATTAGTATTATCAATAAATGTATGACATTCAATAGTCAACACATTGACTTTTGTACCAAGTTTGCAACGTCTATGAAATTTAATTCTGGCTATTTTGTACATATTTCTTTAATTAGCTTTCATTTTAATTACGATGGTCGTAGAAAAAGTTGAAAATCATTTTCTAAATCCCGCGAACATCGCTAAACTCGACTTCGCCTCGTTTAGTAAACTGTTCTCTAGATTGCAGAAAATCATATTTTCATCACTCGTGTAATAATATACCATATTTATTTATTTAAATAATTATATATTATTTGCTGTCTTTTTATCTATCATTGAATTTTTTATCGGGAATGTCGGGGTTTAAGTAAACACTCAGATTTTGTATTTTTTAAATTTTTTTATTGATCAAATTGGCTCCTCAATATTTTGTCACAGTTTGTGGATTCATTAGAAAGAAATTAATGTTAATTATTTATTTTGCACAATTAACATCACCTGATTCATGCACGTAATGTGTTGTACACCATGTCAACTATTTAAAATTTGAAACAATTACACTATTATAGACATTTACAATCCAAAATGAATCCAATGTTTAAAAGAGCAAAACACTGGCAGGCGTGATTAGTGCCAGATGCAGATGCCATCGCCGATAAGACTGAAGAAACTTATATAGAATACTAGTGTAAATACCGCATAATAATCCCCTTGACAGAGACAACGTTGTTATCTCTGTCTTGTAAGATAAGATCTGACATTTGGATAGGTTATTGCCAGTAAATGAGTATACCGTTATATTTATTATAATCCAAGATAAGTAGATGAGGAAATAGGGTGACACGAAGCTTTCCGACTATTAACGATCTAAATTTTGACGTCATCAGGAATTACCCCCATGCAAGAATCCGACACATGTTCCATTTAACATTTATATTTATCAGTTATGATTTTTAGTGATAGTTTTTTAATAACTTTATAGTTTTTGTTTTCTTCGCAATGTCCTAAACTTGTGGAATTCTTGGTTGTGATACCAAGATCATAGGATCACTACACAAGTGTGTAGATACACAAAAACTATGCCACAAAAACGAATATATCTAATACCTAGATATGAGACTGGAATTATATAGTATTAGAGTTGCCAAACCTATTTATATATTGCAGTAAATACTTATCATATATTTACTTTGCAAATGGAAATACTTTGTTAATTTGTTAAATTCCTAATGGTTGCAACGATTTGATAATATAAATTTGAAAACATTTTATACTTTTATATTCATTTTTTTGATAAAAAATTTGATAAAGTAAGAAGAGATAGATTGTGGAAGATGATGGCAGAGAAAGAGATAAGATAATGATTAACTTAATAAAAAAAATATATGAAGAAAACTTAAATAGCGTGATAGTCAAAAACAGACAATCAAAAAAATTTAAAACGAAAGACGGACTAAGACAGGGAGGAGGACTAAGTCCAACATTATTTAATATTTACATTGACAAAATAATAAGGAAAGCGAAAGAAAGAACTAGAGGACTTGACGTGGGATGGAATTATATGGAGAGAGTTGAAGTAAAGATTGGAGCATTTGCGGACGATATAATGGTGATAGCATCTAACGAAAAAGAGTTGCAGACAAGCATAAATAAATGGCATGAAACACTTAGAGAGAACGGAATGGAGATGTGTAAAGAGAAAACAAAAGTAATGGCGATCGGAGAACAACTACGATTCCTAATCGTATTGCTGATACTGTAAAACACTTTCATTGCTTTTCCTATTCGGCTGTTAATTTCTTCTTCTTGCTTTCCTGAAATAGTTATTTCTACTCCCAAATATTTCCATTTCATCACTTGCTCCGATTTTACCTTATCTACCATGATTTTTATCTCATGTTGCTCCCCGATTACCATTACTTTTGTTTTCTCTTTACACATCTCCATTCCGTTCTCTCTAAGTGTTTCATTCCATTTATTTATGCTTGTTTGCAACTCTTTTTCGTTAGATGCTATCACCATTATATCGTCCGCAAATGCTCCAATCTTGACTTCATATAATTCCATATATGATTCCTTATATAATAAATATAATCTATATATAATTTAAAAATAATATAATTTCTTTCACTTTCCTTATTATTTTGTCCATGTAAATATTAAATAATGTTGGACTTAGTCCTCCTCCCTGTCTTAGTCCATCTTTCGTTTTAAATTTTTTTGATTGTCTGTTTTTGACTATCACGCTATTTGAGTTTTCTTCATATATTTTTTTTATTAATCTAATCATTTCCCTGCTTATCTCTTTCTCTGCCATCATCTTTCACAATCTATCTCTTCTTACTTTATCAAATGCTTTTTTTAAATCTAAAAACCCCATGTATACATTTTTTTTTCCTTTTACTTGTTTCTTCCATTATCTGCTTAATCGTAAATATATGGTCTTGAATGCTCCTGCCTTCCCTAAATCCTGACTGTGATTCGTCCAGTGTTTTCTCTATTTTAATTTTTATTCTCTCGTTTATCATCATTTCCAGCACTTTCATGTTCGTATTTAATAGAGTAATTCCTCTGTAATTATTACAATCTTTCTTATCTCCTTTCTTAAAGATTGGTACTATCAGTGCATGCTGCCATTCTTTAGGTATTATTTGCTCTTTCCATATTTTGTTATATATGTCCAGCATTACCTGCCTTCCCTCTTCCCCCATATATTTTATCATTTCAATGAAAATGAAATGATAAATGATGAAAAAAAATAGAATTTTTTTTTTTCCCTCTGCAGCTTCGTTTTCTAATTTATTGCCGAATTCGGCCATTCATTTCTTTTCGCCTCTAATACTAATTGCTTCACTATTTTCCTTTCCTCCTTGTAACACTGATACGTTTCTCTATTTTTTTTTTGTAAATATTCCCTCCATTTTTTCTTTCTTAATCCCACTCTTCTCTTGATCTCTTCTGTCCACCATGCCGTTTGTTTTATTTTCTTATTTCTTTTTATTTTTTAAACACATCGGCGGGCTTATTTGTAGTATCATCTTTTTGAATTCCTCCCAAGTCTCTTCCAAACTTAATGCCCTCCATTTCTCATTTCTGCTCTCGATCATCCTCTTCATTTTTTCTCTATATTGCTTTGCCACCTCTCCGTCTTTTAGTCTATACGCTTTTATTTTCTCATATTCTATCTTATCTTCTTTTCTCTCTCTGCTGTCTGATTTTAGTGGCTTCTTTATTTTTGATATAACCATATAATGATCACTTCCCACTTCCGGTCCTCTTGATACTTTTGCATCTACTATGTTCTTTCTATTTTCATTTCCTGCTACTATGTAGTCTATTATTGATTTTTTATTTTTGCTGCTCATCTCTCTAGTATACTTGTGTATATCTTTGTGCTTATAATAAGTATTTGCTATAAGCATATTGTTGATTCGGCAAAACTCTATCAATCTTTTTCCGTTATCATTTAGCATTGTCTCCCCATTCTGGCCCAATATTCTACTCTCTCCTGTTTTTCCCTTTCCCACTCTACTATTAAAATCTCCTACAATGTATATTTCGCCTTTTGCTCTTTCTACCGTCTCTGTTAAAATTTCCCAGAATTTCTCTTTGTTCTCCTTTGTTAATTGTTAATAACAATTTCCAAATAAGTTTTACATAATAAATTAACGATTATTTTTGTAATATATTTTTACCCAATCTTATAGCACGTCACTGACCATAAAATTAATAAAATGAAAAAAAAAAACAAAACTATGCCAATTTTTTAAATAACAATTGTTGTATTATATTAAATATTCATTTTTGCAATCATAGTTTTAATCTACTGACATAAAATCTATGATTTTTATCAAAAATAAGAAAATTTTCTTATTTTTTTCATAAGAGCAATGTTAAAAACTGTTCTCAGTTGGTCGCAGCGCCCGTTTTTTTCTACCTTTCACTCCTTATAGCCCTCCACAGTTTGTTCGAAACATAGAATTATAACCTAAACAAATTATAAATATAAGTAATCGTCAATAATCACAAACTTATTAAACGTACAATTCTAGTAAATAGATTTTGTAAATAATATTTATTCATTATAAAAAAATATATATATTAAAAACACCGTTCTTTCGTAAATTCAAACCGAATATGATTTGTTAAATATTTGAATCATGACTTAGAAAATCATGATTAAATTCTTCCGCGAAAGAGTACAGCTCTAAGGGCCGCTATCGTGTACAACGATATCGCCAGGGTAATTAAAATTTAGGTACGCTCCGCATCATGGCTGTACTACCTTGTACAAGTTGCAAGGCATGTAACAGTAGCGACTAAGAAAAAGATGAAAATATGGTTAACTGAAAGTAAGAGTGAGAAGAAAATTTTTTTCCGTCGTCGAAATATTTGTGTTGAAAACATTCAAATCCATCAGGGTCGCACTCGAAATGCAACAAACAATTGCAAAGAATTTTTAAATTAAGTTCAAATAATAAACATAAAATGATTACGTAAAATAGCGCATAAATAGAAACAAGTGTTCTTTGTATTAAAGAGCATATTCCGTAAAATTTAGGCAATTTACACACGTATACAAATCAATTTTCTATTGTAAATGTTATTATTCAGCTTCTGTGCGTTTTGATACGGATGATCTAATAATTTGGCGCCGCCTACGTTTTTTTTTCTTTAATTTTATGTTTTTTTTTTGTCTAGGGTATAGACATTATACACATATGAAACGTGAAGTAGTGCCTAGAAATATCTTACGCATTATTTTGTCACCAATCAATGTTTGACGGGCACGGGATCCTGGCTCAACGAGGGAGTTCTTAGTTGAACTATCTTGAGCTAGTTACACCTTTACTGAGCTGAGACCTCCTTGTCACCAACATTGACTGGTGAGAAAATAATGTGTATAATATTTCTAAGAACTACTTCACGTTTCATACCATGTCTATATACATACACATATATATATATATGTATACCTAATGCCTATAAACGTAAATATAGCAAAAATATTAGGCCCCTTATTAATTAAGAGAAATCCGTCAATTGGTCATTAAGTAATTTATCAACTGTAACGAAGTTACTAAATTTGAGAATGTTTTAATAATTTAGTTTCGTTGGGAAGGGAAATAGAGCTATCTATGGTCGCCGTTCTCATTCTTGCTTTCAGTTAACCATATTTCCATCTTCTTCTTAGTCGCTGCTGTTACATGCCTCGTAACTTATACGAAGTACTGCAGCCATGATGTGGGGCGTACCTAAATTTTAATTGCTCTGGCGGTATCGTTGTTCACGATAGCGGCCCTAATGGTGGCTTTGCTGCGGGCTAGACAGACGATGTTGTAAGTTTGATTAGAGTTAGACTGAAAATTAACAACACATCAATTAAAATAGTTGCAATGTATATGAAAATGATTCATAGGAAACCGTTTTATAACAGATATATCTGAAATTTGCCTATGTGCATAATTTAAAATATTTATAAGGAACCCCATTAAGTATCGCCTGTAAAACCAATTATTTCCAAAATATGTTCCATAGTTATAAATTTCTACTTACGTGTCACTGCAAAATATGCAATTGAAATTTGATACATTATTCTGAGAGGTCTGGTTAACATTATATTTTTTTAATATTTGCACACTTTGTTCACGTATAACCATTCGCACCCATGTTTCTAATGCAAAGTTCCGTGATAACAGCTCTACTACATCGTCTTTGGCATCTGGATGTACATTAATATGTACTTGCATATAACTTTGAGTTATGCTATAGTCATCACAAACTTTACACTTGTATCTGGAATAATTAATGAATTTTTTATATATATATTTCTGTCTATATTAACAATATAACACCATGATACTAAGACAACAAAGTATTGGTGTAACAAGATACGGCAACTCGCAACTTTGTCAATTTGGTTGTGACGTCGGTGAGAGACCCTTTTGCAAATCGCTTGTTTTAATAATTGAAGTTGTGGTTATAGTCTGGTTGGTTACTGTTAACCAACATTAAATAGTTAATTTTAATTTTTACATGTTTTTTATATTAATACAGCTTACAGTTTGTTTACGCTTAATTAATTAATAATAAATATATTAAAAAAATATTATATAAAATTTTTTTTTATTTAGATATGACGTTTTCTCAACGGAAAAAAAACAAAAGGGTCTCGCAGTGACGCCATGGGCAGAAATATTTAAAATTGGATCTCAGGTTGGTTTATCTTGTAGTCTTAGTATCATGATATAACACTATATAAAAAAGCGTTATTTAAAGTTAAAGTTTAACAAAGTTAAACGAATAACTTTGCTGAAAATAAGACAAATAAAATAAGCACTAAAAAAACACTTTTTTATTTCTTCGCTAAAAACGGAAATCGTTATAGTTATGTAAAAACTAATTATAAATAAAATTAAAGGTTGCTCATTTGAGAACTGTGCATGGGTAGAATAAGGAAAACCATAACGAAATCACGAAATAGTGGGCATAAAAACTTTCTATGGAAGGATGAATTTTAACTTATTCAACTAATTTTTTATTGTGTCATATTAAGCATTGAAAACGAGTAGTAATTATTAATTAGTATCATAGTAGCGCCTAAATTATTAAATTGTCTCTGTCTCGAATAAAATGGACAAATTTTATATTACTAATGACATGATGAAGTCGTTAATGAATTTGATTGATCTTTTAAGACCGACTATTGCGTAGGTCAGTTACACTGCGTTTCACAAACGGTTTTGATGAAATCAGAAAATGTTGATAATCTTGGAAACCCTTGAAGTTCAAATAACAATTTACGGTTAGTTTTTATAAGTTACTGGATGATATACAAGCGGTTGTGGAATATTCACACCACCTACTCCAAACAACCACTTTTCTTAATAACTTTTTTCCGAAAAATCAATTTTAATTATTTCAAAATGTTGCGCCACATTTAAAAGTTCTTGAAATTAAAATTAAAAATTCATCAAATTTTAATTGTTAAAAATTGAATATTGTTTACTAAATGCTAAAAATATACCTTTAAAAAACACTTTTGAGTGTTGTGAAAAATCGCCAAATTTAAGGCTACTTTGTAGTTAATTACTTACATCCGATTTAAATTCTAATTTCAGCATTATTTACTTAACTCATTTGATCTCAGAACTTTTATTTTTTAAATTATTTATTTTTTATCAAATTTATGTTAAATATACTATTTCTAATTCATTGAGAAACGTAAAACCGCTGAGATATATGTGTGTACTTAACTGAGTACACTGGGAAACACAGGAAATTCTCTTATTAAATATAAAAAAATAAAATACAAATTAGCTTATGCTGGTTTACTATAATAATGTATTTCGTGTCAGTTACTTTGAACCCTCTTGCTTTTAGCAGCTTTAGAAGATAGTGAGTTGTAAAGAAATTATCAAAAAATATGGTATGATCTGTAGAAACTGCTTTGCTTCTAATAATTCTAATACAGTTCGCGAACCTAATGGAAAATTTTGTTTCACTACCAGTGCATTCTTAGCTGACATGTATCTATGTCAAAACTATAGCAATATCCAGCAGAACTACACATAATCCAAGCTTTATAGCCAAATCGAACTGGTTTTCCTCTAATAAATTGTTTAAAGGAATGATGACCGTAATATTTTATCATTGCCGCATCTACAGAGAAATAAGATGTAAAAATTCCCTTTTTTGAAAATTCTGGTTCAACATTTTTATACTAGGTCTCAATTTAGCTAATTTATCTGTTTTGTCTGAATTATTATTATTTGCTAGATGAATATACGATTTTATTTCCTGAAACCTATTTCTGGACATGCAGTTTGAAACAATTTTCAGTCCCAGGTCTTCAGCTAAACTCCAGTACAATGTTTCTCTGGGAAATCTGTGGTAGCCACTTAGTAAAAGAATACCCGAAAATTGTTTCACGTGATTGTTTGATATAAAAAAATTATGGTATTTTTTTGACATGCATATTCTCTAGTTCCTGTAACAACATGTTCTACAATTTGTTCATTAAATAACATTTAAAATACTTCGACTGGTTCCTTATTTTCGATCTCTGCTTTTAAAATTTCTAAAAGATGGCTAATCTTTGAGGGAAAAATGACGGTGTCAGTGTTGGCAACTTAATAATTATAAAATAACTTCTGTAAAATGTAAATCGACTATTGCAAAATGATTAGAATTATAATTGAAATATTCTAAAAGTAAAAATTACCTCAAGTTTTTGTAATTTAAGTGTAAAATTCACATTTTTGTTGCAAATTTTATTTTTGCCTGAAAATATGTTGGTGATATTTTTTTATTGATCGCGTTCAGCGGGTTGTTTTTGCACAAAAACTCGGGAAGGCTTCTTCCCGAGGTTACGTCTTGCGAAGTGTCGCAACACCCAATCGGGAATTTTGTAACTCGCTTTCAGATGGCAGCAATATTGCCAAAGGCGGTGCCCATTTTTGGGAGATTTTGTTCCTAAATCTGGTCCTGGGGGTCCAGTAAAGTCCCGAGGAAGAGTGGAGACTGCACGCTGCACGCCACCACCATTAAGCTGCTTTTTATTCTTGAAATCACCATCAGCCACCAAGTACAACAAGTATTTTCCAACCTTTTTTTATATATATATATTTTTTTTTTATTAATACAATATTTATTGTCACTCTGCCGGGCTATCGCCATATAGCTCATCTAACTACAATCGAGTTTCTTTTATTTTTTTATATCTATTGGTTTTTTTTATATATTTAATTACTCTTTATATTTTATTTATTTGGGGAACCCGGATTGTAGCAGAGTTTCTACGCTTAGAACGGCAGAGTCCCTCCAGCCGGACTTAGTATTTGTAAAAGCTGGATGGCGCCCTAATACCATCATTTGTAAAGACTGTTCTACAAACGAACCCGCGAGGCACCCAGTCGGCGATCAAGATTCAGCTCTGCTGCAATTCGTTGGTACTCAAAGTAGTCAACGGCTACCCTTTTTTTAATTTGGATTCATTTTGTTTTTTTTATCATTTGTAATTTAACTTTTTTTTACTGTAAATTAAATCAACTTTTGTATTCTTTTTATATGTATTAATTTTGCGTCTTTACTACTGATGTTCCAAAATCAGTAGCGTAACCTTTTAACACCATATGGATTGTGATAGGCTACAAGAGAAAAGAATGTCTAATGGAAGCGAAACAACTTTAAGAATTCTTTTGAAGAAAATAGGCTTCCAATACAAAAAAAGATTATCCACGTCGAGGATTATGCGAGCTACCTAGACTAGTCTTGCAAAGAAATACTTTTTTGAAAAACTACGTGGCAAATGTTAACAGTTCCAATCCTTCGCAATTTGTGTTTCGGGATGAAACCTGGATATTCCAGCACGGAACTGCAGCCGCATCTTGGCAGGACAAAAACTCCAGAAGCGTACGGAAAATTAAATCTGATGACAAAAGGTAAAATTACTGAATTAGTTCGCTTAAACTAGTTAACTTCCCACATCAAAATTTTTACTTTTGGACTTATAGTAGTACATGCAAGAACAAAAAATGGTTTTGTTCTTGGTAGTGATTTAATATTCGCTTCAAAAACGTCCACTGTCAATTCAAGCTAACATGGAGGCATGAATGATGTAGTGTTTCTCAGATGGTTCCATGATATGTTGCAAAAACTGGAAAAACCTTCAATCAGCGTAATGGACAATGCCAGCTACCATTCCACTTTAGAATCGAAACATCCAAATGGTAACTGGCGCAAATCGAAAATTTTGGATTGGCTCAACAAAAAGAAAATAGAATATTCTGTCAATCTACTAAAAGTGGAATTAATTGATATTGCAAGAAGGTAAATTATGAATAACTACAAAATACAGTTCCTATATGTAGTATATATTTCTTTTTTAGAAATATATATTACATATAAATATACTAAATATAAATTTTAAGTAATTTTAGCTAAAGTAGTTTGGTTAATTAATTCAGTTAAAGAGTATAATTTTTATTTGAAATGATTTAATTTTGTATAATTTTTGTATTATTTTCAGAATATACTGAATAGAAATATTCATGGTGAAATCCGCCTGTGGATAATAAATATTATAAATAAATCTGAAACACGAATAGGCTTATATTATCTGAATTCTGTTATTTAGTTAGAAAATTAAACCAATAGTTATTGTAAAGTAAAAATAAAATAAACCAGAAATGTTTGTAAGTGTTGATTAATATAAATAGATATTCCATCAATTTGATACCGAGATATTAATAAAATAATTGTTTTTTGCTTATACTGTTAAAATGTAAATAAAATTCAGAAATCTGAAATGAATCTAGAAATAGACTCCAGCAAATATTATGTTAGATTTATTCTTTAGTTATTACATTTAGGTGTTACAGCATGCAGATATAAGAGAAGCTATTTTGGCATATTTCAATATTTTTATATCCATTTCCTATATCAAAATGATTGTTCTGAATATACGTCGGTAACCTACCTGACGTCCGTTAACGCGCTTCAGGTCAATTTTTTGAAAAACGCTAGTAAATCCAGATACTTTCTTATAAATATCATAATTAATCTGGAATAGTTGAAAAAGTAAATAACATAGAGATTCGCCACTTTTCATTGATTTTACTACAATTTTAGTAAATTTTCAGTAAAATAGGAAATGTAAAGCTTCTTTTATGATTACGTCACGATGCTGTTATGACGTGCACCGGTATGCGCCGTGGTTACTTTATCATCAATGCCGCCATAGTTGTGGAATAAATCGTTAGTACGATTTGTAGCTAAGTTTTACGTTGTTGTCTGTAATAGGCAGTATGGCAATTTTAAGTCTGAAGTATAGGTACATAAAAATATAAATCATTTTTCTGAATGTTGCTTTATTTTTGTCCGACCCAAAAATTTAGGAAACTAATATAAGCTGAATAACACGTTTCGATTAATTGCAAGTAAATAATTTTAGCTGTCAATGAAAGCAGCATTCCGTAATCGATTATGATATAGAATAACATTCTTTAAATTCGAATCCTAAAATATAAATTTTTTCAATTTCGAAGTTGCTGCTTTATTTTTGTCGATTAGTGTATATATTAGTTATATTATAATATAAATCAAAACATTATAAAAATCAGGAGAAAAATAAGAAATACTCTTGAAAAAGATTTTGTAAAGTCGAAACAGCTTTTGAGTAAGAAGTGAAGAAAAAATTTAAAAAAGGGTAGAAAATTACAAAAAAAAAGTTAAGCAATCTATCTCTTCTTACTTTATCAAATGGTTTTTTTAAATCTAAAAAACCCATGTATACATTTTTTTTCCTTTTACTTTTATTTTCAACTATCTGCTTAATCGTAAATATATGGTCTTGAATGCTTCTGCCTTCCCTAAATCCTGACTGTGATTCGTCCAGAGTTTTCTCTATATTAATTTTTATTCTCTCGTTTATCATCATTTCCAACACTTTCATGTTTGTATTTAATAGAGTAATTCCTCTGTAATTATTACAATCTTTCTTATCTGCTTTCTTAAAGATTGGTACTATCAGTGCATGCTGCCATTCTTTAGGTATTATTTGCTCTTTCCATATTTTGTTATATATGTCCAGCATTACCTGCCTTCCCTCTTCCCCCATATATTTTATCATTTCAATGAAAATGAAATGATAAATGATGAAAAAAAATAGAATTTTTTTTTTTCCCTCTGCAGCTTCGTTTTCTAATTTATTGCCGAATTCGGCCATTCATTTCTTTTCGCCTCTAATACTAATTGCTTCACTATTTTCCTTTCTTCCTTGTAGCACTGATACGTTTCTCTAGTTTTTTTTTGTGGATATTCCTTCCATTTTTTCTTTTTTAATCTCACTCTTCTCTTGATCTCTTCTGTCCACCATGCCGTTTGTTTTATTTTCTGATTTCTTTTTATTTTTAGACACACTTCCGAGCTTATTTGTAGTATCATCTTTTTGAATTCCTCCCAACTCTCTTCCAAACTTAATGCCTTCCATTTTTCATTTCTGCTCTCGATCATCCTCTTCATTTTTTCTCTATATTGCTTTGCCACCTCTCCGTCTTTTAGTCTATACGCTTTTATTTTCTCATATTCTATCTTGTCTTCTTTTCTCTCTCTGTTGTCTGGTTTTAGTGGTTGCTTTATTTTTGATATAACCATATAATGATCACTTCCCACTTCCGGTCCTCTTGATACTTTTACATCTACTATGTTCTTTCTATTTTCATTTCCTGCTACTATGTAGTCTATTATTGATTTTTCATTTTTGCTGCTCATCTCTCTAGTATACTTGTGCATATCCTTGTGCTTATAATAAGTATTTGCTATAAACATATTGTTGATTCGGCAAAACTCTATCAATCTTTTTCCGTTATCATTTAGTATTGTCTCCCAATTCTGGCCCAATATTCTGCTCTCTCCTGTTTTTCCCTTTCCCGCTTTATTAAAATCTTCTGCAATGTATATTTCGCCTTTTGCTCTTCCTACCGTCTCTGTAACATTTCCCAGAATTCCTCTTTGTTCTCCTTGTTGTTGTCTTCATTTGGTCCATACACACTTATTATCGTTTTAACGCTCTCATTATCATCCTTCATATTTATTGTCAATATCCTCTCTGAACATGCCTCCCATTTTTCTATATTGTGTGCCCATTCTTTTTTTATCATACATGCGACTCCTTCAGCTGCTCTTTTCTCTGTTTCCACTCCGCTATATATATATACACTTCCTTTCATCATTTTTTGCAGTCCTCTTCCTTTTTTTTTCGTTTCCGTTATTGTAAGTATGTCTATCTTATTTTCCAGGAACTCATCTTCTAGTTCTATTTCTTTTCCCTTTATGCTTCGTATATTCCATGTTGCCAATCTCCATATTTCTACCTTTTTCCTTCTCATTGTTTTCTGCTCCTTTCCCCACTTCTCCTTCAGTTTTTTGTTTGTTTCTGCTTTTCTTCCCAGCTTCCATAATCTATCCTATTTCTATATTGTTCCTCCTTTCTTTTGTATATTTGGCACTTTTTGCTAGTTGCCATGTGGTCTAGGTCTTTATCTTTAATTCTTGTACAGTTGGCGCATTTTATCTCATTTTTTCCCCACTCTTTCCCTTCGTGTCCTTCTTGTCCACATCTGTAGCATACCTCCGTTCTTGTACAGTACTTGGCTACATGCCCATAGCAGCAGCATTTGTAGCAGATCGCGATCCTTATATATTCCTCTACCTGTTTTACAGTAAAATCTATCAGTAATTTTCCTTTTTTTACCACGTACTTGAATATCTCATTGTCCGCTTCTACTACCCAGTCCTCTACATATTGTTTACTGTTCCCTATGGCATTTTTTTTAACTGCTCTTATTACTGTCTTCACCTCTCTAGTACCCACCATTTTTCTTATTTCTTCATTTTCCCTTAATATTTCATTTACTATTTCTTCTTCAGTATACCCTTGCTCAACTTTTTTTATTATAAACAACGGCTTTGTTTCTTTCATTTTCCTCACTGTTATTCCTTGTACTTCCTCCAGTTTCTTCCCTATTTGCTCCTGTTGTAACTCGTTTCTGCACTTCATCACTACCAATCCACTTTTGTATTTTTTTATTTCCTTTATACCTTCTTCACCTACTTCTTCTATCGTAAGTTTTTCTCGAATTTTTTCCATTACCTTCTCGCCTTCTACCGCTTTCACTGTTATTTCTCTTATTTTTTCAGGTGTTTTCCATCCCTTTATCTTTTTTGTATCGTTCTCTTTTTTCTTTTCTGTGATAGCCGCATATGTCTTTTTGCTCATATTTTGTGTTATTGTACCTCCCCCTTTTTTGTCCATTCTGTTTTCGAATTGTTTCTCTATTTGTTCCAGCTTTTGCTCTACCTTATCTGTTTTTTCTGGTTTTTGTTTTTTCTCTGCATTCTCCATGCTTTCATATACAGTAGCGGCTATTTTAACTAATATTTTTTCTATGGTTTGTATTCCTTTTCCGATTTCTTTCCGTGTTATCCCTTCTTGTCTTTTATACCCCTCTTTAAATACCCAAATTTCTCTTTGTATCAATGTGATCTGTTTCATTTCTTCAGACACTCCGCCTGTCTTTTCTCCAGTATCTTCTCTTTCCTCTCTCTCTCCTATTTTCATTCTTTTTTCCCTTTT